>JBAIZL010000001.1:166571397-166801740 GCA_036971475.1 Prosapia bicincta | reverse complement strand
TATATAATATATATATATATATATATATATATATATATACATATATATATATATATACACACATATATATATATATATATATATATATTATATATATATATATATATATATATATATATATATTCCGGTAATCCGAAATAATAAATGTACATGTACAACCATTTCGGATTACTGGATTTTTTGGACTACCGGAATGTACGGGTACTACATATACCTACGATGTAAATATGGCTATATATATGCCTATATGGTATTATAAAGTATATATAAGTTAGTTAAGTACAGTACAGTAATAACTGAAACAAAACACTTACCAATTGAAAATTGTATTTTTAAAATTACAAGTTTTAAAATGAACAATATAAAACAATTTGAACACACTTAATAAAACATAAATAAACTTGCTACTGTAAGTACAAAATATAAACACTTTACTTTTTCATGGACCTTCACTTTTTACTAAAATAATCTGAAATTTTTGTTTGCTTTGGTTTGTAGATTGCCTTTTCTACAGCCTTCTTTCTGATCTAAAGCAGCAGCAAGACTTGATGGTATAGTATGTCATTTTCCATTGTCCAGTCAATGTGTTGAAAGCCAAAATTGCATCACACTTGGCTTTCTCATTTCTTCTTCTTCAGTATCTCCTGTTTCAGATTCATCATCACTTACCACACTCTTGATAATCTCACTTCTGCAAATTTTTTTAGCAGGTACCCCGGCATCAAGTCGGTTTAGAACATTTTACTTATCCAACAATAAAAGTGTCTTATGTTTTTTTTAAGAGAAGAAGACGCCATTAAAATAAAGTTCAACATACTGCTATGGCAAAACGATTCTACCAACTGCTTGCCATAAACGTTGAAACTGAACTGCTGTAGACTGACTAATCAAAAGGGATTGATAGTCTAAGGTCATTGCAAAGTAAACTAAAGAATCTTCCCTTTCTTTTTTAAACCTCTTATATATCCATTTATTTATTTCTAGTTTTGATAATTTTTAAAATCGTTTCGGATTAGTGGGGGTTTCGGAATACCTGAATTCAGATTACTCTCTCTCTCTCTCTCTCTCTCTCTCTCTCTCTCTCTCTATATATATATATATATATATATATATATATATATATATATATATATATATATATATTCTTGATATTTTACGTTATCCATTGTTTTTCCGTTGCACTGACTTTATGAAGTTAATATATTACTATTGTAAGTAATTTTATCCACCATTAAGTGCAATGATTTTACCTTGCACTTAAGGTAAAATCATTGCACTTAATGGTGGATAAAATTACTTACAATAGTAATATATTAACTTCATATATATATATATATATATATATATATATATATACGAGGGTAAGTCAAATATTATCCGCAATATAGGTATATCTTTTGTTTACGTTGGCAGTACTGTCCTTTTGCGTTGATGACGCATGCTTTGTTTATTCGTTGTTATGTCTATGCACGTTATAAGCTGCTAGGTTAGTTTCGTTATCGCTGCCGCTGTTAATAATGGCCGCTCCACTTTCTATTTGCACCAAAGAAGAGCAACGTTCAGTGATCCTTATTTTGTGGTCGGAAGGTGTATCAGGGGCCGAAATTCATCGAAGACTTTTGGTACAGTACGGGAACAATTGTTTGCCACAACGGAGTGTCTATGAATGGATTGAAAGATTCAAAAATGGTCGCACAAGTGTTACGCAAAATGAAGGAGCTGGACGACCAGTTACAGCCATAAACGAGGAAAACATTGAGCGTTCACGTGAAATGATTCTCTCAGACAGACGGATAACTGTTGACGACGTGGCAAATCGTCTGCAAATTAGCCACGGTTCTGCCTACGAAATCATTTACAGCAGACTTGGGTTTCATAAAGTTTGTGCAAGATGGGTTCCAAAACAACTGACACAGTTGCATAAACAAACGCGCTTGGACGTGTGCAAAAAACATTTGGATCGCTATGTTAACGAACGGGACAACTTCTTAGACAGGATCGTTACTGGTGACAAAACATGGATCCATCATTACGAGCTGGAGAGTAAACGGCAGAGTATGGAATGGAAACATCCAAATTCGCCGTGCAAGAAAAAATTCAAAACCCAACCGTCCGCAGGAAAACTTATGCTTACGGTTTTTTGGGACTCACAAGGTCCATTACTGGAACATTATCAGGAAAGGGGCACAACAATAAACAGTGTACGTTACAGTGAGATGCTTACTGCTAAGCTGAAGCCTGCAATTCGTAGCAAACGCCGAGGACTGCTGTCAAAAGGCGTTGTGTTGTTGCACGACAATGCCCGTCCGCATACAGCTGCCCACACTGCAGAAACGCTTCAGAAACTCAATTTTGAAGTATTGGATCATCCTCCATATAGTCCCGATCTCGCTCAATCTGATTTTTACTTGTTTGGTCCACTCAAAGAGGCAATTAGGGGCCGTCGATTTACGACAGACGAAGCATTGAAAGAAGCGGTGCATTCCTGGCTCGCATCTTAACCCAAAACCTTCTTCCACGAGGGCATCAGGAAACTTGAACAACGTTGGACCAAGTGCGTTGAAAAGCAAGGGGACTATGTCGAAAAATGATGTACTTGTAAGTTTCCTATTTGATTTCAATAAAATTTTATAACTATATTGCGGATAATTATTGACTTACCCTCGTATATATATATAGCAAAAACAACTCAGGGTATTCAAATACAAGAATTATTTATTAATTTATATGCAAAGCTTTTCATTGATAAACAGTACGAACATCATCAGGAATGAATAATACAATAATGCAAGATATAAAACATATGTTAAATTAGAAATAGAATTGTTGTTAAATTTATACAAATTGCCAAGTTTATTTTGTTTCTGTAACTTTATAGACATAGAATATAGTATCAAATTTAGAATGTATTTGTATATGTTATTTTATTAATTTTTTATTATTACTGTATTTATATATTTCGAATGCTTCATATATATATTTATTCTTAATCCTACATTTACTAATTTCTTTTATAAGTTTCATATTTTCAATATTTGGAAGTTGGTGCTTAATTATTAATACAATGATTTGCAAAATTTGATTTATATATTTCTGGATTTATATAAGCATTCAAATGTTCTTTATATCTTTCTTTTAATTTTTTCTTGGTTTGATCTATATCAGTTTTATTACAGTTTTCGTATTTTAATTTATAAACACTACCTTTTTGATGCATATTATTTATTTTATTATTGTTGTTCATTATATTTATTATTAGTTTTGTATGCAATTTTGATAATTGTATTTTAAAATAATTTGGTGATATTTTTTATTTCATTACCTATAAATAAAAATGAAGTTTATATTGTATTATTATTATTGTAAATTAAATTATTATGTTGTTTATTAAAAATATTATAATTAAGTTTGTCAACAGTTTTCTTTTTATAACAGTTTTTTATTGCAATTTAATAAATTATGTTTTTCTCTTATTTTATTTTCTTCATTCATGAGGATTTTATGCATTCTATATAATAAGTTATATAAAGCAGCCATTTTTTGGTTATATGGATGATTAGAATTATTTGGTTTGTTAAAGTTGGTTTACGGTATATCATACATTCTAATTTTTCAATTTTTTATTATTGTTAAATCGAAAAAAATTATTTTATTATTTGTTTCAATTTCATAAGTAAATTCAATCTTATTATTAATTTTATCCAAAATATTTGTTCAATTTTATATTATTATTGTTTGATATATACATTCCGTCATCTACATGTCTAAACCAATAACCATTTTTATCATATATTTTTATAATTTCATTTATTTTATTATCTAATTGTTGTAAAAATATTTCAAATAATATATTTGATAATGGCGAGCCCATAGAAAGACCATCTTCTTGTTTATAAATTTTGTCATTGTATGAAAAATAATTTTTATTTAATATTATTTTTTGTGTATTTAAAATTTCTTATATTATTTTTTTATCTTTCTCGTGTTCTAATTTAGATTTTATAATTTCAAGAGTTTCTTGAAATTCTTAAAACATATGTATATATATCCAAGTTTATATTTACTGGATATGAAATCAAACCTCTTACAAAATTATTTAAAAGGTACTATTGTTAAACTGGTTTATAACCCTAACAACAAAATAAATAGTATAATAAATACAAACATAAAATTAAATGATTTTGATGTGAGTGGTATTTATAGTATCGAGTGTACAATGTGCTAAGAAAGTAATGTAGGGCAAACTAAAAGGAAAATAGAGGAACGATATAAAGAATGTTTAAATTGGTTTATAAAATAATATATAGCTCGTCACACGTAAGCTGGCGAGCATAGATGGGGGGAAGGGTAGAGGAACCAATATACTGTTACACAGACATTATAATATGAGGTATAAAATTTATATTAAAATAATGTAGATTTGACAAGGCTGAAAGACCAATAAGAATATTATTTCATTTGATTTGTCATATTAACCAGATCATTTACATAAAGTTTTGTACAAATTTACTTGCACCAGTTTTCTAAAAAACCGCAACGCCTCCAATTTCTTAGCTATTGCCTTTGATGCAACATGCACTACAAAAACCAATGTTTTTCAATATGGTTAGCTTTTTGTTTTCTATCAATCGATCGCACACCAGCTTAATAGTGAACAGCTATACATAAGTCTAATTCAGCAACACATTGTATTGATAAGAATCTTGATTTGCTAGAAATTGTGATTATGGTTTGTGCAGGTTTCCTAAAAATTGAGTAGTCATTGTTATTTGTATTTCTTGTTATTGTTACGTGTAGATAGTCTATTTTATTATATCTTTCTTCTTCCATGGTAAATAAAATGTTAAGGAGGTTGTTGATTTCTTTTAGGATGATATTATTATTTATTGCTTAGGAAACCTACACAAAACATAACTACAATACCAAACTAATCTAATCATCTTCCACAACATAAAATGACTGATTACAACTCACTCCTACACAGAATGCAAAAGCCCCTTACCAATACACAATAGACAATCTAAATCCCCCTAAAAGGAACCCCCTCATCAAAATACATAAAGTCAACAATCCTATAAGGCCTCTAATAAATTTCAAAAAAGCACCCCCCCCCCTATAAAATATCACAAGTAATTGCTAATAACCTAAAACACAAACTTAAACTGGAAAATAAATACACCATAAAAACTCAATTGATTTAATTAACATACTAAAAACAATAAACAAAACAAAAAACACTTAATTTATATCATTTGTTATAACAACATGTACTCTAATATAACAATAAACAAAACCATCCAAATAATAAAAAACAAATTGACTCATCTTAAAACCAACCCTAAATACACAAACCAAATAACAAAATGCCTAAAGACCATACTAAACGAAAACTATTTCACATTTAATAATAAGATATATAAACAAATAGATAGCTTAGCAATGTGATCAAGTATAATATCAGAAATTTACCTCAAAAACCTTGACAAAAGAATCACACAAACCATAAAAACACACAAGCCCAACGGACATTGGATACGATATGTTGACAATGGATTACACATCTCACAAAATAAAGCAATAAATAATATTATCCTAAATGAAATTAACAACTTACACTCTAACATAAAATTCACCATTGAAGAAGAAATAACAAAATAAACTATCTAGACATAAAAATAACCATAAATACAAATAACATTGAATTCTCAATTTTTAAGAAACCTACTCAAACTATTAATACAATTCCAAACCACTCTAACCATCATCCATAACATAAAATGGCTGCTTACAAATCACTCTTATACAGAATGCTAAAATTACCACTAAAAAATAAAAAGCAAAAAAAAAACAAATATATCAAATAGCCCAAAAAATGGATACAATAAAAAAAACTACAGATAATTGGAATTAAAAATATTAAATAAATTAAAACAACCTAAACATGAACCCCAAACAACAACAAAATTGGCCAAGTTCACATACACAGCATATAACATAAAGGAATAACTAAAATACTAATAAATAACAATATTAACATAACTTACAAAAAAACAGGAGGCATAATCAATAAAATAAACCGACTGGAAAAAATATGTCCCCACGCTTAGTAACGGAATATATAAAATCGAATGCCCAGACTGTAACAAATTATACATTGGAAAAACAAAAAAGAAATTAATAGACAGATATAAAGAGCATCTCAAGGCATATATCAAACCAAACATTTACAATTCAAACTCAGCCACACGCGCCATCAAAAACAACCATACATTCCCCATATTAGAAAACATACATCTAATAAAAAAAGTACACAAAGGCCTCAAAATGACAATCTGGGAACAACTAAAAATTTATAAACTAAAAAATATCATAAACAAACAAATACAAATAAAATAAAAAAACAATAATTTCTTCAACTTAATAGACAAAAAAACCCAAAAAATAACTAGAAACTTTCCCATAGTGCAATGAATCTGAAAATAGAATAGTACCAGTATATCACATGACAACGGAAACCCCACACACATGGCAATCTACAGAAGTACTTAGTTTCAGTAGATGCTACATAAAGAAGACACCATAATTAGTCTTTGAATGTTAATTCACATATATTCCGGGTAAGATTTTTGTTTAAGTATATTATAGTGTAAACAATAATTGAATACAAAAAAACAGTGTTGCAAAGTTGAATATATATATATATATATATATATATATATATATATATTTTAGGTTAGTTTTGGTTGGTAAAGATTATTTAGATTTTTTGGACTAGGAGACTGACAGACTTACCTTGGTAAGAGTCCACACTGTAGTCTTGAAATAGAAACACATAAAAGCACTTAAACAATGATATATTTCAACCACACAGTGGTCTTTATCAATCGAAGAGAAAACACAAAAAGAAATATGAGAGAATGAAATAAAATAAATATAAGTTGTAATCACAGATTGTGTAGAGTAGAAATCAGATGACACAGATGCACATATTAAAGATATATAAATATAAATTGTTTCCATGAGCATATGAGTGATTATAGTTTATATAAGTCTGTCAGAGGAAAAGAAATAAGGCTATTGGAAAAAAAAAAAAAAAAAAAAAAAAAAAAAAATGGATTTATCTGATGTTGAGGTTAGGGGATTCTCTGGACTTGGTATACCACTGGTATGATAGTTCCCACCTTCTCAGTTCTGAGGGATTGCAATCAGGGGGGAGTGATTTAATTATTTTTGTGGTATAGCAGTCATCAAAAGTTGCGATGTTGTGACTCGCAGCATGTTGAGCTGTTGGTCTATCCATATTCATAATTTTAACATCATGTCTGTGGCCATTCATTCTGATATTCAGACCATCCGTGGTCAGGCCTATGTACTGTGCTGAGCAAAGTTTACATTGTAGCTGGTATATGACATTTTTCGATGTACAATTATGATGACCCTGTATTTTGAAGACCATTTTTGTTGTTTGGCTGTTGAAACTATTTGCTGAGGGGTGTATTGGACACGTCTTGCATCTAGGTCTATTGCATGGGAAGGAGCCATGAGGAAGTTTGAGTGGTTTCTCTGCATCAGGGTCTGGTAGTTTAGGATGTACTAGGATGTTTTTCAAGTTGGGAGGTTGCTTGTACCAAATTTTCGGTGGATCGGTGAAAAGATTTTTGGTGTGGACGGAAGCTTGAAGAATTTTGAAGCCATCTCTCAATATCTTGTTGAGTTTATGTAGACCAGGATGGTAGTCTGTTATTAAAGACAGTTTATTTTGTTCTGTTTGTGGTTTGGGGCGAACCGAGGATTGTGCTGAATGAATTTGGTTTTCAATGAGTCTTTTTGGGTATCCTCTTCTCTGGAAGGCTGTTGATATCTTTCTATTAAAATCTTCCAATTCCCTATCATTCGAACAGATTCTCTTACCCCTGATTGCTTGACTGTATGGAATGGATCGTTTTATGTTTATTGGGTGGTTGCTGTCGAAATGGAGATATTGTAGGTGGTTTGTCGGTTTGATGTGAATTCCTGTGTTGATATTTCCATCCTGGAGTGTTACCTCTACATCCAAAAAGGTGATGGCTGATGTAGATTTCTCCCAGGTAAATTGAAGTGTGGAGAATTGTGTCAGGCTGTCTAAAAATGCCTCAAGTGTTGAAGCACCCTGTGTCCAAATTAGGAAGATGTCATCTATATATCTATACCAACATAATGGCTGGTGTGTTTGTGTCTTTAGAAAACTTTCTTCCAACAATCCCATGTACAGATTTGCGTACGATGGTGCCATTCTGGTGCCCATTGCTGTTCCCTTTATTTGAAGGTAGTTCCTTCCCTCAAACTGAAAGTTGTTCTTCTCGAGGATGAACCTGGTCAGGTTCACAAGAAAAGGTGTAGTGGGAGAAGGCTTGCCTGGGCGTTTGTTTAGAAAATTCTCTATTGCAGATAGGCCGTGTGCATGAGGGATGTTGGTATAGAGAGAGGTGACATCTATGGTGACCAAAATAGTTACCGGGGGTAGAGGTACAGATATTTGTGAGAGTCGGTCTATGAAATGATTGGTGTCCTGGGTATGTGATGGAAGGTTCTTTACTAAGGGTTGAAGGTGTGAGTCGAGGAAAGCTGAAATTCTTTCCGTTACTGAATTGCAGCCAGCAATTATTGGTCTACCAGGTGGAGGGATTATGTTTTTATGGATCTTTGGTAATATATAGAATTGAGGAGTAGATGGGTTTTAGGTGTTATATAATGAAAACCCATCTACTCCTCAATTCTATATATTACCAAAGATCCATAAAAACATAATCCCTCCACCTGGTAGACCAATAATTGCTGGCTGCAATTCAGTAACGGAAAGAATTTCAGCTTTCCTCGACTCACACCTTCAACCCTTAGTAAAGAACCTTCCATCACATACCCAGGACACCAATCATTTCATAGACCGACTCTCACAAATATCTGTACCTCTACCCCCGGTAACTATTTTGGTCACCATAGATGTCACCTCTCTCTATACCAACATCCCTCATGCACACGGCCTATCTGCAATAGAGAATTTTCTAAACAAACGCCCAGGCAAGCCTTCTCCCACTACACCTTTTCTTGTGAACCTGACCAGGTTCATCCTCGAGAATAACAACTTTCAGTTTGAGGGAAGGAACTACCTTCAAATAAAGGGAACAGCAATGGGCACCAGAATGGCACCATCGTACGCAAATCTGTACATGGGATTGTTGGAAGAAAGTTTTCTAAAGACACAAACACACCAGCCATTATGTTGGTATAGATATATAGATGACATCTTCCTAATTTGGACACAGGGTGCTTCAACACTTGAGGCATTTTTAGACAGCCTGACACAATTCTCCACACTTCAATTTACCTGGGAGAAATCTACATCAGCCATCACCTTTTTGGATGTAGAGGTAACACTCCAGGATGGAAATATCAACACAGGAATTCACATCAAACCGACAAACCACCTACAATATCTCCATTTCGACAGCAACCACCCAATAAACATAAAACGATCCATTCCATACAGTCAAGCAATCAGGGGTAAGAGAATCTGTTCGAATGATAGGGAATTGGAAGATTTTAATAGAAAGATATCAACAGCCTTCCAGAGAAGAGGATACCCAAAAAGACTCATTGAAAACCAAATTCATTCAGCACAATCCTCGGTTCGCCCCAAACCACAAACAGAACAAAATAAACTGTCTTTAATAACAGACTACCATCCTGGTCTACATAAACTCAACAAGATATTGAGAGATGGCTTCAAAATTCTTCAAGCTTCCGTCCACACCAAAAATCTTTTCACCGATCCACCGAAAATTTATTACAAGCAACCTCCCAACTTGAAAAACATCCTAGTACATCCTAAACTACCAGACCCTGATGCAGAGAAACCACACAAACTTCCTCATGGCTCCTTCCCATGCAATAGACCTAGATGCAAGACGTGTCCAATACACCCCTCAGCAAATAGTTTCAACAGCCAAACAACAAAAATGGTCTTCAAAATACAGGGTCATCATAATTGTACATCGAAAAATGTCATATACCAGCTACAATGTAAACTTTGCTCAGCACAGTACATAGGCCTGACCACGGATGGTCTGAATATCAGAATGAATGGCCACAGACATGATGTTAAAATTATGAATATGGATAGACCAACAGCTCAACATGCTGCGAGTCACAACATCGCAACTTTTGATGACTGCTATACCACAAAAATAATTAAATCACTCCCCCCTGATTGCAATCCCTCAGAACTGAGAAGGTGGGAACTATCATACCAGTGGTATACCAAGTCCAGAGAATCCCCTAACCTCAACATCAGATAAATCCATTTTTTTTTTTTTTTTTTTTTTTTTTTTTTTTTTTTTTTTTTTTTTTTTTTTTCCCCAATAGCCTTATCTCTTTTCCTCTGACAGACTTATATAAACTATAATCACTCATATGCTCATGGAAACAATTTATATATATATATATCTTTAATATGTGCATCTGTGTCATCTGATTTCTACTCTACACAATCTGTGATTACAACTTATATTTATTTTATTTCATTCTCTCATATTTCTTTTTGTGTTTTCTCTTCGATTGATAAAGACCACTGTGTGGTTGAAATATATCATTGTTTAAGTGCTTTTATGTGTTTCTAATTCAAGACTACAGTGTGGACTCTTACCAAGGTAAGTCTGTCAGTCTCCTAGTCCAAAAAATCTATATATATATATATATATATATGAAGTCAATATATTACTATTGTAAGTAATTTTATCCACCATTAAGTGCAATAATTTTACCTTGAGTGATGAGGCACCTTTCGGTCAATTGACCATTGTCGAATCACTGATGTTTTTCTGTTGTAGATGTTCGGTCTGTGAAGTTGGTATTTGTTGACGTTACGTGCACTTTTTCTTGATCTGTGTGTATGATATTTCTATATAGTATGTCTTCTGTATATGTTGTTTGTAGATTCATTAAATTGTTGTGTATGTTTTTATAAATGTGGTATTTTTCTAGTGAGTTTAGTTCTATTGGGTTGTTATTTATTTCAAGTATGGTTAGGTTATTTTTGTAATTTGTTATTTCGTGTTTATGGGATATTAGGTGTGCTGCAACATTTGATACTTTAGAATTTTTGTTTTTGAATGCTCTATAATGTTCTTCAAATCTTATTTTAAATGTTCTGGTTGTTTTTCCTATGTAAAAAGCGTTACAGTTGTTGCATGTGATTTTGTAAATTCCTGATAGGTTATGTTTTTCTGAATTTGTTTTGTGGTTTGTGTTATTAAGATATTTTATTATTTTGTTGTTTGGTTTGTAAGTTGGAGTGTAGTATTCTTTGTTGTATATATTTGTTATTTTTTCTATTTTGTTATTGGTGTATTTATATTTTAGGTAGATTTTTTTATTTTCATTATTTTCGTATTCTGGTTGTAGTGTTGTGTTGAGGTTAGGTTTTTTTGTGAATTTATTGTATATATTTTTTATAATGTGTTTGTTGTATCCATTTTCTATTGCTATTTTTGTAATGTTATCTAATTCTTCATTTAATTTTTGTTTGTTATCCTGTGTGTATTTTATTGCTTTATTTATCATGTTACTGTAAGTGTTAATTTTGTGTGTACAGGGGTGGTTAGATTTGTAGTGTATTGTGGTGTTGTTGGAAGTAGGTTTCCTGTATACTGTAGTTTCTATTTTATTATCATTTATATTTAAAGTAATGTCGAGGAAGTTGAATGTTCTATTTGTTTCTGTTTCAACGGTGAATTGTATGTTTTCGTTGTATGTATTTAGTTTGTTTAATATTATGATGTGTTCGTTGTGAATGGTAGGTTGGTATATTACAAGTATATCGTCTACATACCTTGTCCATAGTGAGATATTGTGTGTGTTTATTATAGGTTTAATTATTATTTGTTCAAAGTGTTGTAAATATATTATAATGAACACATCATAATATTAAACAAACTAAATACATACAACGAAAACATACAATTCACCGTTGAAACAGAAACAAATAGAACAATCAACTTCCTCGACATTACTTTAAATATAAATGATAATAAAATAGAAACTACAGTATACAGGAAACCTACTTCCAACAACACCACAATACACTACAAATCTAACCACCCCTGGACATACAAAATTAACACTTACAGTAACATGATAAATAAAGCAATAAAATACACACAGGATAACAAACAAAAATTAAATGAAGAATTAGATAACATTACAAAAATAGCAATAGAAAATGGATACAACAAACACATTATAAAAAATATATACAATAAATTCACAAAAAAACCTAACCTCAACACAATACTACAATCGGAACACGAAAATAATGAAAATAAAAAAATCTACCTAAAATATAAATACACCAATAACAAAATAGAAAAAATAACAAATATATACAACAAAGAATACTACACTCCAACTTACAAACCAAACAACAAAATAATAAAATATCTTAATAACACAAACCACAAAACAAATTCAGAAAAACATAACCTATCAGGAATTTACAAAATCACATGCAACAACTGTAACGCTTTTTACATAGGAAAAACAACCAGAACATTTAAAATAAGATTTGAAGAACATTATAGAGCATTCAAAAACAAAAATTCTAAAGTTTCAAATGTTGCAGCACACCTAATATCCCATAAACACGAAATAACAAATTACGAAAATAACCTAACCATACTTGAAATAAATAACAACCCAATAGAACTAAACTCACTAGAAAAATACCACATTTATAAAAACATACACAACAATTTAATGAATCTACAAACAACATATACAGAAGACATACTATATAGAAATATCATACACACAGATCAAGAAAAAGTGCGTGTAACGTCAACAAACACCAACTTCACAGACCGAACATCTACAACAGAAAAACATCAGTGATTCGACAATGGTCAATTGACCGAAAGGTGCCTCATCACTCAAGGTAAAATTATTGCACTTAATGGTGGATAAAATTACTTACAATAGTAATATATTAACTTCATAAAGTCAGTGCAACGGAAAAACAATGGATAACGTTAAATATATATATATCATGATATTTCACGTTGTCCATTGTTTTTCCATTGCACTGACTTCATTATGTTATTATTGTTAATTGTAAACGATTATTCCACCACTAAGTGCAATTAATTTTTACCTTATGTGATGAGGCACTTTTCAATCACTTGACCATTGTCGAATCACTAAATTATTTTCCTCTATTTTTCTGGTGTCGTTTTTCAGACCTACTTTTTAAAAGCATCATGCACGCGGCAGAAGACAATATATATACATCGTTAACAAGTATCAACAACACGGACCAAACAATGACACCAGAAAAATAGAAGAAAATAATTCAGTGATTCGACAATGGTCAAGTGACCGAAAGGTGCCTCATCACATAAGGTAACAATTAATTGCACTTAATGGTGGAATAATCGTTTACAATTAACAATAATAACATATATATATGATGAATAGTTATTATCTGGAGTACATCTGTTCATTCTGCAGGGCATAAAATCCCAGTTCTGGGTTCACCTCGTCATTGCTAGATGAGATTCTAGCGAAACATCGGAACTGCAATTTTATGCACTGCAGAATGAATATATATATATATATATATATATATATATATATATATATATATGAAGTTAATATATTACTATGTAAGTAATTTTATCCACCATTAAGTGCAATAATTTTACCTTGAGTGATGAGGCACTATATTTCTATATATATATATATATTATGCTGATCAGCATAATATATATATATATATATATATATATATATATATATATATATATATATATATATATATATATATATATATAGAAATATAGTGCCTCATCACTCAAGGTAAAATTATTGCACTTAATGGTGGATAAAATTACTTACATAGTAATATATTAACTTCATAAAGTCAGTGCAAAGGAAAAACAATGGATAACGTTAAATATCAAGAATATATATATATATATATATATATATATATATATATATATATATATATATATATATATATATATACTTGTAATATACCAACCTACCATTCACAACGAACACATCATAATACTAAACAAACTAAATATATACAACGAAAACATACAATTCAGTGTCGAAATAGTAACAAACAGAACAATTAACTATCTTGACATTACATTAAATATAAATAACAATAAAATAGAAACTACAGTACACAGAAAAACTACTTCCAACAACACCACAATACACTACAAATCTAACCACCCCTGGACACACAAAATTAACACTTACAGTAACATGATAAATAAAGCAATAAAATCACACAAGATAACAAACAAAAATTAAATGAAGAATTAGATAACATTACAAAAATAGCAATAGAAAATGGATACAACAAACACCTTATAAAAAAACATATACAATAAATTTACAAAAAACCTAACCTCAACACAACACTACAACCTGAACACAAAAATAATAAAAATAAAAAAATCTACCTAAAATATAAATACACCAATAACAAAATAGAAAAATTAACAAATATATACAACAAAGAATACTACACTCCAATATACAAACCAAACAACAAAATAATAAAATATCTTAATAACACAAACCACAAAACAAATACAGAAAAACATAACCTATCAGGTATTTACAAAATTACATGTAACGACTGCAACGCATTTTACATAGGGAAAACGACCAGATCATTTAAAATATAAGTTTTGAAGAACATTACAGAGCATTCAAAAATAAAAATACAAAAGTATCAAATGTTGCAGCACACCTAATATCACATAAATATGAAATAACAAACTACGAAAAAAACCTAACCATACTTGAAATAAATAATAACCCAATAGAATTAAACTCACTAAAAAAATACCACATTTATAAAAACACACACAACAATTTAATGAACCTACAGACCACATATACAGAAGACATACGATATAAAAACATTATACACGCAGATCAAGAGAAAATGCATGTAACGTCAACAAATACCAACATCACGGACCGAACATCTACACTAGAAAAATAATCAGTGATTCGACAATGGTCAAGTGACCGAAAGGAGCCTCATCACAACAAGGTAAAATTATTGCACTTAGTGGTGGATAAAAGTATTTACAATAGTAATATATCAACTTCATATATATATATATATATATATATATATATATATATATATATATATACACACACAAATACAACAGATGTACTCAAGTGCGGAGAGGCAAAGAGCTAGTAGGTTAAATGCAGCTCAACTGAATCAAAGCTGATGTGCAAGCTTACTGTGTCAGTGTGTTTCTACCAATGTAGATGGATTAACGATATAGCCAATGGCCATTTACCAGGATGTTCAATATTAGTGAAACCATTAGTTAAAACAACTATACCAAGACACGGGTCTGAGCACTGGGCTTCTGGATAATTTTTTTTAAAATTAAAAAGTGCCACCCATTTTCTCATTTTCCAAAAAAAATATTCTGATACAAGCAGCCACATTTGTAGCCAGATTTAGGTAAACATTTTATCACCACTAATTAATTTGAAATTGCAGTTTGTAATAAATGTAATAAAAAAAAATAACTAAAAAAAAAATAGTGATAGACTTGAAAATTAATATTAAATTACTGACAAAATCTTAAGAAATACCTGCAACATAACTAAATAGCTCTGTCATAAGGCTCTAAATCTCTGTGGACAAAAAAGAAATTTAGGAAGTTTTAGACTATAGAATGGATTATGAAAACAACACTAGCTATATTAATGTAGGGACAACCTTTCAAGTTCAACTTTGTCATATATTTACCTCTTCCTTTAGGTGCAATTTCTTCAAAAAGTTTTTCTGCTGTTAGAGGAGCACCACCTTTTTCTTTAATAATTTCTCGTGCTATAAAACGAATTTCATCTGTCCAACCACTTTCCTGGAGCCTCCTTTTGAGTAATATTTTAAACCTTAAGGCAAAATTAAGAAATTATATATATATATTGAAATTACACTTTTGTTATTACTTGCGACCAGACAAATTTCTGGTCGCAAGTAATAAGGTTGTCATGAACAGCAACAAGATTTCGATATATATTGATATTGATATTTTACGTTGTCCAATATTTTTCCGTTGCACTAACTTTATGAAGTTAATATATTACTATTGTAAATACTTTTATTCACCACTAAGTGCAATAATTTTACCTTGTGTGATGACAATGGTCAAGTGACCGAAAGGTGCCTCATCACACAAGGTAATTGCACTTAGTGGTGGATAAAAGTATTTACAATTGTAATATATTAACTTCATATATATATATAATACTGGTGTTAATTATGTACTGTGTGTATTAATTAAGGTACACAATAATTATTTACAGAATAATCATGAGTATCAATTAAAAAATAAAGTTGTAAAATGCTCACTATATTATAAAATGAACAAAAAATGTACTATTTAATTACTAGATGAAATTTATTCTGATGGGGCATACAAATGGGTGTGTGTGTGTAGAGTAGTATATACATAATGCATACACACATAAATCCATATGTAGTATATAAATAGAGTACAGAATAGTTTTAATTTACTGAATGAAATATTTTGTTGTAATTGAGAAACTATGTGTATGTAATATTTTACAAAACTCAATCTACGTGACTTGTGTTTCAGTCTTAAGCAATGCCAAATTGAACTTAAAATATAATGCAGGTTTATTTGCTTTTAATGAAATAATAAAATTTCCGTATTATCATTCCAACATTTCAATCAATAAAGGAAAAATCCAATCATGTAACACATGGCAATCAAGTACAAGTGTTGAAGTTACATTTGTTCACAGTACCAATCAGTACAGAAATTTTAACATTTCACAACCTTTGTACTTTATTACCTTGAAGGATCATTAGGTCTTCACCAATAATTACTGAAACATTTACATGATGATAGCCTTTTTTTTATCAAAAACAATTACAACTCTTAATAGTTGTAATTTACACAAGGCGTAGACACATAATGACGAATAAACCAAACTGTGAAACAATTATTTTTCAATTTTAAAGGTATTTATGTATGTGAGTATACAAGAGTTTTTTTTATAGAATAGACATATTCTAGTTTTGGCCTTATAGTTTCTCAAAATCACACTTGTAATTAATGATGACACTGGTGTGAGTGATTGAAAACATTCTATCTAAGTAAGTTTTTATAAAATTAAAGTTTGGATGGTCATAAACTAATGTAATAGTGATTAATGTAATTAATGATATCTAAATGGATTGAACATTAGCCCTAGTTGCATTCACCTTGCAAATGCAAAGTGTAATTAAACACATATGTAACATACAACCTGGAATACTAGTATTTTAATGAACTATGAAGAATAATTTAAAAATTTATTTTACATTATACACAAATGATGTTAACAGAATAGTACATGATAAGTTGGACTTTCCCTTCCATAATAAAATTTCAAAATATAAAAACATATTCAAGACTCTAGAGATAAAATTTAAAAATATTGATAAAGTTATATATTAATACTTTAACTTATAAAAAAAACTTGGACGAAATAATAATTATAATGAGTTTAGATATTATTAGCATTCATATTACCATCTTTCCTTGAACAAGAAATAAAAACAAAACTTTCATTTTTAAAAGGTAAACGATGGACTACAGAAACTGAATATCTGGTAAAACACATCCATCTGCATGAAACTTTCAGTGCGGAAGTTTTGAGAGAACATGTTAACTTTAAAAAAAATAATAAGTGGTGCAAAGCGGATTGAAGAATGAAATTACTTTAATTGGAATATAATGACTTTTTGGACTAAAAATATACTAAACCATTGACAAAAATGCGTTGTTTGGTTAGACTATCTTTTTTTAAAATGTAAATCCCATTCCCCTGTGCATTGTTCTCTATTTGTGCAGAGGCAGAACTGCATTGTATGCTCTGTTTCTACAGCCCATTCCTCTACACAACCTATAGATTGTGAAAACTCTTGATTCAATGCATCATACTGTTAGGCTCCACTACTGGTACTTTCCAAAAGTGTCAAAATTCCAATCTGTCAAAATATCAAGTCTTTTTGCTATAACCACTTTTGAAAGTTTTAATAATCATATACTAGTATTCTAGACGAGCCATAACATCTGACATTCAAAGTTATTATATGTGTGACATTAAGTTCTTTTATTCAAGGCTCTTTATAAGTATAAATATTTAATTGTTGTAGTTGATATAAGAATATTACGTTTTCTCAATAACCTTGAATTTACTTTACTTAATATATTCAAAGAATCAACGTGTTATTTCCTTCTATGTATAATTGCAGTTCCACATTTTGATTTCTAGTATATTAAACAAAATATGATGATTTTATACTGAAACAGGTTTTTAGAAGTTCGTAGAACCAACTAGCTCAACAAATTTACTTTAGCTGATCATTCAAAACTCGACATCAAGGTTGGATTTGCACTTTATGCATCACAATGAATTTACATCTACGATGAACTTAAGTTGAAGCTAAGTGTATTTACAACTAAATTTCTAGCCAATCTCAAAGCTTTGTAGTAAACATGATCTTCAAGCCAATTAAAAGGTAGTATTACAAGATTCTAAGACCATTATCATAGCATCTCCTTTTTATGTCACAAAATTACTTCATACACTTTAATACTTTTCACATTTGTTGCTTCCATCTTCGAGTGAGCTAGTAGTAATCACTAAACACTTTTAAATGTTTTAAACTTGCCTATAGTAGCACTTACTTTGCTTGTTGAGGACGGCCGTTTCGGGAGATGTGTCCCTTTGTCAACTCAGACCCTAACTGATCTCAAGGCTTACGTAGGTTAGGGTGGGGGTGGGATATTTTGGTGATGTGGATGTATTTTGTGAGTATTAGGAGTTATGATGTCAAAAAGTGCGTGTGAGTTGTAATGTAATTGTGTATTGAGTATGTGTGTAGGGTGTAGTTTGAAGTGCCTGTATATTTTGTATTGTTCGGTTGTGTAGCGTTGGTTATTTCTGTGTTGTTTATGAAGTATTTGTAGGTTAGATGTTATGTCTATGTAGTCATGTTTTGTGGAGTTGAGATGATCGGTGAAGTTTGATTGGTAGTTATTGTTTTTTAGTGCTTTTATATGTTCTTGGTAACGTGTGTAGCCTCCCTGTCTGGCCTCTGTAAAAACTGTGGCATGAACTGCAAGTTAGTTTGTAAACTCCAGTGGTGTTGTAAATGTCATTGATTTATGTTGGTGTGGGTGGTTTGAGGAACTGTGTCTGGTCGTATTAGTACTGGTGGGTTTTCGGTATATGTTGAATTTATGTGTTTGTTTGTCTGTTCGTTTAATTGAAACACATAAATTCAAAAACAACATAAACTAGCTGCTTACAACACCATGATATATTCGCCTGCTTAAAACACCACTAGACAAAGATGAACACTACCAGGAGTTAAACACCATAAAATATATAGCACAAACGAACGGATACAACCCAACAATGATTAACAAATTATACAACCTCCTAAAAAATAAACATAATAACCCAAATACAAACACACAAGATGACAATCCTATAAAATACTTATCAATACCATACAGACCATCCAAAACCCACAATCTAACCAACACATTACGAAAATACAACTACAAAATAGCTTACTCCACACACAACAATCTCAACAAACAATTTAAACCCAACAACAAAATCAATGACATTTACAACACCACTGGAGTTTACAAACTAACTTGCAGTTCATGCCACAGTTTTTACAGAGGCCAGACAGGGAGGCTACACACGTTACCAAGAACATATAAAAGCACTAAAAAACAATAACTACCAATCAAACTTCACCGATCATCTCAACTCCACAAAACATGACTACATAGACATAACATCTAACCTAAAAATTCTTTATAAACAACACAGAAATAACCAACGCTTCACAACCGAACAATACGAAATATACAGGCACTTCAAATTACACCCTACACACATACTCAATACACAATTACATTACAACTCACACGCACTTTTTGACATCATAACTCCTAATACACACAAAATACATCCACACCACCAAAATATCCCACCCCCACCCTAACTTACGTAAACCTTGAGATCAGTTACAATCTGAGTTGACAAAGGGACACATCTCCCGAAACGGCCGTCCTCAACAAGCAAAGTAAGTGCTACTATAGGCAAGTTTAAAACATTTAAAAGTGTTTAGTTAATACTTTTCTTTCCCAACTAAAAATATTTTATTCGAAATATCTGTATATCAATTACTACCTTTTATTTTGTTTATATTGTTATTTCTCAATCTTAACCGTTTGTTTTCTCCCCCTTATCATAACAATTGTATTTTCTCACTACTTTTTAATTCCCCCATTGTAAATTAAGTATTATTTATAGGCAATGATTACCTTCCTAGCTAAAAAAATTGCCCCTACAGTTGGAATAGAACAACCCCATAAACCCTTGTAACAAGTATATTAACAACAATAAATGTAGTACTATTGAGGTTTGTCTGACATGGACATACAGGTTGCCACTGTAGGAATGTACCAAGAACAGTGGGGAATGTCAAGGCCAGCAACTTGTAGGTCATAGAGCACTTCTAACAAAAAGTGTTGAGAGCCACAGTGAGGGCTCCATGGCATGCCCAAAACTCTGTCATACATAAACACCTCTAGATGAAGAGCATGAGCTAGAAGGGCACTTCTGTAGCCGGGAAATTCTTTAAGCGGCTCCCCCAACAAAAGAATCCTATAGCTTTATGGGAATTGTTCAAACTTACAGAGCAAGATGCTAAATAGAAAATCGTCTTAGATGTAGCACACAAAAAAATTTTAATTAAAAAAAAAAAAATTATTTCTTATAAAGATTGACCATAATACAGTAACTTTTGAAATTACAAATTCATGAGGTGAAAAAAAATTAGTATGTACTATACAAAAGTGTACAATATTTAACTATTTTTCTACACAGTCACTATTTGGTCTTGGTTATGTTAATTCACTATAAACATCTTGCTTACAGTGAAGGGAGTTGAAGTGTTGTACAAATTGTAACGAAGTCAACCAGTTCAACAAAAATGGTGTAACAAGCCAGACTGAAGGAGATTACACATAAATACTTAAGTAGAAAGACAAAGTGGGAGATTAATTTTACATTGACATTTCAAACAATAAATATATTACAGTACTTTTTGGGGACTTGAGCAGTTAAAATGTGGAAGTTGGAAAGTATGAGTAAGAAGTTGTTATTCAACTAGTGGTTGAGTGAGAAATTAAAACAGTGCAAGTTATTAGGTGTCCAGCAAAATATTATAAAGTATTATTGCATATCAAAAAGTAATTTATTTAAATTTTAGCCGATACAACAAAAGCCAGAAATATTAGGGACAATCAAAGAAGAATCAGACACTGAATTTTCATAGACAACATCCTAAATAAAGAATCTTAGCATCACACAAACACCACTTAAAGCTGTAACCATAAAAGGTAGCATTTCGTACTACTTGTAAGTAAATTGTCTACTTAAATTGTAGATCTTGAAATATCAATAAATTCTTGTTTATTAAACTCAACTGCCAACCTATTTCTTTTGCTTTGTACATTTTTTAAGACTATATTAATGTGAACATTATTTTTTATTAATTTAGATAAAATTTAAAGGTAAATGTAATTTCAAAATAAATTATACACTCACATTTAAAGAGCCAGCAACCTAAGGAATTATACAGTTCCCTAAGACCTAAATTTGAGCAAGGCAGACTATATTAATTATAATAATTCTATTGAACAGTTCATAAAATATTAAGTAAGCAAAAGAGCTCCTAAGTTCAAGCACTAGCCAATTTAATTCATCAATGTCAAATACTAGTACTGTTTAGATTGTATCTGTTCACAAATATTTATAATTGAGATTTGGGTATATTATAATAAATATGGATTTAAATTTCAATTGTCAACATTGTAATACTTAGTAACCATATAAATAAGTGGTTGACCGTATAGATGTTTCCTAGAATACTGCCAGTAATTAATTATAATATTCACCAAATACAAAGATACTAATTAAATTAATATTTGTTTGATAACATGTAATGTCATAATTAGCACACAAAAAATAGCTTTTTGACCTTTATTTTATTTAAAACTTATGTCAAGAAAGTGGTAATAAAATAAAATATTTACTATTTTAAAAAGTAATTTAATAATATTTAATGTTTAAAAACTTAGCCTTCGAGAGGGTGCATAAAGTTTCAAACGGGAGAGGGCGCTTGCGGAGGTTTATTCAGCACAAATAGCCTATAACAATTAAAGGGTTTATGATTTTATATTTGGGTGACTTCACAATTAAATACTATATAAATGGATTGTAAATAATTTTAGACATCATTGTTGTACAATTTTTATTTTTTAAATGTCATATTTCTAAAAATATTTCAAATTGTTAAAACGTGTAAGCAATGTATACTAGACCACTGTTTTCATTACGGGAGAGCTGTTTGCGGGTATTTTTTTGTTATAATGCAATTCAACATCTAAACATAAAAAATATTTTATCGTGATTGTAGGCCCTATATATAACAATATGAAATTAGTTATAATATTTAGTGAAAATAAGGAATATTCTTATTCAAATATATAACCCTAAAAACTAGTGGATGAAAAAAATATTGGCTTTATAACACAACAGGTTGTAGCAGAATCGTACAGTCTTTGTTGAAAAAACAATTCATAATTGTTCATTTCTAAGGTTACTAGTCACCACTAGTGTAGCGTCAATATGACCCACTCTCATGAGAGTTATGTTTCTTTGTGGTGTTCTCCCCTACCTTCCAGGTTCAATATACCTCAGTATTTTTTTGTTTTTTATTTAAAGAAAGGTTCTTTTCTATTGTACAACTGCACTGTACCAGATTCCTGGCAGATTTTTAGCGAGTTTTTCTCTATAATGTCAAAATCTGACAACATTCAACAAATTGGCCATTTTCGTCATTTGCAAATTCACCTATTATGTCTTCTTTCGTTTCATTTACAATTTCATTGACTTCTTCAGGCTCATCATCCGGCAAAGAGACTCGTTTTCATCAGAATAATCAAAGAGCTGTCTAACAAAATATCTGGTAGAAAGTATTTATTGATTTTCTTCCTTTTCGACACCACATAGCATTCTACCAATTCTCTTCTCTTCAAATGGAACAACAATAAAATGTGAAACTTAGATACTGAAAAGACATACAACATCAAAATAATAATAACAAAAACAGTAATAATTTAACTCAACAAAGTTTTTGTAATGTAAATAATTGCACCAGGTACTCCGCACAAATAACTTACACAAAAGGGCGCTTGCGGACTAAACTTCCGCATTCTGACCGCGCGTTAAAAGATCTGACAAGATTAAATTCACACTAAAGCTACGAGGAAAGAATGAACAAAAATAGGTTGAGCGGTTTCCTTGAATGCAGATATTGGAGTAACGAGCCGGAAATAAATTTCTGACAGCTAGAAAGACATTTTCTTGACAAATAATGATGTGTGCAGAAAAAAACTCAGCATACGCCCTCTCGAAGGTTAACAAGTATTATAAGTCAACTTATAATTCAGAAACAATTGCTTTACAACTAAGTGAAAACTATAGTAATTTACTGCACTCAAGGGTTTCGAAAGTCATTCAATAGGTAAAGCCTACATGCTATTGAAGGATCTTACTCAAGGTAGATGTATGATTTATGCGTGTGGGGGACCTAATATAGGCAAGTTGTGAACTAAGTATTGGGAAAGTGTATTAGATTTAAAGTCTACTTTGAGTGAAAGCCGTTAGTAGCAGGTAGGCTTTGTTAATAAAACAATTTCGTATCACGGTAGCATAGTAAGTTGCTATACTTTTCACTTAGTTTCAAAATCACACACTTTAAATCTAACACCTTACCGGCCCATTCTAGACCTCTAACATTAATAAAAAAACATGCCCCCAACTATGAGTGAAAGCTGTCAGTGGCAGATCAGAGAAATGGCTGATTCAAAATGCTTCAGCACAGTAATTTGCTACAGCTTTTTCTCAGTTAAAAAACAATTGTTTATGAATTAATCAGTAAAATCAAGATGGTTACCACAACCAACTTCAACTTATAATGTTGAGATTTTTTGTGTACGTTACAATGCATCAATAAACATAAAAATAACATTAAAAATATCAAATGGCACAGACATAGGGGTTCAGTTTATTTTTCCATTGCTAAACTTATATAGCAATATTATTCATTCAGAAGCTCAAAGCAGTACACAAACCTTCAACTGAAAAAAATGGTTTACAAGTAACCAGCTTAAACACATTTGAGGTTAATTTTTTACTAAAGTAATTTAGCAAAACTATAATAAAAAAAAAAATGTAAGAAGAAAATGGGTACAACAAAGTAGCCAAAAAAGGAAATTAATTAACATAATCAAATGAAGCGTTACTGATCAATATTTAAAAGTAAAACACATTAAACAGTTAAAATAATAAATGTGTTGAATAATGTACACTCATGGCAATGGAGGCAAACTGCTTCATAAATCATTTGGTTGATGTTAGAAAAGTTACATTTTTATTCTTTTAATAAACAAACCTATCCTAACTAGATACTTTGTAGTTATACTTTCACATAGCTATATAGTTATGTCTTATAATATAGTGTGGTATTTGTTAATAATTACTTCATAGGAGTGGTTTCTGAGGTTATCCTCCTATGATAATAACTGACGTGAGTAACCACTATGTATAACATTGCAATATTGAAATTACTTTTTATCATGTTAAGAATATATTTTTAACTAATATATGTTAGAACTTATATATATGCAGTCTTATTAAAAAATAGCCTATAATATTTAAAAATATTATAAGTATGATATTTCATTTAACAAAATTTAAGGTTAATCTTAAATAAATTTTCTTTTTCAAAATTTGCACTAAACACACCTGTCATAATCGCCTTCCATTGTTAATGCTTGTACAGAAGCAGCCCGTAAGCCAGTATGAACGTACTCACTTTCAGAGCTAGAACTAAAAAAATTAATGTATTAATAAATCAATCACATTCTGCAAACTGCAAGCTATAGGCTGGTCCATGGGTGAAGGATAATAAAACTTCCAGGATATGACAATTTGCTATGTAAGTGTACTACCAGTGACAGAAGTAGAGGAAATGAAATAATAGCCCTTCACAGATCTATAGCCATAAATTGAAATACCCAAAGGATTTACAGGGTAATTATTTTACCTCAAAAGTGTAAATTTCCTGTAGGATTGATGGTATTCGAGTAACTTGGTTACTGTATTACTATAATGCTTCTGTAATTTTTAAATCTAAGGAAGTTGTTTAAAAAAAACACCAGAATCTATAAATTACACTCCATTAGATCCTGCTGGTAGATAAGATTATACAATACACAAAACCTAAAATGTTATAAACCCTTTTTTTTATAAACATCCCTAAACATATATATATTAGGGTGATAGACTTGCATATAATAGCACTTACTTTCTGATTATTGAGGACAACCTTTTCGGGAGATGCGTTTCATTGTCAACTCAGACCAAACTGACCGCTTGATTTTTTTTAGTTTGGGGTGGGGATATTGGGTGTATTTTTCAAGATTATTGGGAGTTATAATGTTGAAAGTGTATGTGAGTTTTAAAATATTTTTAAGTAAGTGGGTTGGGTGTAGTTTGAAATGTTTGTATATTCTTCGGTTCATACTGTTTTATAGCGTTGGTTATTTTTGTTTAGTTTGTGTAGAATATGTAAGTTTGATATTATGTTTCTGGATATGAGGTGTTCAGTTTTATTGGGTGTTTATGTTTGTGAGTGCTTTTATGGTCTCTTTGTACCATTTGTGAAATGACCTTCTTGTTTGGCCTCTGTAAAAAATGATGCACAAACTGCAAGTTAGATTATAAACACCGGCGGAGTTGTAAATGTCTTTGTTTATGATGTTGAGCTTAAATTATTCGTTGAGCACATTAGAGTAGGCTATTCTATAATTATACTTACAAAATATGTTTGTTAGTTTATGAATTTTTGGTAATGAATATGATAGTGTTAAGTATTTTATGGATTTGAAATGTTGAGTATTTGGGGTTGGACTATTGAGTGTATATTTCAGGCATTTGTATAATTCATCAACTGGTTTTTTTTGTTTCACTGATTTATGCATTTATGCTAAATGTTTTATGGTGTTTAGTTCTTGGTGGTGTTCTTGTTTGTTTAACGGTGTTATAAACTGCTAGTTTGTGTTAAGAGGGTGGTTTGAAGAGTTGTGAATGGTAGTACTAGTGTCAGTGGGTTTTTTATACATGTTAAATTTATGTATTTGTTTGTCTGTATTTGTAATAGTAAGGTCGAAGAAATGAAGGGAGCTAGTTTTTTCTGTTATGATAATGTATTGAAAAATATCTCTGTTTGGTGGTTATTTCCTTTTTACAAAGTGATAATTCGTCAACGTAGCTATACCAGTATATAATGTTTTCTGAGTATTTATGATTCTGTAAAATATGGTTTTGTAAATACTCAGACATGATATAATGGTAAAGGTATATTGATGATATTATCACATTGTACAAAGGTAATAACTGCTAAACACATATATTTTAAAAACCCCTCAATTCCATATACCCAAAACTAACATACTAACACCATCGAAATGGAACAGAACAATTCCCTTAATTTTTTGGACCTTACAATTACACATACAAACAATACACAAATACATAAATTCAACATATACTGAAAACACACCAACACTAATACTATCATCCACAACTTTTCAAACCGCCCTCACCAACATTGCTAGCCATTTACAACACCATGATATATCTATCACCTACTAAAAACATCATTAGACAAACAAGAAACCCACCAAAAAATAAACACCATAAAACATAAAGCACAAACCTATAGATACATTACAACAATGATTCATAAAACTATACAACCTTTTGAAAATACACTCAACAACCCCAACATGACAAACCCATAAAATATTTGACACTGCTTTGCTGATCACCCAAAACTCATAAATAAACCAACACACATGAAGGTCATTTCACAAATGCTACAAAGAACACATTAAAGCTCTGACAAAGAAAAATTCCCAATAAAACTTTGCTGAAAAAATAGCTAACACTATACACAAGAACAGCATGAAATATACAAACATTTCAAACTACACCTAACACACATACTTAAAATTATTTTATAAATCACATACACTTTTTGACATTATAACCCCCAATACTTTTTAAAAACTCACCTAATATGCCTATCCTAAAAACAACCAAAATGTTGGTTGCAATCTGAGTTAGCAATGGGACACATCTAAAGAAAAAGACTGACCTCAATAATCAAAAAATTATTATATCCAAGTCTAACATTCTAATATATATTCAGGTGTTTTTAGTGAAAAACTAGTAGCTCGAGTAAAGACGAAATCAAATGACATTTAATTTATTCACATAAAATAAAGCAACTAACTTATTGATACTTCAATATAATTTAGTTACAAAGTATCCCGTTAAGATATTTACCGGAAATAAAATTTCTTAAGAAGTTAGGAGGCTTCTATTTTGTTTTACGTTTCTTGCATCACCAGACAGAATAAGGCAGCAGTCTTTTATTTTAACTCTTCAAATGTTTTTATCTTGTGAATTTATAAACATTTGTTTTTTTATTAAAAAACATGTTATCCTGACATGATACTTTGTAACCATAATATGCTGTTTTATGACAGACTTTGATTTTATAAAGTTTTGTGTGAATGTAGAATATTAGGTTGAATGAGGTTTTTTTTAACATTTTTAATTTTAGAGTTATGATCACAAATTTTATTATTTTTCGTTGTTCCTGGGGTTTTTCTCATCCCGATATATATTATTTGGCCAATAATAGCAATACCTAGGGCACTAACAATTATTATTTTGTTGTAATTTTTGTGCTTGTGCAATGCTTTCAATTTGTCTTGTATGGTATTTTACATCAATTTTGAATTCTATTAACCTTAAAATAACAAAAGTTTTAAATACAGTTGTATTCTAAATAAATGTAAATTATAAAGAAACCAATTACATATAAAAATGTATTAGAAAAAATACTGCCTTTAAACCAAAACCTTGTTTTTAAAAGGTTTGCAATCATCCCAAATGCCATTTTACTAAATTAATGTTCTTGAATTTTATAGTCCGTTACGTTCGGTTGAATCTTATTAATCACTTAAACAATAGTTTATGACTATCCGAACTTTGAATTTAGTAAATTTGTTAAAACTTACTGAGACAGAACGTTTTCGATCGCTATGTGCCGATCTTCATCAGTGTCTTCTGCTTGGAGATGTTGGGTCAAGCGGTGACGGTTTCGACAGTATCAAAGAGTATGTGTGATTTGTATTGTGTTTTTTCGTTTAATATGTTTGTACTTTGTGTTTTTGTGTGTCTGTAAATTTCATATTGTTCTAGTGTGTTGAGATGTGGTCCTTTTTTGTTGATGTGTAGTATTTCTAGGTTTTGGTAAATGTCTGTGTATTTGTGTCCTGTATCTTTTATGTGGTTGTAAAATGTTGAGTTGGTGTTCTGTTTGTGTTCTTCGACTCTTTGTTTAAAGCTGCGACCTTTTTGTCCAATGTAGAACTTGTTACATTCGTCGCAGTTCAGTTTGTATACGCCTGGTGCTTGTAGCTTATCCTTGTTGTTGGTGTTGTGTTGTATTTTGTATTGTAGCTTGTTATTAGTTTTGTATGCTATTTTGTATCTTGTTTTTTGAAAACCCACGTTCCGTGTTACCACGTAAAAACCCACGTTAACGAAATCATTAACATCCTCCAAATCATCATCGAACAAAACTATTTCACCCACAACTCAAACTTCTATTCACAACCAAATGGCCTATCCATGGGAAGTCCTATCAGTAGTGTCTTAATCGAAATTTTTCTACAACACATAGAAAACACCAAAATACTCACAAACAATACAAACGCACACAAAATTATTTACTGGTACAGATACGTCGATCATATTATAACACTATACAGAGGCAACTCCTGTCAATGCGAAAAACTCCTCACCTACACTAATAAAATACACCCAAAACTCCACTTCACTTCAGAAATTGAAACCAACCGATCCCTAAACTTCCTCGACCTAACCATAACAAAAAGCCACACACAAAAACACAGCTTCAACATTTACAGGAAACCCATAACGACAGACACACTTATCCACAACACCTCAAACCACCCTATCCAACACAAACATGCAGCCTTCAGATCCATGCTCCATATACTTAAAGAAGTCCCAATGACCACAGAAAACATAAACAAAAAACTAGACACAATTAAATATTTAGCATACACAAATGGATACAACACCACAATAATAGACAAACTATTGCACAAAATACAAAAAAACACTAAAATTAACAATACAGACAGGGAAAACAAATACATCACATTACTATTCATAAACAAAACAACAAACAAAATGACCCGCAAATTTCAAAAAACAGGATATAAAATAGCATACAAAACTAATAACAAGCTACAATACAAAATACAACACAACAAGAATAAACTACAAGCACCAGGCGTATACAAACTGAACTGCGACGAATGTAACAAGTTCTACATTGGACAAACAGGTCGCAGCTTTAAACAAAGAGTTGAAGAACACAAACAGAACACCAACTCAACATTTTACAACCACATAAAAGATACAGGACACAAATACACAGACATTTACCAAAACCTAGAAATATTACACATCAACAAAAAAATGACCACATCTCAACACACTAGAACAATATGAAATTACAGACATACAAAAACACAAAGTACAAAGATACTATCGAAAACCTACCTTTAAAACCGTCACCGCTTGACCCAACATCTCCAAGCAGAAGACACTGATGAAGATTGGCACATAGCGATCGAAAACATTCTGTCTCAGTAAGTTTTAACAAATTTACTAAATTCAAAGTTCGGATAGTCATAAACTATTGTTTAAGTGATTAATAAAATTAATGTTGTCAGGTGCATAGTGTTTTATTTTTGGTATTTATTTCCCATTCCCACGTAATCAATTTTATCAAAAAAAAATTATTCCGGGTGATGCAGAAAGTCTTCCGGAATAAAAAAAAAACACAAAAACCTTTGCTTACGCCCCAAAAATTAAAAATGTTGAAAAATAGAAATCCACCTCCACAGAACACATAAAATGTTAATAATTCAACATGTTGGTTTAATTTTGTCAACGTATTAGCTCTCAAAGTGCCTCGAAATGTATTTAAATTTGCTATTAACTCTCAAAAATTACCAACTTTAACAAAGCACTATTAACACCACGTTTCCCCTTGCACACAAACCTTATAGAATTATTAAACTCGCACACAATCTTATTTTGGAAATAATAAGTCACAACTACTCGAAAGGACAAAACAAACACTTACTGACACTATTTCACGCACAAAACAGAAAATGTTGCATTGAACGTTTACACACTTTTTATGTTGAATTAATGTCTAAGTTGATTTTTTTTTCAAAATATGTAATTTTTTGGGAGTCGCCAGCAAGTTTAATTACATTTCGAGGCATTTTGCGAGTTACTATAACTGAGTTAACAAAACTAAATTTCTAACGTTTTAGGTGTACCGTGGAGGGGGGAGAAAGATATTTGGCAAAATTTGTAATTTTTGGGGCATGAGCGATAATTTTTATAATTTTTTCGTTCTTCTTATGACTTTCGGCATCGGCCGAAATAAATATTTTTACTAAAATCGATTACGTGGGAACGAGAAATAAATACTTAATTTTAAATTACAAAACTGTCTGGTAATCAAGAAAAATTAACCTATAAGTGAAAAATAATGCACGAGCTTTTAAATAAACAGCCGTATTCAGTAGAACTCTTTATTTATTAGAACGGCTGGAAAAGTAAGGTTAGATTCATAACAGATGAGAAAACATTACCTTTCCATTAATATTCATTGGTGATAATACATTTCATATGAAATTCACTTCAAGTTCCCTTAGTAACCTAAAATGTAATATTAGATCTGAAAATAATTTAAACTTACAATACAAAATGGAAACAAAACCTCCAAAACAAGTCAAGAACCTATAATTATAACTACTTTTATTATTTTTCAGAAATATATATCGGATATCATGTAACGTATAACGTATTAAATAACAGCGTTCCAATTCAGTAACATATTACAGGAGCAACAAGTTACAAAGTAAGGCCTTCATTAGATAAGGAGTAACATAGGACGCAACTTGACACCATTAGTTACTATAGCAAATCGTTCTCAGTCACTGAAAGAGTAACTTTAAAAATATGACAATAGTTTAGTAGCTAAACTAGTATGTATTTAGGTAAAAGCTTATGATCTATGCATGGCAACAGTGATTATTACCTTTACTTTAGTAGTCTAAATCACAGTTTCCAAACAAGAGGGCGTCGGGGTTGATCCACGGGACAATCCAGTTACTGCTTGTAACAAAGTAAATATTTATAATTCTCCTTTAGTAGATCAAAATTACAGATTACTTTGAATATGAATAAGTATATACATGTGTCGTGATGAAGACAGTTATTGAATTATGTTCAACATATTAATTATTAGATATTTCCGTGACACAAATATAATAACTTTGACATGTACAAAAAGAATGATCAATAAAATTATAACATGTGAACAAGTCCTAAATCCTGGAATTTCTCATCTTGTCAAATAAATTCGTGCATAAGTTATATTGAAAAAATGACTAAAACTTCCATTGTAATTGTCGATTAAATAAGTAAAGTGAATTTTGTACTCTATTTCACTTTCATTACAATTTGCAATTTAAATATTTATTACTCTTTGTGATGTGGAATAAATGATTCGTTCTGAATATTACAAATTATATGTTTGTAATATTGGTAATTATGTAAGTATCTAATTATTAATTTGTTTTTGAAAGTTTTTTTTTTAATTTTGAATACTTTTTTAATTTGGTCACAATTAATGTGATATATGTAATAATAATGAGTGATCCCCGGTATTTCACTTTTAGGTTCGGTCATCGGAAGACGTTTGCGAACTGGAAATCACTGGTTTTAATAGTCATTTTATGATTTACCATGCTACACAAAAAATTATGTAACACGAATTTATCATCACATCTTAATAATGATATATATAATTATATAATAATAATATAATTATACAGATAATATGTCCGACATATAACGTCGACCGATAATTTCGACATGCAGCGCCAAAGCGTAGTGCTGAGACATTTCCGACGCATAGTCTTATAATTTTCGTTAACGCGTTGACGGATAGTTTTGCTTGCTAAACTTTGCACTTCACCAGAAAAAAAGTATTATAGTGCAGGAAATTATACAAAAGTAATCTCTCTATATTGTTTAATTACACTCGTAATGAGTTTTAACAGTTATAAGTAAGAAAATTGCAGATAATGAACATTTACTTTACAACATATCAATTATTCTGAACATCAATTTTGTAAAATATCTACAAGAAGGATTAAGTGGCAATAAGTTATTAAATTTGCATTATATTAAAATCTATGACTTTATAGATAACTTGGCAATATTTACGTAATTTCCAAACTGTTGTGTTTGGAATATGAAGTTATCTAAAAACTATGAAATAAAGTTTTTCTGAAGAAAAGGAACATTGAAACATTTGACGGCTAATACTAAGAGTATGAGGTGCCCTAATAATTTTCACATTTCTACAAAATGTAAATACTATTATTAGTAATTTTTTACTAAATCAAAAAACATTAACTTTTTAAAAGTAAAACATTCAAACACCTCAAGTTTTCAAATTTAGTCAAACAAATTCAGTTCTCTCGAGTAGCAGAAAATATTATCTTGATAAATTTTAGCATGTTTAGATATAAAAGCAATTTTTTTAAAAAATTATTCATTTGTATTCACATTATTTGATTCTATCATTAACTTCAGTTTTACACTAAAACACCTGAATAAATATTCATGTGTCAGTTGCCTATAGTAGCACTTATTTTATTGTTTGAGGACCACGGTTTCAGGAGATGAATCCCATTCTCAACTCAGACCATAATTGTCCTCCTAGTTGTTTTATGTTAGGAGGTGGGTAAAGCTGGGTTTGAAGTAGTATGGGGATCCCCATCCTTTTCTATTTCAAGTAAATTTTGTATTCTTTATTTTATTACAAAAATATGTAGTTCAAATACTTAATATGCTTGTGACAATGTATGATTCATTCTGAAAATGGAAATTTATATGTTTGCAATATTTTTATTTTTCGTACAAAAAAATAGTGACAAAAATCTTAAATACCACAAAAAATAATTAATAATATTACAAATTATCTGGGATTAAATTCTTATGTACATTTCGATGACTATCTCATCATCATCAGAGGGTCTAGTTTGTAAATGATTGTATTCTAGATTGTAATTTTGTGACAAAATTCTCTGATGACGGTGACATGGTCGTCGAAATGTTCATAAGGGTTTAATCTTAGGTAATTTGTAATATTAGTTATTTTTGTGGTATTGGGGGGTTTTCCAATATTTTTATTGTAACATATTGTACAACTGTGCTCTTGATATTGAATAGTTCAATTTTCTTAAATATTAATAATAATTTGTTCTATTTTATTTAATGTGTTACATCTCTCCCTATCCTAACACTCAAACAACTTTACACCATCCCACCCTAATCTAAAACAACCAAAACTTCAATAGCGGCCTGAGTTGGCAATTGACATCATCTCCCGAAACGACAGCCATCATTGAATAATAGAAGTAAGTACCACTACAGGCAACTGCGACACATCAGTATCAAGTATGTAAATCTTTTTCTACATGACGAAACCTGTTTCTAAAAAATAAGTAACACTTCAACACATTACTACTTTATATTTATTAGGTATTTTCAAATTCTAATCAAGTATTTTTAAAAAAATGCTTGATCAACGATCAAATTATGCTTGGTAATGGGGAGCACAGTTCACAAAATATATTTCTTTGGTTGGGTCAAATATGTGGGTTTCCTGTTAATTTTGTTGTTATTATATCGATAAGGTTTTAAATCAAGTTTGAATCACCCGAACCAGCGATAACGCGTTGAAGGAGAGAAACTGCTGGATTTTCTTTACGTGCTTAGAAAATGTTGGATCGCTAGTTACTTTCGACTAATGTGTTTCGTTTAACGCAATCCCTAACGACACTGCAGAATAACTGCAACAATCACAATGTAAAGCTATTGAAATTTTAAGCCATCTCAAAGGAAAAAAAGACGTTTAATTCAAGTTATTACTAGATTTCCTTAAATATTGTAACAATGATTAATAGAACGGACAATTATAATATTAATTAATTCATTGTAATTAGGTTATGTAATTAAAATAGTAATTTGGCAAGAGCAATATGAAAATAATAATTGAATATTAAAGTAATTTCTTCAAGAAAATCCTTTATTTTTATCAAATTAAAAATCAAATCGTACTCGAACCAAAAGTACTTGTTGGAGGCATCCTCGTGACTCACAGCATAAGACAAGGAGACACGTGACTGCTGTGAAATAGCAGTCAAGTCAAGGCCGTAAAATGTTATCATGCGGAGATGTGGTTACATCAGGGGGCACTTCGAGAAGGGTGGTACCACCCTAGAGCTATGATAATTCTTTTTGCGGACAGCGACAAAATAAGAGTGATGTATTCAATGAAATTGCATTATTACTTAGGATTAAAATGCTAGTAGTTTAGACATATTATTAATATTTACTAATAATAAAACATTTAAAAGTGTTTAGTGATTACTAGTAGCTCACGCGAAGATGGAATTAACAAATGTTGATATTATTAATATTTGTGTTGGACAAGGTTTTAGTAGTATTGTAGCAGCTTACTATCAGTTTAGGCAGGCTTGTCATATCCATATCAAAAATGTTATATTAATAGTATTCTACAGGATAGTTTAAACAGCGTTATAACCACTTTGGCACTTACACAAGATTTCCATGTGATGTAAACAGGTGTCAAATCTATCTTATATATATTATATATAGAGTATTCCTGAGGATGTTGGTACTGTTTGCCAACGAAAAGCTTTGAATTGTAAATTCAATAAATTATTCTTGTATTTATAAATTGTTTTATTCCTTTATTAATACACAAGAATACATATTATAGTTGTATATATATATATATATATATATATATATATATATATATAAAATAATAATAATAATAAAAAGTAATTTAAGGCGAGTGTAATTTTTAACACTTTTCATAGATTTTGTTTACAGGCTTATGATGTTTTAAAAGTTTTTGTAGTACAAAACTGTAATATTTCTAATAAGCCTTAAATCAAAGAAGGGATTTAATATGAATAATGTATGTATTTTTGAGGTGCCTTATTATGCTAGTAAGATTTCCTTATTTTTGTATTGGTTTTTTTTTTTGGAAGACTCCTTATTTTCTCCTATGTTATATAATCGTATCCTCCAGCTACCAACTGGTTCCAAATTGAATGGGAGAGGTGGTTCAGACTTTGGTCGTTTACGCAACTTCCTTACCTGAAAAAAATTTAACCGAATGAAGCAACACTTAGACTCAGTTGATGATCGATAATAAAGACACATTATTAGTCATCGAAAGATAACTCGCATATATACCTAGTAAGAGTCTTGTTTAAGTGCTTGTTCAAGTACTAGTGTAAATAATAAGTGAACACAAGAAAACAGTGTTGTAAAGTTATATATATATATATATATATATACACACACACACACACACACACACACACACACACACACATATATGTTCAAGGGATTTATATAAACAAGATGGTATCGAATAATATTGTTGTAATTATAGCTTATAGATTGTTAGTATGTTATTTTTTTTTAATGTAAAAATATGCCTCCTACTATTAATTCTTGTTCCTTCTGTAATAAGTAAGGCATATTATATTTATAAGCATTAACAATCTATTATATTATCTTTAAGTACAGAAATGGAATCTGTGATTTTGTAAATATTAAATTGTCACTGTGAAAACTGCTGTTTAACTGACTTAGTATCTCAGGAGATTGGTACACGCTGTTTGGGTTGAAACCGGCATTTAAATTTTCCGTACCGGTACCTTTCATTTTTTACTTTCAATTCCTACTATTCATTTTTCACTCCCCACTTTTTTACTTGACCCAGTTTCTTCAGAACTGGTTTTTCTACTTCTGCAGTAACTTTTTAACTCAAGTGTTTAGATTACTATTTATTAGATCTTCAAAAATTTGTGAATAAACTATTCAATCATGACCAAATATCATAAACCTGAAGCAAAGGTTGTAAGAGAATTACAGGACATTGCTCATAAACTTCGAATTGATTCAATAAATGCTACAAATAGTTCGAAATCAGGGTAAGTTCAAATTATATTAGGGTAATCATACTTTTAGCTCTTTTGTGTGAATCTCTATATATGTTCATACATGTGTACTGACTGTCTTCATAATATATATAAATATATTTTGAGAAACAGTGATTCCAAATATTGTAATGCCATTTGTACATATAATACAGAAAATGAGCTTAACCGTATTAATAAAAATGTTATTAATTTTGATATATTATTCATATATACAATAGAGTACCAAATGCTTTTTGTGTTGTAGATCTTGAGGTTTTTTGTGGAAATTACACTTTTTTGTATATTCAAATACAAAAAACTGTAATTTATAAACAGAGGTTAAAACTTGAGTTCATTATTGACATGGAAAAATAAACTCATTTTACAAACATACTTCTTGAATAAGTAATTCTTCAAGAATAATTTCACTGTGTTATATTACATTACTATAAAGATATATCTACAAAGTATGTGGTTAATATTGATTTAGTATTTATTTCTCATTCCTCGTAATCGATTTTATAAAAATAATTTTACCCACTGATGTAGAAAGTCATCAGGAATACAAAAATAATTATAAAAACTTGCGCGCTCTTGCCCCAAAAATTTAAAATGTTGGAAAATTTTGTGGAATCCCCCTCTTCTATGGTACACCTAAAAATCTTGCTAGTTTATTTTTTTGATTTAGTAACTCTCAAGATGTCTCAAAATTAATTAAACTTGCTGTTAACTCCCAACAAATTATAAATTGTTGAGAAAAAATAAACACATTGCTTTGCGCTGTAAGTTCTATCGATTTTAGACCAGAGTTAGAAATAAAAGGTGTATAAATGTTCATCGCAATATTTTCTATTTTGTGAATCGAATAGTCCCGGTAAGTGTTTGTTTCATTCTTTTGAATAACTTTGCGACCTACTATTGCAAAAAATTAACGTGTGTGTGAGTTTTATAATTCTATAAAGTTTGTGTACCGGGTGAAACTTGGTGCTTATGGTGCTTTGTGAACGTTAATTTTTTTCAAAATTTGTAATTTTATATGAGTCAACAGCAAGTTTAATTATATTTTGACATATTTTACGAATGACTATGTCAAAAAAAATTGAGCCAAAACATATTGAATTAGTAACGTTTTACATATGCTGTGGAGGGGGGAATTTCTATTTTTCAAAATTTTAAATTTTAGGGGTGTGAGCGGAAATTTTGATAGTTTTTTACGTATTCCTCATGACTTTCTGCATCGCCTGATATAATTGTATTAAAATCGCTAAAATTGTGCTAAAATCGATTAAGTGGAACGGGAAATAAATACCAATATTTTTATAATTCATAATGCAGCAGAAAAACTGTCTTCCATTTCCTTGAATGTGTGAAGATGCATCAGGTTTATAAATTGTACGGTAAAGTTTTTCTGATTATAAAATTTTTCGATATAAAATGCCAAAATATCTGGGTATTAATTTCTCGTTTCCACATAATCAATTTTAGCAAAGAAATTTGTACTAGGCATTGTATAAAGTCATCAGGAATACAAAAATAATTATAAAAACATTTTGCTCACATCCCAAAAATTAAAAATTTTGTATAATGATAATTCCTCCCCTCTCCATGGCACACCTAAATGTTATAAATTCAACATTTTAGCTTAATGTTTCTTGACGTAGTTATTCGCAAAATGCAATTAAATTTGCTGGTGACTCCCAAAAAATACAAATTTTGAAAAAAAATCAACTTCAACACTGTTTTGTGCTGTAAGTACTATTGGTTTTAGGCCAAAGTTAGTAATAAAAGGTCTCTAAATGTTCAATAGAATATTTTCTGTTTTGTGTGTGGAATAGGGCCTGTAAGTGTTTGTTTCTTTCTTTTGAGTAATCTTGCAACTTATTATAGAAAAAAAGTAAGATATGTGTGCAAATTTTATAATTCTATAAGGTTTGTGTGCCAGGTGAAACGTGGTGCCATGGTGCTAATAGTGCTTTGTTAAAGTTGATATTTTGTTTTAATTTGTAATTTTGAGAGTTAACAGCAAGCTTAATTGAATTTAAGCATTTTGAAATTTAGAACGTCAAAAAATAAGGCCAAGTAATATTTTGCCGTAATGCCGTAGAGGGGGGAATTTCAGTTTTCTGAAATATTTAATTTTTGGGGCGTAAGCGGACGTTTTTATAATTTTTTTCGTATTCCTGATGACTTTTTCATCGGCCGGTATAATTGTTTTTGCCTAAATATTTTATGTGAGAATTGGAAATATTTATTAATTTTACTTCAAGATTATAAGTAACACAAAATTATAAAATTAATCATGTTTATAAATTTTTACTTGTTATAGAATCTTATAAGATTTGGCTAAACGTCTGCCTGCTATTGTCATAATCTTGTATTGTGTTAATGTAAACTTTATAGTTTTTGGAGTTTGATATTACAATAAAAATTTTATTTTTTTAATAACCAAACCTATCTTATTGAGGCACTTTGTAGCCTCATTTGGTTATTGAGGCACATATGATAAAATAGCTATATCCTATTGTAGTATAAAATAATTATCTATTTCGCAAAGAAATGTTTACTTTTTACAGATTTTGTATAAGGGTATATTGACCATATGTTTCAATTTTTGAAAGTTGTAATCAGTACTTGATTTACCACATTTAAAATTACTAGTTTCTTGATCAGAATGTATATTTGATTAAAATTTATGAAAATGAATGTTGTTAGCATTAATGATACTGATACTTGCCAGGAACCTATTTAGACATGTGTATAAAACCATTCCTAAACCTGTCCTGAAGCTATATTAATAATTATTATTTTCTCATTGTAATGGAAGGTTAATGTTATATACCTGTATTGAAAAATATCTATGAAGTATCCATTTAGGATAGATTTGGTTGTAATTTTATACATTAACCAAATAAATCTACACTTGTAAGGTAAGAATAGAGATTAAGTGACATCACCTGGCAAAAGGGAAGCAGACGTCTAATAAGGTAATGTATAAAATTACAACCAAATCAATCATAACTGGATATTTTAATATAGGTAAATGGTAATGTTGTATAAAATAGTGCAAACAATGCAATTGCATTGAACATTTTTCACTCCTGATATCTAGACGTATACAGTGTGCCGTTGCTATTTTACGCCCAAAAAAGTAGTCCCAACTAATAAGTGATAAAAGCAACCTTTCATATCAATAAAAAAATAATACCTTACACTTTTAAAAATGTTTTAAACTTGCCTATAGTAGCACTTACTTTGCTTGTTGAGGACGGCCGTTTCAGGAGATGTGTCCCTTTGTCAACTCAGACCGTAACTCGGTGTTACGGTCTGAGTTGACAAAGGGACACATCTCCCGAAACGGCAGTCCTCAACAAGCAAAGTAAGTGCTACTATAGGCAAGTTTAAAACTTTTTAAAAGTGTAAGTGATTACTAGTAGCTCACGTGTAGATGGAATCAACAAATAAAAAAATAATAATTATCAATAAAGCTTCAGGACATCTTTAGGAATGATTTTATACATATGTGTAAATGGATCCTTAAAGTAAGTAATTACCAGTGATGGAAGTTGAACAAATGAAACTACTTGATATTTTTAAAAGAAATTTGTTGCATATACAGTAGAGTCTTGAAATTCCGAGTCCCAATATTTCGAGCTTCCGTTGATTTCAAGCCCATTTTTATCTATTTGAAAGAAAATCATGTATCTGGCTTCTAAGAAATGTTCATATCAATATGGTATGCAACGGAAATGAGTCAGGCTTCCAAGAAAGTTCTATAAACTTATTTTGTGCATTTTTAATTATAACATTGTATTAAGGTTTTGTAAAACTCCCACTTTTTCCAATGCAGAGGAATGTATTTCAAGGTAATCCGAGTTTTTGGTAATCTGAGGGGGTCTTAGTCCCATCCACCTCGAATTATCGAGACTCTACTGTACTTGTAAGTTTAATTACGATATTCATAAGCATATAAATATATGTTTTATTTATAAGTAAGACAAGTCATTTATTAATTAATGATATTAAATTAGTTTCAAGCTATTGTTTTATACAGGATCATGTAACAATAGGTAGGTATATAGACATATAGGTAGGTACAATAGGTAGGTAGGACATAAGAGTTTTTGTAATTATAAGTGACATAATTTTTACCATAGTTGTGTGAGTGTTATTGCAATGTAATAATGGTTGTCACACATCCTTGAAGAGGTTATACTACTTAATATAAAATAGTTTGAAGAAGAAAACTTGAGTTTATAAAATTTCATAGTGTGTTTATAAAGTGATATAATTTTTTTTTTTAACTTTTATTGTTCTTGGTATCAGAGGCAAGGTTCATTGTTTATATTTTATTCTGTCTTTATTTTGACCAGTCAGAGTATGATCATTGTTGATTATAAAGAATAAAAATTGTCATTATAGATAGGCTTAAGATAGAGACATGAAACCCCTTAGTACAGAATACAAGGATATTTTGAGATCATGATTAAAGGGTTGTTTGTGTACTTGATCTAGTATTACTCTCTGTTAGGATTATTGGGAGGTGTGTACACCCGCTTGTAAATAAAGGATAACAAAGTGTAAATGGAATTTTTAGAACTAAGGAAAAGACAGTGATCAGGTACTGGAAATATAGAGGGAAAATTAAGAAATTGCCTGAGGACGGTTTCTTACCTAAAGTAGACAGCTTAAATCAGGGTGTAGAGAGATGACTACTGCTTACCCGATTTCCTTTTTTCTTGAAATACTGCTACCATTTCTAAATCCTACAACTTGAAAAATACTAGTGTTAGTCATATTAGTTTAGTATTTCGTATTTACAATACTATTTATGGCTATTCTGGCATTATTTATTAGGTTGTATTGATACCTTTGAAAAATACAAATAAATAATCATTGTAAAATAATATAGACATCTTTTATGAAAAGGCTGTCCTGATTTTAACATTAAAATCAAGTTTTACTATAGGCAAGTTATTACATAAAATGTTAACATGTAATAAGTATATATATTTAAATAAATCTATTCATCTAACATACCAACAATTTTATAAAAATATTTTGCTTGAATTGAATAACTAAAATTTTCTTTATAATTGGTGTTATTATATTGAAATTTTAATACAAATTTTAATGCTAATGGTATATTTTTTTTATGTTGTTCTGCCATTTGTATACGACATGGGCAAGAATATACAATAAAAACTCGATTAACCATGTTCACAATAAACCATTGCATCAACAAAATTTTAGATACAAAAGTAATTAGCAATAATTAAATTTTTATAAGCAATGACAAATTTGTTAATTTTTTATGAAATTGCGTTTGTTTTTAAAATAAAGAATTATATATATGTAAGCGTGAATGATAATATTTCAAGTAGAATTGTTTAAATTTATATATTTTTCTTGAAAAAAAATATTTAATATACATTTATGTACTGTGTGTGTGTTACACTATAATGTACTTAAACAAGAATCATACTTGGTATATATGAGAGCTAACTTTCGAAGAAAAATAATGTGTCTTTGTTTTTGAGAATCAAAATTGAGACTAAGTGTTTCTGTAGATTGCCAGGTGTGTGGGATTTCCATTGTTACATGGTTATTGTTCTATTTTCGGATTCATTGCACTGTGGAAAGTTTTTAAAATTTTTCTTGGGGTTAATTCTGTCTATTAAGTTGAATAATTTATCTTTTTTTAATTTTATTTGTTCTTGTTCCCTTATGATATTATTTTTGTGTTTATAAATTTGTAGAGTTTCTCAGATTGTCATTTTAAGACCTTTTTGTACTTTTTTTTATTAGATGTATGTTTTCTAATGTGGGAAATGTGTGGTTGTTTTTGATGGTGTATGTGGCTAAGTTTGAATTGTATATGTTGGTTTGATGTATGTCTTGAGTTGTTCTTTATATTTGTCTTTTAATTTTTTTTGTTTGTTTAGCCAATATATAATTTGTCACAATCTGGACATTCGATTTTATATATTCCGTTAGTAAGTGAGGGACATTTTATTTCCGGTTGGTCTATTTTATTGATTGTGCTTTCTGTATTTTTGTAAGTTGTGTTAATATGGTTATTTTTTAGTATTTTAGTTATTCCTTTTATGTTGTATCCTGTGTATGTGAATATGGCTCTATTTTCTTGTTGTTTGCTGTTCGTGTTTAGGTTGTTTTAATTTATTTAATATTTTAAATTCTAATTTATCTATAGTTTTTTTAATTGTATCCATTTTTGGGGCTATTTGTTATATTATTTGTTTTTCTTTTGATTTTTCTTAATTTTTTAGTGGTAGTTTTAGCATTCCGTATAAGAGTGAGTTGTAAGCAGCTATTTTATGTTGGGAGAGATGGTTAGAGTAGTTCGGTATTGTATTTATGGTTTGTGTGGGTTTCCTAAAAATTGAGTATTCAATGTTTTTTGTATTTCTGGTTATTGTTAGGTCTAAATAGTTTATTTCTTCTTCCATGGTGATTTTATGTTAGATTGTAAGTTGTTGATTTGTTTAAGGATGATATTATTTATTGGTTTATTTTGGTAAATGCCCAGACTGTAACAAATTATACATCGGACAAACAATAAATAAATTAAAAGATAGATGTAAAGAGCACCTCAAGGCCAAACCAAACATTTACAATTCAAACCTAATAATGCATGCCAATAAAGCAACCATACATTTCCCACACTAGAAAACATACATCTAATAAAAAAAACAAACAAATATGTTTCACATGGTTTATTAAATGTAATGGAGGTTGTGCTTAGTTACAATTATTTTGTTTGTTAAATGTTTAAGTTTTCAATATTTTAAGCATTAATGTAAAACAGCAAAATTAAGTGTAATTAATTATGGATGTAACATGAATATACAAATAATTGGCAATATTGGAAGAATATAGATCTAATCCATGATAATTGTAATTCATTCACTAATAATTTCGTAGTAATTCTTTAAAATAACAGTTGTAATATTCAAAATCTGTAACTTTGCTCTTTAAGTGTTGTTTTGTTGCCAGATATTGTATAGTTTCGACACCATCTTCACAACCTTATGAGTGGTACAATTTGAAAGATTGGTTTTTTCAACATACCCAGCCTGAATTCTAATAAGTAATGATATTTTTAAACTGGAATTTTTGAACTGTAGATTTAGCTGTTGATTTGTTTAATTTCATATTCTATTATTTTTTTATGTATGCATGTTTTATTATTTTTTTAAATTTAGATAGTTCAGGTTATTGTTTATTAATGATTTTGTGGAATAAATGTTTGCTTATTTTATGAAACAGTTGAAATATGAAATTTTGTTGACTTTCTAGATCAAACTTATGATAAGTTAGTGTAATTTTAGCATTTTTTGATATAGGTTTGGTTTTACTTATTTTTGTTGCAAAATACTGCTTCTTTTTCATTTTAATTTTTTATATACAGTACTCCTGTAGTGTTTAATGCATGGATTAGAAACACTGTCATTGACTAAACTGGTTGTTAATGTTATCTGTTTTATTCAAGGTGTTTGTTAAACTATGACTTTAGTGTGAAATCTAATTTGTATAGCATTGAGTAACATTCAACACAGTTGTTAAAATTGATTCTTGTAGTAAATATAGGAAGTTGTGTCACATGTGTTACCATGAAACACCCTGCGAGTGTATGTGTACGCACACACATATATGTTTTATATTCCTAAATTTTACAATGCTAAATCTCTTAACCATAAAGTGTTTTGTAACTTTCACTGTTTAGTATATAATTTGGTATAACAGTCACAGTAGTTATGAAGAACAGGAATGGGTTTTTATCTCAATTATATGTTATGTATTACTATTTATCCTTGCAGTTTTTGTGTTGTACATCAAGAGGTTTTCATAAAAATTAGACTTGTTTGTATTATCTTGGCAAAAACACTACTACTTACTGATTTATTCTGATTACTGATTTATTATACTGACCTAGTGCGAAATGTGTCTGCTGAATAAATCAATAAGTAGTGGTGTTTTTGCCAAGATAATACAAACAAGTGTAATATTTCTCCTTGTCTTACTTAAGATCCACTCTAAAGGTTTCAGTAGTTGGGCTTGCTCTGGGCTACAAAAAACAGATTAGCGTCACTAATGGGTAGAGAGTCGTCATGCCTGGTGTGGGCAAAGTAAATGAAATAAAGGTGATCTGATATCTTAAAACAAAAGTGTTATTGACAGATAATGAAGTATGTGTGTGATATTATAGCAGTTTTTTATTTTATGAGTTCAAATGTTTAAAGTATTTAAAAGAAATTGGTTTGCACTTCAAAAACTATACTCAAAGCAAGTTGTTAAGTTTGAAAAATACATTTTAAATATTCGACATTATCAATAAAAGATATGTAATTATAGATACTTCACTGGTGTCACCTGATACTAATTATTTATATTTTACTAATTAGCTGCACAAATTATTTACACATTTCTTGAAAGTAGAGAAACATTTAGTTTTACATATAGAAAAATATAATTTGATATATTTTTATTAAACAATTATAAACCCAGTTCAATAAAAACCTCATTAGTTTGACATTTTATAGCATCATAATATGGCAATATCAGCAGCAACCGTTAATTTTAAAAACTTCAGTCTGATAGAATTGATATGCCATTCTTTAACATACCATACTGTTCAGATAATTACATAAAACCTTTTGTTTTGTTGTTGTTCGTGTCAAAAATTATCAGTGGATAAAGATTTACATGGAGCACTGTTTATATCTCTGTGTTAATGTACCTGTGGATTGCAGGTTTGTGGATTGATCAGGCAAACATGTAGAGGGCCAGATTCTATTTGTTAGAGCTGCCATTTACCTCGTTTATTTTCTGGTTTATTTTTTGTGTGGTTATGTTTTATTGTGCTGTTGTAATGTTTTTAAGCCAGTAACATTCACAGATCGTATGAAAAACATATTCATAGGCTAATATTTTTCTTCTCATTTCATTAATTTTGTCTCAAGCTAATGGGAATACAGTGAGCTGTTGTATATTGGTTTATAATTTTATCTATTTCAAGGGATACTTGACCTGACAAACACTTTTAACCTTCAAATTCAGATTTATGTTTATAAGAATATATTTATATAAGAATATATATTTATAAGAATATCATTTGCTTTTCTGATCTTCTAAAATAGCATTATTGACATTACTCGAGGATTCTAATTTGAAACAGTACATTATTAATTTAAGATCTAAACAAATTTTTTCAAAAACTAATACCTACAATCCAAATCTGCAGTCATGAAATTCAGTAAATTATCGCAGGGGTAAATTATTGCTGTTTTTGACGCAATGTTTCGAATTCTTCACTTTGTTACCAAAATTCCACAGGAGAAGTATTTACTTTGCTTAGTAAGAAATATCTTCTAGTCATCAGTTATTTCTCGAAAGTCTTTAAAACCAATAACATTAACAGCAGTATCAAGATTGCACTTTTCTCTCTTCCAGTGTCTTCCAACTTTTATAGTAATTTTGTCTACCCCTTTATTCTTTTATGTTTTTTGTGTGTCCAGTTTACACATTTTGAGGAAATTTTTTTTAATTATTGGATTAAGTATATTTATTAATTTTGTTATTATTTTGGTAATTTATTTGACTGAACTGTTTGTTACCTAAACTAAATTTTTAAAACATTATTATTCTTTAGTATATTGAATTCTTGTTTTAATATATGCTTTGGAAAGAGGTTACTTTTACACAATGTACAAAACCAGGCTGGACATATTTTTAAAATTCTTGTTTGGTAGCACAAAATCGACTTTAGATGTCTTGATTTCTAGAATATTTTAAGAAATTTTTAATTGGTCATTACATATCTTCATTGCTAATTAAACTCATGGTGTTGATGCAGTTCAGACCTCTCATTTGATGTACAGTCTGGAATTCTGGTCTGATATTCAATCTTTCACATTTTCTCTAAGAAATCCTTTCTTCAAGTTGATATCCCTATACCAAATACAAACTTATCTTAAATGTTTTGCACACTAATACAGGAATCATACCTGCAATAATTGGAGTATTTAATTAACCTCAATAACTTACCCTACAGTAATTGTGTATAACATCTCCAACCTATAAACATAAAGTAAATTCCTTTAAAAAAACAAACCTCTCACAAATAAGTTTTTAGTACAATGTTGGTAATTGTTTTTTCTCAGTCCACTAAATTATAAAATTATCATATTTTTCGCCTTTATCATCAGCTACAGATAATAATATTTTTTTCTTCACCCATAAGTATCAAGCTACATATAAATGCCTGTAGCACTGCAAAACAACCATAGATTGTCATACACATCAACAACATCGGCATTAAGTAGTTTGGCCCACACTACTTAATATATTTTGAATTAGAGCCAATGTTCCACCTCTCAAATGTGCCAATATAAGTGCTATTTTCCATCTATGAGATCTGCTAATACTTCCAAGACGTATTATATTTTTTTATTATTTTGATTATTAATTTTAGATTCAATGTTGAATTTTTTTTTGCAATTGTTTTAAAAGCAAAGGTAACAACAGATCTTCTGCTGTAAAAATAGAAATGCAACAAATTTTAATTTCTAATCTGTCATCTTAAATTTTTATCCTCATGTGTCAAATATAAGTTTTATGCTTTAATACAGGGTTTATCACAAATAATTTTTTCATTTATTTAACACTTTATGGACATTTCGATTGTGCAGCAATCATTCTCAAAGATAATTTGAAAAACAAACTACCTACTACAAAAAGGTAGTTTGTTTTGTAAATTGCCTATGAAGATTATTACAAAGCAATCGAAATGTACACAGTGTTAAATAATTGAAGAAGTTATTTGTGGTATAGAGGTTTTAATGATTTAAATTAAACATTACACCATAGTTGATTTATGTAGTTGTTACTATAACATTTATTCATTGTCATAAATATATTTATTTACTAAAAATATTCAAACAAATGTAGTTTGCTTAAGTATAATATAACTGTACTCCTCCTGTGCTGAATTTGATTGTTGTTTCTCTTACATTACATCAGAAAATGACATGACATTTTGCATTAAAAAAATTCTTAAAATCTAACATGATAAAAGCCTCACAAATTTCAAAATACAAATACAACACAATTACATATCAGTATTAAAATAGCTATCTTAAACTAATATATAATCATGTTAAAAATGCTTATACACTAATTGCTTAGTGAATTTTTTTACAAAAGGGTTGGTGGTATATTAGGGTTGATGGTTATGCCACGCCCTTTTATTAGTATATTATAAAAGGAATTTTGCCTAATGTGTAATAATAAATTCGTTAATTTAATCATTGAAAATAGAAGTAATAAAAGGAAGAATAGAGAGATAACATAAACCACAGGATTTTGTGGTTTTATGTTGAAAGTTATCTGTTACCACCAGGCTAAATGTTACAACAGCTAGCTAATATATTCACTTACATGTAGAGTGAAAAGTAATATTTTTAAGTTCCAAATGTTCGAGAATAACTATTTATTAACTAAAGTTTTGGTGATTTGATGACTATTTGATGATTTTCAGCTACTTTACAAAAATAAAAATTTAATTAAAAAATCATTCATCATATTGTGATTCATTAAGAGATAAATAAATACAAATATTTAAAGTCAATAGATTTACTTTAATTCTTGTCTGTTCTTGAAATTATCTAGCTTAGAGAGGAGGAAGTGATATATCTACTAATCTTATTGGTTTTAGATTGAGAAAATGTAAGTAATTACTTCATTTTGTAATATCTTCTTGAATAATTTGGTACAATTAGCACCTTAGAACTATATTTCCCCGAGTTAGGCGGCTTTACCCTATTCCTCATAAACTATTGTATGAAAAGGAATATATATTATTATTTAGTAATAATATAAAAACTGACAATTTTTTGTTATCGGTTCTAATACAAGTGGGACAATAAAACATTTTTATGGTACAAATTTTAAAACTGGTGGTTTTGTTCTTGTTGTGGTTTATTCACTATTTTTTATCATTATAAATATGACGTAAACCACAATTGTATTATCTACTTCACTGATATTTTACATTAATTCGGAGCATTATTCAATTATTTGGGGTACAAACTGGAATCTAGTTTTTTGTATTGTATTTTCCAACAGGAAAATTTCATTCTTATACAACAATAAAACTGATTTATCAAAAATGATATTCTATTTAGTGTTGAAATTCTTTTACAAAATAATAATTGTGTAGGAATTCCAACTTAAGAAGAATTATGTTTTAAAACAAACTTCAACAAAATTAAAAGAGAAACTCAATTAATTTAATTGCTATATGACAAAATTTTCCAAAATATAAACCTACTCTTAATTAATCCTAGATTAATTCTCTTAGTTCGTTACTTCATATATTTTTTCTAAATATTATTATATTTTACATTAGATTTTGCTATGCTATTTTTGTTCATTCTCAAATGTTTAACTAATTATAAATGTATTTATTAACACATTTTTACAAACTGTTTATGTGAACAATATTTGTTGTATCACAAATTTCCCTCATCGAGTAATAAGATTCCTCACCGATAAGAAAAAAAGTCATGAAACCTCTAAAATAACTTTTACATCAGAAATTTACCAAATATACCTAAAATACATTACCTTCAAATGTCAGTTGCATATATCAAGAAAACATCTTATAAAAAGTATACAGGTAGAAAGTTCAATTTTATGATTTAGGTAAAACCTGTCATCCTGGAGACTTAATACCCATTTCAGCTAATTGTGCAGCAGCGTTTGTGAGACAGTTCTGTAACACCTTTAATTTGTAGGTTAATAGAAGTTTATAAAATTTCTATATTTAAAACACACTTTTATTGCTTTACAGCGGTCTAAAAGCTATGCAATTATTATAATTTTAAATGTCTGCTAGCACTGATGCAAAGTCCTGACATTTTGGCTCTAATATTTAAAGCCAACACATAGTTCTGAAATTTAGGGCCCATATACCACTATAATTATTGCTGATGCCTAGTCTTGAAATTTAACGACTCAGTCCCGACATTTAGTGTTGGATACATAACACCGAAAGTTATTGCTGACACGTATAATTTAGCGCCACACATAGTTTATAAAATTTCTATATTTAAAACACACTTTTATTGCTTTACAGCGGTCTAAAAGCTATGCAATTATTATAATTTTAAATGTCTGCTAGCACTGATGCAAAGTCCTGACATTTTGGCTCTAATATTTAAAGCCAACACATAGTTCTGAAATTTAGGGCCCATATACCACTATAATTATTGCTGATGCCTAGTCTTGAAATTTAACGACTCATAGTCCCGACATTTAGTGTTGGATACATAATACCGAAAGTTATTGCTGACACGTATAATTTAGCGCCACACATACTGTCGACATTTAGAACCAACACACACGAAATTTAGTGCCAAGTGTTTAGATTACTAAATTTTCCACCATATAGCACAGATATTTAGTGGTGGCATTTAGAATCAATGTTTCCTTATTTATTTTTAAACAAAAATGAAAGAGGATTGTAATAAATACACAATAGGGAGACTAACACTAAAACAACTATTCACACACGACTCTCATAAACACAAACATTAAAAAAACTCACTACACTACATAACAAAAAATGTTTACAAACTCAATAATAAAAACTTCCATAGATACTACCTTTGTAAAATCTACAAAGCAAAATTAAATTTTGTAAAACTGATAAAACCTGCATCATCAAAAATATACACTGATCTTTAATGGTGCTGGAAGGAAGGTATTACAAAGTACAGAGTGTTGGCATCTTTTGTTTACAAGTTCTGCAAAATTTGCAAATAGCGGTTCATAAATTTTATGAATGTGTAGTGATTTAGGGTTAATAATTTCTTTTTATTTCCTAATACACCATTACATAAACACATTTTACTTAACCAAATTTAGAAATAGTCAAAAAACGGTTATACAAAATGAATGATGAAAATTTCGATTACACATATTAAAGCACACAATTTTTAATATTTTTTGCGTCAATTTTGATATAAGTTATAAAGATTTCACTTTTATTATAAAATTTTAAATTTGGTTTTATTGTTTATGTATTTATGGGGTTATTTTAATTTTGACATGCTTATAAACAATTTATGATTGGGTTTCTATAGTATTTTTATTGCTAATAAATCACTTTGACATAGAACTTGAATAGTAATTAAATAATGGTTTAACAAAGGTTTCTTTAGAATTAATACAATGGTAGACAGTGGGTTTTCAAAAATAAGAGCAGGTAGAATTTGTTGGCTCTTTTCAAGTAGCTGGGACATTGAAGGAGAAAGTAACTTGAGATTAATTGTAGTTTTGCTGTGACCTTCCAGCTGCCTGACCTAAAACTGTGTAAAGCAATTTAGGCTCTAAGCTTTGTAGATAACAACTGGGAAAATCATTTAAAAAGATAACTTAAATTTATTTTAAAAATGAGTCAACCTTTTTTTTATTTTCAACCCAACTATATTTTTCTATTTTTATAAAATGTAATTTTTAACATTGTGTAAGGAATTATGGAAAAAAACAAAATATTATTATAATTTTATAGTTGCAATAGCCAGATAATTGTACAAGAGGTTGGATTCATATAAAATAAAGTAACTCACTATAAGGAGGTGTAGGGTACATATTTGTTTATAATAATACGAGTAAAACTTATTAAATTACATGGTTTAAATTAAATTATACGGTTTTAGATTGCTGATTTTTAAACAAATTAAACGTTGTAAGTGGTTTGTTCCATTTCTTAGTCTAAAATATGTTTTAATGTATTACTGTAGGTATAGTTAACCCTAGAGTGAACGGGCAAATAAAAGTTACATAAGTAGACGTGCTGGGTCTCACAGACCCAAAACGTAAAAAATCAGTAAAAAATTGGCAACAATTGTAATTGAGTCAAACATATTTTTATACTACTTCTAGGAATGTTTTCAGTATTTCAACACTAAATTCACAAAATAATATTGCTAAAAAAAATTCATAACTATTTATTTACTTTTTTAAACATTTTACTCAAAAGAATTGCAATAATTTTATCAAAGTTACACTAAGAAGCTAAAAGTTGAACAAAAATACTGTGGTTGTTTTACACGCACTATTTAAGAGTAGTTCTAACATTAAAACAATAACAATTACTTAAAATTGAAAAAAAAAGTTTTTATAGAGTTCCAAAGTTTTACTTTTTCCAGCATTGGCTACACAACATTTCAGCGTGGCCTAGACATAACCAAACTTTACACTCTTTACAAAAGTACTTTAAAGTGTTTTATTGTCTTTACACAAGGAACATCTACCACGTTTACCTGGAGCCGGATTCTGTTTAGGTTTAGCTTCATACCCGGAAAATTTAGTTGCTAACTGCCGAATCTCTCGTGGTAGGTTATCTTGCTGAGCCCGGATGGTCTAGAAGGGCTGCAGCATCTGTTTTGCTAAGTCCTTGAGAAAAGCTCTCCTGGTTATGGACTGACCATTTGATTTAAACACAATGAAAGCATTTAGAGCAGCAATGTTCATTGAAGCAAAAAACAAAGTTAATGGCCAACGTCTCGATCCTCTTGCAACACTGTATTCAGCACACATAGCACCAGCCACATCAACACCTCCTTTAGTTGACCAATGGAACAAGATAAAATAAATCTTGATTTTTTATGATTTGATAAATATTCAACTAAAGAAATGCATTCTTCTTGAACATAAACTACCTATTGGTGAATCCTTAATAGGGATGAAATCTGATGTGCGAAACTCAACTCATAAAATACCCTGCTTTGTTTAGGCTTCATACTTTATATAGTTGAGGCTAAATACTGAATAATATTTTTAATTTTAATTTTATGAAAACATTTATATAACAATAATTCCATAGTGAAACAGGGACAATCTCTTACACATAACATTTGTGTGTAAATCATACGATACAGGAGCTACAAACAGCTGAAATAAAGAAAACAAAAATTCATTTTTTGTGAAAATAGAATAAAACAGATTTTGTGTAAAGGTATGTGCCGCATGATTTCAAAATATTACTCTATAGTTTATGATAAAACTTTTAAAACTGTATATATAATACAATATTTTATGTTTAAGGTATATTTGTAATAATTTTTTTAAATGGTTTTACCTATGTGAATGTTTTTATTTCGCTGAAACTTATTTCCTACACCTTAGACAATAATTTTAAAATTATTCTTTGATTTTTATCTCATTGATTTTTTTATTTCATTCATTTTTTTCTAGTTCGAAAATGTACATCAAACACTTGTGCCTCCTTATTTTTTCAACTCCATAACTCAATACATATAAGAAAGAAATTCTTCTGATGTACTGATGACATTAATCTTTATTTTATAAAATCTTTCCTGAAATGGAAATTATCTTTTGGATAAAGAAAATATACACAGTATTTTAACAGATTGAAAATAAACCTTTATCCTTTCATGAAATATAATTCTACATTTTTGTTTTCCCATACCTTTGATACCGTCCGACCATGGAGGACATCTGTTCGTTCGAATCGTAAGGAGGAAGTGGTGGTTACTTGACTTCGCATCGGCCACTCTTTGTTATCGCATGGATGGTTGATGCGACATGAGGATCCACCATTATGTCTGTTTTGTAGAAGCAATATTACAATCAAGCATATCCTGCTTGATTGTGATGAGTTGAGCGATTTGTATGTACGTTACGATCTTCGAGGTAGTTTAAAGGTGGTTTTAGGGGACGATGTCACGGCTATCGACCGTGTCATTGCTTTCTTTCGCCACCTGAATCTATTTAATAATATTTAAATTATATATAATTTTAGTTTCTTTCTTTTTAGTTACATTTAGTATTAAACATTTATTTTATTTTGTTTAGTTGGTTAGTTTTATTTTGAAATAATTATTTAAAATAAAATTTTAGTTAGGTGATGACAACCTCGATAGGTTTTTCGCCTGGAAAAAAAAATAAAAAAAAATAAATAAAAAATAAAATCAAACCTTTAACCATTACAGTAAACTGATTATAAAAGTTATATAATTTCACAATATATACTCCATATCAGTTGGCATTGCATGATGACATGCTATTTGCACTGCATAAAGTACAACTTGTGTTGAAGAATCTATTTCAATAATATGCTTATCTAAAGTGTTCTGTATATTTTTTTAAAAATAAATACTACACCTTGCGTTTAATACCATCATATTTCATTTCATATGCATTTTAAAACCTGTTGAAGCAAAATATTTGTTTCTGTAATTTAATGTTGATTCTATTACTTATTGTAAAACATTTAACCATATAAGGAGTCATTTATATCTGTTTTATTTTTAATATAATTTATAAACCCCTAATTAGATTTTTAACATATATATTTGAAGATATATGGGGTTGTTATATTTACAATGTTAGCTTCTATTTTCGTTTTTGTTACAATAAATGTCAGACCTTTTTTCAACTTTTTAGAGATGCATTCACCAATTTTGAAGTTCAAATCATGTTTGGATGTATGTTATGTAATCCTCTTTGACAACACAGAGCATGTTACTACCATCATTGGACACTTTGCCTTTAAAGAAAACTGTAATACAGTAGAAACTGTATTCTACTGCATAAACCAAAGCCCCCTCGAATTACCAAAAACTCGGATTACACGGAAATACGTTCCTATGCATTAGAAAAAATAGGAGTTTTAATAAACCCTAATAATATAATTAAAAATGCACTAAATAAGTTTATAGAACTTTATATGAATATTTCTAGGATGCCTGACTCATTTCCTTTGCATACCATATTAATAAAAACATATCATGGAAGCCATACTCATTTCCTTTGCATACCATATGGCTATCAACATTTCTTAAAAGGCTGACTCATTTCCTTTGCATACGGTATTGATGTGAACATTGATTGAAAACCCGATTCATTTCCTTTGCACACCATATGGGTATAAACATTTATTGGAAGCCCGACTAATCATTTTCTTTCAAATAGATGAAACAGGCTAAAATAGAAATACGATAATATTTAACGGAAACTCAGAATTTTGAGATTCTACTATATTTAAATTTAAGAGATACTAATGGTCGAGCAACATTTTTACTTTTCACTTTTAAACTAATCCTTAGTTTTCGTTCATCCTCCAAGCTCTATAGAAAAATAGAAATGCAAAATCATACATCTTACATTCTGAGTACCTGTTTCTTATGCTCCATAAGAGTTGTAGTTCCTTTACACTTTATCAGGAAATACATACATTACAAGAAAGGTTCTGGTAAATTAAGCAACACATACAAATCACTGCCAAAAGGCTGCCAACTGACTGGTAATAAAAACAATACACTTGTCAATTCTATTCTGAACTATGTAAATCCCAGGGAGAAGTCTAAATAATAGATGGATATTACTTCTAGACCCAGCCAGGCCATTTCTATCCTTTTACACCCAAAATTATATAACAAATTTTTTTGAGAATTTACAAAAAATATGTAGGATATAAACTAAAATCTAACTGTATCAAACTACTCTGTTTAAGGAAAAGTTTATAACTAAAATGTATTAAATAGTTCTTTTTTGCATTTAATATATATATTTATTACATATATATAATATATTGTAACTTTTATTTTATATATATATATATATATATATATATATATATATATATATATATATATATATATATAAACAAAACAATTCTTGTGTTTGAAATATTTTTATTTATTAATTACACACACACACACACACACACACACATATATATATATATATATATATATATATATATATATGCTGGCACGTATTTTTTCACGGATGGAAAAATATGATGAATAGTTGTTATCTGGAGTACATTCCTTCATTCTAAACTGAATAAAATTGCAATTCCGATTTTTTGCTAGAATCTCATCTAGCATTGACAAGGTGAACCCAACAACAGTTGAAGAGCGAATCACCCTCGCTCTTCAATTGTTGTTGGGTTTAACTCGTCAATGCTAGATGAGATTCTCTAGCAAAACGTCGGAACTGCGATTTTATGCTCTACAGAATGAACAGATTTACTCCAGATAATAACTATTCATCATCATCATATTTATTGCAACACTGTTCTTGTATTCACTTACCACTTACAGTTTAATGTATTTAAACAAGAATCTTACTTGATTTAAATGCCAGTCGACTTTCGAGAACTTTGATTCCTTCTCCTAATTTTCATTTAAATCATTTCATGTAATCAAAAATTAACTCGCATATATACTAAGTAATATTCTTGTGATATATATTTATATATACACACAGTATATGAAGGTGTGAACTTCTATCTTAAATTAAGGTTATTACTTATCATGATATTTCATGGTCATGACTTATGGTTCAAATGCTTTAGGTCTACGTTGATAATAGATGTGATATAAATAGTATTTGATAGCTTAGGTTAAGTGATGATATTCTATATGCAATCCCACAAATTCCTAATGAAAGGGTCATGCCTATTAAAAAAGAATGCTTTTTCTGAAACATTCTTTCACTTTATTCAAAAGAAATTTATAAGGCGTTAACATTTTTATTTGAGAATTTTTTTCTTTCCATAATCTGCTAAAGTTTGTTGTTAATACTGAAAATTGGTGGCAATTCTTTGGGTCAAAATAAATGTATAGTGTTGATTTAAATTTTTGTTATATAAAGAATAAAAAGTAAACTTAAATGTAACCATGATATAAAAATCCCATCATTATTTTGAAAATTATTAAAGCCCTTTTATAGGCTTTAGTTTATATTTTTCATCAGTAGATTCTAATCAATATTCCTCTTACTATATTATTTTCTAGTTTATTTCAACAAGTTGAACATTGGCTTTTGTTCATTAATAAATGGCCACTCATCATCCTTTGATTTTTAAACATATCATATGACATTGTTTTTAGACATTTTTTGAGGAATAAAGTCTATTAAAACCAAATTAATGTTAATTTTTTGTTTTGACATCAACATTATATTATTACCCTAATTGGTTTGGAGTATGTATGTGTCTGTGTGAGGGAGGTGGTTGATACAATAGTTGTGTTTGTATGATTGTTTAATTTTACAGATACATAATAAAGCTTTTAATTAATTTTACAAAATTTAAAGTTCGGATAGCCATAAACTATTGTTAAAGTAATTAATTAAGATTCGCCGAACGTAATGGACTACAAAATTCAAGAACATAATAAAGGTTTCAAAGACATTTTTTGAGGAATAAAGTCTATTAAAACCAAATTAATGTTAATTTTTTGTTCTGACATCAACATTATATTATTACCCTAATTGGTTTGGAGTGTGTAGTGTCTGTGTGAGGGAGGTGGGTTGATACACTAGTCGTGTTTGTATGATTGTTTAATTTTACAGATACATAATAAAGCTTTTAATTAATTTTACAAAATTTAAAGTTCGGATAGCCATAAACTATTGTTAAAGTAATTAATTAAGATTCGCCGAACGTAATGGACTACAAAATTCAAGAACATAATAAAGGTTTCAAAGACATTTTTTGAGGAATAAAGTCTATTAAAACCAAATTAATGTTAATTTTTTGTTCTGACATCAACATTATATTATTACCCTAATTGGTTTGGAGTGTGTAGTGTCTGTGTGAGGGAGGTGGGTTGATACACTAGTCGTGTTTGTATGATTGTTTAATTTTACAGATACATAATAAAGCTTTTAATTAATTTTACAAAATTTAAAGTTCGGATAGCCATAAACTATTGTTAAAGTAATTAATTAAGATTCGCCGAACGTAATGGACTACAAAATTCAAGAACATAATAAAGGTTTCAAAGACATTTTTTGAGGAATAAAGTCTATTAAAACCAAATTAATGTTAATTTTTTGTTCTGACATCAACATTATATTATTACCCTAATTGGTTTGGAGTGTGTAGTGTCTGTGTGAGGGAGGTGGGTTGATACACTAGTCGTGTTTGTATGATTGTTTAATTTTACAGATACATAATAAAGCTTTTAATTAATTTTACAAAATTTAAAGTTCGGATAGCCATAAACTATTGTTAAAGTAATTAATTAAGATTCGCCGAACGTAATGGACTACAAAATTCAAGAACATAATAAAGGTTTCAAAGACATTTTTTGAGGAATAAAGTCTATTAAAACCAAATTAATGTTAATTTTTTGTTCTGACATCAACATTATATTATTACCCTAATTGGTTTGGAGTGTGTAGTGTCTGTGTGAGGGAGGTGGGTTGATACACTAGTCGTGTTTGTATGATTGTTTAATTTTACAGATACATAATAAAGCTTTTAATTAATTTTACAAAATTTAAAGTTCGGATAGTCATAAACTATTGTTAAAGTAATTAATTAAGATTCGCCGAACGTAATGGACTACAAAATTCAAGAACATAATAAAGGTTTCAAAGACATTTTTTGAGGAATAAAGTCTATTAAAACCAAATTAATGTTAATTTTTTGTTCTGACATCAACATTATATTATTACCCTAATTGGTTTGGAGTGTGTAGTGTCTGTATGAGGGAGGTGGGTCGATACACTAGTCGTGTTTGTATGATTGTTTAATTTTACAGATACATAATAAAGCTTTTAATTAATTTTACAAAATTTAAAGTTCGGATAGTCATAAACTATTGTTAAAGTAATTAATTAAGATTCGCCGAACGTAATGGACTACAAAATTCAAGAACATAATAAAGGTTTCAAAGACATTTTTTGAGGAATAAAGTCTATTAAAACCAAATTAATGTTAATTTTTTGTTCTGACATCAACATTATATTATTACCCTAATTGGTTTGGAGTGTGTAGTGTCTGTGTGAGGGAGGTGGGTTGATACAGTAGTTGTGTTTGTATGATTGTTTAATTTTAAAGATACATAATAAAGGTTTCAAAGACATTTTGTCAGTATAATTTAAAATTTCATTTTGATAAATATTATTCAATTGAAATTAAGTACTGAAAATATGTAGTGTATTAGTAATGAATTAATTGAATTCATTTAAAATATTACTTTTTTAAAGTGTAGTAGTTAAGCCTTTAGATGTGTGCGTGTGTGTTGATGGGTGGGTTCTTATAACTGATATTATCAGTAATAAGAATTTATTTTAGGAAATAAATCAAGGGCTCAGCCCACAAAGCAATTAATAGTGAAACTACATGGAGAATAGAAAGTTATGCCTCGAGCATTTAGAAAGGGTATATGATAAAATCATTATGTGGTGTTGTATTATGCAAGATATGTTAGACCCCTTCTCTCCCAACTATCACAAATCCAAATACGTAATGGAATAGTTAGATTTTTCCAACAGTATGCTTATAAAAAAATTTATAAAATGCTAGTAGTGCTGGCACTGATAATATTTTATTAAAATCTTTAGTAACTAAAATTTAACCAAAAAGACAAGTGTTTTTTTGTTTTTATTTGAAAACCAAAATTATTCATTAATTGACTGCTTGGTTCTCAGTCAAGTAACATTTTATAATCTCATGCATTAAATCTATAGCAGATTTAATTAATAATGGTTCATGTTAAATTTTACTTATTATTTTTTTATAATTACTAGCAGCTTTATCCTTGACGTACAATGAATGTGAAATAATTTTCAAACAAGGCGAAATATATTTTATTTAAGAAAACAAATTAATTCAGATTTACATTACAGACTGGATTACCGTTTATTTTATTATTAAATATAATAATAGTCGTTCTCGATTATACTGTAGTAATCATTTTATCTTGATGAAGAAAACAATATGTGTGTTCTAACTTGAACTATTACTCTTGAATTTTGTAGTTCATTACATTTGGTGATTCTTAATTAATCACTTTAACATTAGTTTATGACTATCCGAACTTTAGTTTCGAAACGTTTGAAATGAAAGTTCGGATAGTCATAAACCAATGTTGAAGTACAAATATTCTTTGAGCTTAGCTTGTGAGGTTATGTTAAAAACAAATAAAAACATACACAAGACTCACAAATTAGTCATTTATTTACTCATACGCTTTTCAATGACAAAATCATCATCAGTGAGTGTTACTACTACAAACTATAACTCACAACTAATGTTAAAGGGATTAACCTAACTATTAGTTCTAAATTCCTATTTTCCCTCCTACATGGTTGAACTTACAGTTTTTACAATAGTTAGAAAGATAACTAAATGCCAATGAAGCGCATCTAATTTGTAAGACATTCAAAATATACTGATTAGGAATCAATATAATAATAGGTGTTTGTACCAGAACTTCTGAAATTCATTCCTTGAAATCTCCTGAATATTTTGGTTGCATTTCTGATATTTGAAATCATATCAAGCTTTTCATATATCTCCAATTTAGTTACAGAAACAGACAAATTCATACAAACTAAACCAAATGGGTATGAGTAGAATGGGTATAATGAAGGTAATATTCTCCCCCAGGATATTATATAGATTTTCTTTTGTCCTTGGTGCGATTTTTAAACAAAAATATTTTTGTTTAGTTTTTTTTTGCAAAATACTGGTATATAAAAAAATATTACATGTAAATATAATATTTTTTAATTCAAGCTCCAAACATGGACTGCATTTTATTCGTATCGTGTGACTTTGTTCTGTCTTTTTTATATTAATTTTTTTCTTAAAATTGGTGTAACCAAGTGAATAGGTGTAGAATTGGTATAATGTTAGTAGTATTTTTCCACTAGATATGATGTAAATTTTTCTGTCAATGGTGAGCATTAAAAAAAATTGTGTTTTTCATTTTTTTTTTTTTTATTTGTAAAACTGAAAGAAAACTGGTATATATAACACAATTTTAAGTGCAAAGATAATATTTGTTAATTCAAGCCCCAAACTTAATATTCGTAAGCTTAAGCAGTGTTTTATTCGTCTCTTGTGACCATGTTCTGTCTTTTTGATATTAGGTTTTGCTGAAAACTGTGGTCAGCTGTGTTCTGGATTTGTCTTCATGTTTTTCATTTCATAACTAATCATTTTACACTTCAGTAAAGTAAATCCATTTGGCTGTTTTGGAAAGGATATACCCTGTTTTGAAATAGGCAAAGATGGCGGTTTTAATTTTTTTGTTTAATCTTTGACATAACCATACTGGTATAAAACAGTCTTTCTCTTTCAAATCATATCAGTTATATGTTTTCAGATGTCTATATTGATTTAATAATTTACCAGCAGACTCAAAATATCTTTTGGTTTTGTTTTATTATTATTGTTGCTGTTATGAATTTATAGTTTTAAAGTTGATTAGCCTAAAATTACTGTTTTGTGCATGCCACACAATACAGTGTTAAACTACTGCACAACAAAATATTCATGAAGAGTAGAAACTAGTGAATGTATGTGTGTACCAGTGGCGGTTTGTCCAAAAGGGCTCTGGGGCGTAGCCCTCCCAATTACAAAAATTAATTTTTAATTAATATTCATTTGTCTTAAATTAGGTCAAGAAGAGCTTAGAATTATTTAAGCAATGTTAAAACCATAAAGTATTTAGCAGTTGACGCACGCAATTAGCCGCAAGCTCAGCGGCTCTCACAGCAGAGAGCCCCAGACTAGTGCATTGAGTGTGCGTGGAATAAGCTGAAACAGCCAAAACCATGCGGTGACGTCACTCAACGTGCATGTCACGGGTGGCCTGGGATGGAGTCCCGTAGTCATGCGCATGCGCTGAGAAATGACTAATCAGTGCTGCTAATACAATTCTATATGATTTAGGAAGCAGAATTGTAGGCTTATTTGTAATGTTTTCACAATGTTTCCATTTATAGATCCTTTGATGCGCATACACAGTGGCCTAATATACTTTTAAAAGTAAAACATGATTCACACTACTCGTTGAGTACTCGACGCTTTAGCATAGGCAATCACTTAACTACCCAACCTAGCAACATTTCGTAAATCACACCGTAATACGTCTATTAGTTATAGTAATGTTAATATATTAATCAATAAGTATAACTTAATAAAAGTTGTAGGTGATTAGAATGTAAAACCAGTTAAATGGGTATCTAATTTCAAAATTGTCTCCGCTCCTCGTAAATCTGGGGAGACCCCTTGTCATCAGCCCCACTGTAATTGGGCAGGAGCCGCCACTGGTGTGTACCTGGCTATGGGTAAAATGCAGCCAGTACCAACTTTAAATTAGACTTTCAAAATGTTGATTTTGTTACATGATGAGCTCTACATTATATTGAAATAATTTAGAAAATAGTGTTAAAGGGAAAATTACTCAAAATATCTCATAATAACCTTAAAAGATTATCTGTAAGCATGCCCATTTGTGTATCTAAGTACTACAATATGCCTGTATGAATATTCAAAGTTAAGGTATTAAAGGTGTTTATCTTTCTACATGATTCTACTGTTAAATGTCCCTACATAATTCTCTTCAAGTGCATTTTCCAGTGGTTATTTTTCACTATGTTGTACAAACCATATCATTTTCATTAATATGGTATGTAATTTTACATTACTTTACCAAATTGTCTTTTAACCTTTAACTCTCCATGCCTGGCATGCATTTCAAAGCTGGATTCTAAAGTGAAATATTAACAGTACATGAGATTGTTAAAACATTTGTGTAATTTGGGTGACATCAAAAAGAAAAGTAAAGTCAGATACAGTTAAGGAGAGTTCGATCACTTGAGATACATAACAGCCCTAAGCCTTTCTACTGCAAAAGAATCGTCACAGGCATTATAATTGTTCCTGAATAGAAAAATCATCATGATTGAATCCACCAATCGCATATTCTACTCTATCTATATATTCCACATCTCATTGAAACTTTTGGAATCTTTTGTATGAGATTTGCATTGTAAGTTTTCCTGAAAAACCACCTATATTGAAATATCATAAGATGGTTTTATAGAAATTCTTTTAAATAATCAGGGAACATGGTTTCAGTTCTCATAGATAGGTAAGAATTTATTCCTTCATGTTGTGTTAGGAAATTGTTTATGCTCTTCCTCTTAACATGAAGTAAAAAATAATAAATTCTACTTGCACCATAACTATTAATTGTTTCTCAGAAATAACTGATATTATCAAATTGCTTTTCAATTTCAAAAAATTTTAATTTTTGAAACAGAATAATCACAAATTTCTATGGTAATCTTTAATTATTTTAAGTTATATTATGAAATATTTATGAATACACAACTGATACTGAATTCATTGTGTAATTTTATTTTATTAAAATTTCTATTAAAGTATATAATTCAAGGTTATACTAAAGTTAAATACAGGTAATAAGAATATATCTTGAGTATTTAACATTTACATGTTTTACTGTACAAACAAATTATTAAGTTGAATAGAACGACTAACAAGACAATTATAAAACTAATCACAATAGTTATTAATGAACCCCTGCAGCTCTAAACACTAATTAGAAAATGCAAAACAAACTTCAAAGTGTAAGTTTTACGCAAATAAATATTTTCATAGTTAAAAGGCACTAACTTTTTTCAAAATTGTAGAATCTCCTGGTTTATAAAATTAAACTTGTTAAAGTACAAATGCTTAATTTTAGCTACCTTAAAATCTGTAGTATTAAGATTTAGAGGTACATGAAATATTTTGAAATGAAGGTGTTTTGAAGAAATCTTTATTACAGAAGTTTGTTGCAAAGAAAATTAGGTACCCCGCCTCTATATTCTTATCTGTAAGAAATAAGATAAAATATTTTAATATCAGGAATGATTACAATTTTAAGTTCATTAGATAAAGCCTGCATGATGAGAAAATATTTATTTTTAGAAAACAAGTGCATTAAAAGTAGTTAATTGCAGTAAGTTGCTATCTTAAGCTATAATATTTTGTGTGTGTAAAAGTTTTGTTAGTTTTTTGGGAATATTCTCATTTAAAGATTTTTGAAAAACTTTAAGCCTAATATAGATTTATTATATGACTTGTAGCATATTATATAACTCATATTATAGCATGAATATAAATAGAAATTATGCATATAATATTTATGTCAGCAAACTGGGAATGTCAACATTCCCTAAAATGCATTTCAGTAAATGTCAACAGACCCAGACTTTATCTAAAAAAGAGCAGTTGAAAAGTAGAACTTTATAAAGAAAGGCTGTTTTGCAAATGGTCAATTTACGTTCATAACATTTACGCTCTAGATTTTTGTAACCAATTTTCAACTTTATTCAAAATATTTATTTATTTAAAAGCCCGTGCAATTTTTATAAGAAAAGCAACTTTTTAGTTATAAGTTCAGCGAGTTCTAATTTTACCAAGTTTAAACAAATAATTTCCTTAATAAAAACAAAAAAAAGTTGAAAAATTATTAAAAATGGTTAAATAACTTGTTACATTTAGTCAACACTATCAGCAGCTTATTTGAGAAAAATTAGAAGTATTGTATAATACTTATAAAAATGACAAGTTTCTTATAAAAATATAAGTGTATTTTTTGTTATTTGAAACATTGAGAAACTACATAATTTACAAGCTACTTCAGTAGCTGGTAAAGATTCCCGAATTTTATTAGAGTTGTATATGAGGTCATAGGAAGAACTATATAAGGTGTATTTTTGAAATAATATTAAACAACTTACAAGGCAATCTTTACAGCAGTTTTAATCTTGATTTAGAATTGGATGTAGGTTTTCTTGATCATTATCAATGTAGTTTCCTTTTATAAACCATCTGAAATGATTTTTTTTCAAATTTGGTCAATTAACACTAAAATATAAAAATGTTGCCTTTAGTTTCTCTGTAAAACATTCAGAAAATATATTTACTAAGTGAATAATGTACTCAAAACAAAATTCAATAGGTGGTATTTGGTGGTATTGAGACAAGCTCTAGGGGTATATAGTTTTTTGGCCATGTACTGTAAAGCAGTTTTTTAATGATCTCTGTGTTTGGTCAAACATCTGATTCTCTGGATATAACATGATGTGTTGGTGCTTAAAACCACCTAAATTTGTTAGCCTTCTAAATCTCTTGACAAGAAACTCTTATGCAACATACACTGCACCATTATAATCTAATTCGTCAATTACCTTTGTCAAACATTTCTGTTAAATATATTTAAATCCTCTTGAAACTGTCAATTGCTGACTGCACCTTATGGTATTCTATTACTAAATATAATATATTTGACAATTATTACAATGTTATACATTGGAACTTTTTTTCTAAAAATGTTTTGCTGTGTCAACAATTTTAGCATCAAATTTTTTTAAGATCTTCAAGTATTTCTGATAACAATTAGTTACACATAAAGTAAGCTTTCATGAGTTGCATAGCTACCAAATATTAAATCAAGATCAATCTCTTTGGATCTCCATCTTGTTTCTCTAATTATAACTCTAGCTTTTTACTGTAGTCCAGATATCTTTTATTTCATAAGACTCATGAAAAATTACTGCCAAGGAATTCCTTAAACATCGCCATATTGTCTGGTCATATAAACACTTCATCAGTTGCATACAGTATACACTATTTGTAGAAATATCTATGATTTTCTTCCAAATATATTTGACAAGTTAAAGATCAAAGCCTCTTGAAAAACTGTACTTCAAAACATCTTGTGAGTATTTTATTTTCATGTACATTTTTAATAATTACAGATATTTGAACTTCTACATTGATATACTGTGTCTATCAATTGTAGAAAACATTTGTGTTTAAATTACTTCTTGGGGTATTTTGCTCTTACCAGCTAACATGGAATTATCTAAATTTACGTATGTTTTTGACAGCATTCTAAGAGTTGACCCATGTTTCTTACTGTCATTTTTTTAGACCCGTCATTTCTTACTGCATAAAGATTATTCTATAAGCTTGTTCAAGACCATGACAAATTTTCATATCAAATTTAATAGTTCCAAAAAAATTCTGCGATTGTTTGGTTCTCTTACCAATGTATAAGCTGCTGTGTTTAATTGTGTTGCGTAAGCATTTGCCAGGTTTCATAACTCAATTCTCTCAAAAACCGTTTCACATTCCCGCTCCTTATATTAAAATCAAAATTAAAAAGCAGTATTTAGGCGTATTTTTTATAAAAATGGGAGAAATATACATTTGCATGTGTCATACTTGATTCTTGTTCTTCAACACTGAATTCTGTGCCTCCAATCATGGAATTTCATCATTACATACGTAAAAGCACCTTCACTTGTTGAAAAAGTTTTAAAAACAACACAAGCCTTTGTTAGTTTTTGAATTGAAAGGTATATTGATCTTTCTGTTAGGGATGCTACCAAAAAAAAATTCTTCTACTGATGTGCTGAAATATTTATTTTAAAAATCTATCTATTATATTTTCATTAACATATACATTTTCATAGTTATTGCGGACTTCCTTCCAAGATCTTTCACGTTCTTTTTACACACTTTTGTTGTGAGTAAATTCTTCTACCATTCACTGTAAAATATTGCCAATCACTAGAATTTAGATTTACATTTTGTTCCTTAACATATATATATATATATATATATATATATATATATATATATATATATATATATCAAGGCTAGAGGAATGACTTGTACAGTACTCTGTATAGGTCTGGTTAGGCCCTGGAGACCAGGGCTGTAGATGCAGGAGTGAAACCATTAGGAACAGATAAACTGGACTGCTTTGTGCATGACATAAGAGGCCAGCCACTATCAGCGCAGCCACTACGCCAGCATTAAGTTGCTACTGCTTTCTCATTAATACCATTTTTACATAAAACGTATTTGTACAGTTTTGAACACTAATGTGTAAGTTTTATTTTAGTTGTAGTATATTGGTGTGTTAAAAAAATGGTTCTAGCCAATATATTAGGTCAATAATAATAGAATTTAAAGAAGGTAAATGTAATACAATAATAGTATTTGATATCTAGTGGTGTACAATCATGAATAAAGAAAATAAATTTTTATTATTGTAATATAGTATATAGTGTTTTGCTTTCACATAAATATTTTCTTCCGTCAATTTTAAGCTATCTTTAAATAATTTTTTAGTAATAACCATCTCTTCTATACTATTTTTTGTCATGTGTTCGTTACCGCAAACAATGAATCCTTTTTCTGTAAAATGTCTCCTACCTAACTTAAGGATGTGCAGAGCATCTACAAAAACTAACATGTTCCTAAATTTCTCATAAGGATTTTGAAAGGATGTATTTTTAAGAGTTATACCTTCCACACAGCTCTGTTTTCTGATAGTCATTTGTAATGGATATTACTGGATATCTTGCTTCTTCTAGTTTCTGGATTATTTCAAAATGGTACTTTTCTAATATCGGCTTGTCATAATTGAAGTAGATAGGGTGCTTCCATTTTCCTGATGTACCTCTTGCCATTACTACCTGTACGCAAGATAGAGGTCCAAAGATTGTTTCTTTCTTTCAATCGAAACACACCTTTTCCTTTAGACTCATTTCATTGTAAGATAAGATCGTCACCTTCTCAAACGCACTAAATTGCAGGCATTAATTTGCATCACAAGAAGAACATCATATAAAATTCCTGTTGAACATTTAAAAGTTGACAGCCACCCATTTAAAGAGCTTAAAGCTAGAAGTGGCTATTTCAGTTTAGTTCCCAAATAGTCGTAAGCCCTGACACACTTCTGAGTGTAAATGCACTGACTATGTCTTCACTACTCCAATATATTCTTTTGTTTTTCTTTAACAAATGCCTAATTTGCTCAGGGGTAAATATTTTTGCCAGTATGCTTTTAACCTGAAGCTCACGATTATTGTTATCTTTAATAACTTGAGTTCTTCTAATAAAGAACATTTTTCCATCTCCAATTTGTTATTTTTTCTATTGAGTTATTAATCTCTTTTTGCATTTTTCTAACATTACTCCTCACTTCATTATACTTCCGTTCCAACTCCTAACAGTTTTGTTTAATTGCATATGAACCAATTTCCTCATTTCTATTATTATTATTATTATCAGAACTGCAACTTGTATCACAACTATTTACATTAAAAAGAGCTTGATTTAACACATCATTCATCATAGTTTTTCTTACTTTTACTTCTGTTCTTTCTTTCAGGAAGTTGATTGAGATATATGTTCTCATTTGGCAAATTTAAAGTTTAAACAGCATCATTTTTTAAATTTAAAAATTTTTTGGGATTCTAATTGAGAAGTTTATGTTTCAAAAATTCCAAGAAACAGTCTTCAGAAAAATAACTAGAACATGCTGTTGCATGTTTTACATTGACTGTAACATTCCTCTTACATGCTTGCAGCCAAATCTATGTTTTTTAGGAAATGTGTAAAATTTTACCTTTTTAAATTTGGTATTCCTGTTCGTATTGTTACATCCAAACACTGCACAGTTAGGTATAGTATTCTTCAGTTTAAAACACAATTCACACAGCTAAACGCAGTGGCGTAACAGATTTTTCGGGCCCCCCCGCAATGTTTTGGGCCCCTATACATTCGTTATGCCTAAATCACTCTCGTCTCATTTACACTTCAAACGTTACGGATTAGTTTGAGTGTATATATAGTAGATATTAGGCTATATTTCATTAGAAAGACCAAAAGTTGCCTTTTGCGGGGCGCGATTTCTCCGTACAAGGCGCAGCCGAGGTTTAATGAAAAAAAGCGATATTTTTCATTACACTGTTGACATCGCACAAACTCAACAAATATTAATGAGTTATAAGTTAAACAAAAAACCTATTGTAATTCTTAGGTTATAAGATTCGATATTTATTATGTTAAACAATTACCGCAAGCTGATTTTAAACCCATAAATGCATTGTAGAGAATCATCAACGCTTCTGGTGGACAAGCATAAAATACATTAGAGTAAGGGAAAGTTAGCTGACTGAGAGACGCGAAAACAGTGTTACTTTCGCTACTCAAACTGAGTACCGAAGGTGACTACTTTCGTTGCAGTGGGATGAAAAATTATTAAAAGCATCATAACAACAACAAACTATAGGATAAGATATATTACAACACATTTATAGGACTGAAACTAAAGTCAAAAGGTTTTATCAAATATAGGAATAGGAATCAGGCATTCCATAATAAATGACGGTAAACGGAAAAATAATTTTATAAAACATTTTACTTTAGTTAATTATTTAACTAAACCTAACTACATTTTAACTGTAAATATAAAAATGTGTATTATTTACAATGTCATATTCTGTAAGAAAAAACAAAAGGTTATAAATATACAATCAGTTTACATTTTTAAAATTTGTTTAAAGTTCAAATTTCTTTACTTAATGCTGAACTTTTTAAACCTTACAGCGTTTTTGGAAGCAAAAGTTTCATTAATTTTACTAATATTAATTCTTCTGGCAATTTCCTTTTCTACACTAAGCAAGCTAAGTCCATGCAGTCTTTCTTGACACATAGCACTTCTCAAATAATTTTTGATAAGTTTCAGTTTGGAGAATGACCGCTCAGCCGAGGCTACGGTAACTGGCAATGTTAAAAATAAAAGATAGGCAATGCACACGTCAGGTACGCTGCAAGCAATGCTATAGTTTTCAACTAACAAAAGCTCTGCGATTTCTATGATTGTTTTCTTTTCCTTAATATCATTTTTTAAAGCTAGCCTAAAACTTGAAAGTTCAGTGACAAAATCTGAGGATAAATCTTCACTGTATTGTTGACAGATCTCATTTTCTTTCTCAACAAGTATTCCGTCTGACGCTGAAGACAAAAACTCAGGAGTTAACACTTGAAAACCATCTGTAATATTTAGCATGCCCTCAAAACGATTTTTTAGTTGACCTATTACAATATCCAATGTGCCATAAAACATAACGGTTTTAAAATACATTTCAGGGTCAGAAAGTCTTTCGTCTTCAGATCTTCAAAATGTTTTTTTGTCCTATGACCTCTTCTATTTTTAAAATCCGTAGTGATTCGCCATTCTTGAGCGAATCTTGTAGCAACTACAAGAACAGTTTCATAGTTATTTCTTAATTCCGTCAGCTCTGTTTTTGTATTATTTAAGAAATTAGTAGCCTTTGATAAGTTCATTCCTCTGTTTTGCAGCAATTTGGAAACAATGCTGACTGATTCTAATATAACCTTATGTAAAACTACTTGAAAAACGAATTCAAATTCCTCCAAATGTTTTTTTCAATGAAGTAACTTGTGCCTTCTCATCTGATTTAGAAGAGTTGAAGATAATTTTTGTCAGCGCCCTTATTATAACCACGTAATTGTACCGCAAAGCCTTCAAAGCATCAGATCGTGATGACCAGCGCGTAGGGCACAATTTTTTTAAAGTGTAACAAGTTGAGCTAAGAAGCTCTTATCTTGTAATGCTTTGGCTAAAAAATACATAGATTTTTTCTATCCCATCGAAAAATAAAGTGTTTTCTTGAATAATCGATACGGCATCATTTACAACTAAATTCAAATTGTGAGCCGAGCAGTGAATATATTTAGCGTTCGGTTGCAATTTTTGAATTCTGGATCGTACACCCTTATAAACACCGGACATATTTGCCGCTCCATCATAACCTTGTCCACGACATTTTGATAGGTTTAGACCTTTCTCATAGGCTTTTTAAAATTGCATCTGCTAAACCTTCACCGGTTCGGTCCGTTACTTTTCTCAAACCTAAAAAACTTTCATTAATTTCAATCTTTGTTGGCATTCCTGCATCATCTTCAGATAGAGTCACATACCTAACAATTTGACTTAGTTGCTCATGCTTGGTAATGTCTTGTGTGGTATCCATTATTATTGAGAAAAACTGGGACGACCGAATGCGTTCTAAAATAATACGTTGCACTTCATTTTATAAAATCTCTATAAGCTCGTTTTGAATTGAAGGACTCATATACTTATCACGATACTTTGGACCAGACACCAGCTCTTGTAAAATAGGAACATACTTGCATAACAGATCAATAATTGCCAAAAAGTTTCCGCTATTTGCTTCACCTATTTTTTCTGTGTCACCTTTAAAGGCTAAGTTTGACTCTGCCAATGTTAGAGTTACATTTAAAATGCGATCCAGAACCTTAACCCATTTGTTTGTTTCTTTTTAAGCTCGGATGTCATTGTAGAATCAACAGTTTGTTGTTTTTTCCATAAGTTGAACGTTACGCATGCATTCAAATGAGTGTGACTTGGCTCATGTTTCGTCAATTTTTTTGAAAGGCCTTGCCAGTCTCGAACACCCTTAATCCATGCTAAGGATGTATTTTTTCTCTCTGTAAAAAGCCAACAGGCTTCACAATAGACTGCATCTTTTTTTATAGAATAACATATCCATTCTCTCTTTATTTTCAAACCAGTTTTCGTATCTTTTGAGTAGTAATTTATAGAAAATGATCTGTTGTTTCGATATGGTATTAATTTAGATATTTAATAGCTACACACTACCAAAACGAACTACTGAACGATAAAGCAGTAAACAACCTACTGTAATAGCTTGAGCTTCCTTAGTAAAACATTCCCCTTAGTAATGAGAAACCTCTAAGCACGTGCTTATCTTAGCATGGAGACCATAACACATTAATCAGGGTTTATTTAGTCTAAACATTCCACAAAATGCTAGACGAGCAATATACACTCTGGCCAAATAATTAATAGTAAACAGTTCTATACTTCTATCCTTTATCATATATTTGTTGGAGTAAAACGATAAGGATAAGTTAATGCATATAACTTACAGACTAGCAGTGTTAATATTTCGGTACCTCAAAATATATATATATATATATTTTTTATTATTTTTTTTTTTTGTTAATGCCCACGGGCCCCTTAGACTGTGGGCCCCCCCGCCTTGCGGGCCCGGCTGTTACGCCCCTGGCTAAACGTTAACTATCCAAAACTAAACAAATGCTACTGGGCAGAAAAACGTTCTGCTCGTCCCGCTTCTCATCTGTGACGTCACAGTTCTGGCGGGAACCCTGGCAGTGTGCGCATAGGTAGACCCTTGTATGTAAGCCTGTTGTAGACTACTGTACATGCGACCATCCCTAATAAATCTTCCCCGTACCTGTTAGTACGATGAGCCATCACGGCTATCTTACTACGAGAATATAATTTCTTTTATAAAAAATATAATCATCAAACAATAATAATTTTTATCAGTTATTTGAAACCTACTCAAAACGTTATGGGAAGTGATATCAAACTAAACTGTACAGTGCGTGAGGTTTAACGGTGTTCCTAGTTCTGCTCAGCATTTGACTACTAGCCTAACTGAAAACATTTACAATACATATATCGTCTCTTTCGTAATCGCGTCTCTTTCTTTGTAGAAGCAGAGCAACACATTTAAAGATCATGTCTACATCAAACTGTTATAGTATTATCATTTAGTTAATTATAGCTGTTTACACTTCAAACACGACACTGATGTTTTCTAAAGTGTTGGGTTTTGACCCCGCACTGCAGCCCAGTCCAGCCTAGCGATCTCAAGGTCAGAGACACGGTTAAACCTCATGCACTATATGTCGTTTTAAAATTAACTTTTAATATATGCTAATGGATAATGTATTCGCTTTTCTTAGCTAAATAGTTGATTTTAAATATTGTACCGCTAATTCGATATCGTATTCCATTTAATTTAACTAGTAAATAAAATACGTTTTCACAAATTTAAAGTTATTTAGGTTAGGGAAAGCGATTAATCATTTCTAGGTCGCTGTTAGTCAAGGGTAACTTTTGACGCCTGGTTGCCACTGCTCTAGCGGAGCAATTGATTCAAATCTAGCCTATTAGCCGAGGATAATTAGTGACGCAACAGAGTAACTGCTGACAGGTAACTTGTCCAGAGTAACTGGTGACAGGCCGAGCAAATATTTTATGCTCTGGAGTGTGTTAGGGTAAATCCTGACATGAATGTTTATTGCTTCTATTATACATTTCAAATAATTTTCCTTCTTATCTTATTTTATAATTATCCAAACGGTGGTTCTAAAGACGATGTGCTTACAGAACTATGTTCATAGTTCTAAAAAGGTGAACATCACTTTTCGGACCTCTTGATTCTCATTTTGTTAGGTATTAGAAAACATGATACGATAAACGCTCGTACTCTATTATACAAGTTGAAATCAAAAGCAGGCTTTGGTTGATCCGGAAGGTTAACATGTGTCAATACATAATTTATCTCAAAGATGACATCACTTGAACGATAAAGTTTTACTCTGTCACTTGATTCACTAAAACGCTGATCAACATTGTTGAAACAATGAGTTCTCATTGTGGTCTGTATGATTCAACCTGTCTTGTAGACCCGGGCTTGCCTGGACGTACCCTTTATATTTTAAAGCTGTTTCCTTAATGAGATACTCACTAGCATCTCCACAAGTAAATTAACTCTCTTACATTAATCATAATATCCAAATTTCCTTCGGAAAAGTGTTAAAATATTTCTAATAAAAACCTAGCACGACATAATTTGTTACATTTGTAATTGTCAGTGCACATGAAAAACGACGCCTTTTTTTATCAAATTATATTGTGTTTGGTATTGTCTGTCATATATTTTTACGTACTTTTTAAACTTTCGGTAAAAACTATAATTAAGGTAAGAAAGTTAATTTGCTTAGTAGGAATGCTAATGCGTCACTCATTAAGGGAACAGGGATAAGGCACGTCCGTGCCAACCCTAGTCTACACGACAGGTTAGATCATTTAGACTGCAAGGTTTTGTTTCAACGTCTGCTAATCAACTGAGCTTTACTCGCGAGGTCGTCTCTTAGCCGAGGATAAATAGCGGGACAACTTTATTTGAGCACGTAAAGGAAAATCAGCAGTTCGTACCGTTTATCAATTGCGATCGCTGGAGAGAGGTAATCATTATGAAACAAAACGTTAAGGAAATAATGACAACAGATAATAATACTCCATAAGTATAAAGCTGTATATATTGTTTTAAAAACAGGTACGTCCGACGAAGATTGGCTATATACTGTATAAGTTTCATTTAAAAATAAATAAATAAGGCCTTTTAAAAATACGCTTTTTATTTAAATTATTTGAGAAAAATAATATTTTTCACTTACACTTTTTAAAAATTGTTTTAACTTGCCTATAGTAGCACTTACTTTGCTTGTTGAGGACGGCCGTTTCGGGAGATGTGTCCCTTTGTCAACTCAGACCGTAACTGATCTCAAGGTTTACGTAGGTTAGGGTGGGGGTGGGATATTTTGGTGGTGTGGGTGTATTTTGTGTGTATTAGGAGTTATGATGTCAAAAAGTGCGTGTGAGTTGTAATGTAATTGTGTATTGAGTATGTGTGTAGGGTGTAGTTTGAAGTGCCTGTATATTTCGTATTGTTCGGTTGTGTAGCGTTGGTTATTTCTGTGTTGTTTATGAAGAATTTGTAGGTTAGATGCTATGTCTATGTAGTCGTGTTTAGTGGAGTTGAGGTGATCTGCGAAGTTTGATTGGTAGTTATTGTTTTTTAGTGCTTTTATATGTTCTTGGTAACGTGTGTAGAATGACCTCCCTGTCTGGCCTATGTAAAAACTAGGGCATGAACTGCAAGTTAGTTTGTAAACTCCAGTGGTGTTGTAAATGTCGTTGATTTTGCTGTTGGGTTTAAATTGTTTGTTGAGAGTGTTGTGTGTGGAGTAAGCTATTTTGTAGTTGTATTTTCGTAATGTGTTGGTTAGATTGTGGGTTTTGGATGATCTGTATGGTATTGATAAGTATTTTATGGGATTGTCATCTTGTGTGTTTGTATTTGGGTTATTATGTTTATTTTTTAGGCGGTTGTATAGTTTGTCAATCATTGTTGGGTTGTATCCGTTTGTTTGTGCTATATATTTTATGGTGTTTAACTCCTGGTAGTGTTCATCTTTGTCTAGTGGTGTTTTAAGGAGGCGATATATCATGGTGTTATAAGCAGCTAGTTTATGTTGTTGTGGGTGGTTTGAGGAACTGTGTATGGTCGTATTGGTGCTGGTGGGTTTTCGGTATATGTTGAATTTATGTGTTTGTTTGTCTGTTCGTTTAATTGTGAGGTCTAAGAAGTTAAGGGAGTTTTGTTGTTCTGTTTCGATGGTGTATGTTAGTTTAGGGTGTATGGAATTTAGGTGTTTTAGAAATATGTGTGCTCTGCGTGTGTTGCCTTTATATAATGTTATGATGTCGTCGACGTATCTGTACCAGTAAATTATGTTATCTGAGTATTTGTTGTTGTGTAAAATGTGGTTTTGTTCGATATGGTGTATGAATATTTCTGCTAAGATGCTAGCTATGGGGGATCCCATAGGTAGTCCATCTTTCTGGTTGTAGTATGTGTTATTGTAGGTGAAGTAATTTTGAGATGTGATTAATCTTGTGAGGTGGATGATTTCGTCGATGTGTGTATGTGGTGTATTTGTGTCTATTAGCATGTTTTTGAGGATGTCAATGGTTTCTGGAATGGGGATGTTTGTGTATAGATTTGATATATCAAAAGAGACTAAGGTTGAATTGTGTGGAATATTTACGTTTTTAATTTTGTCTATTAGATTTAGGCTATTTCTTATACTGCAATGATTATTAAATTGTATATGGTTTCGGATAGTTTTGTCGAGGAATTTGGCTAGAAGATGAGAAGGGGCGCTTGTGTGGTTAATTAGTGGACGTATTGGGATGTCTGTTTTGTGAAGTTTGGGCAGGGCGTTTAGTTTAGGGGCTATTGGCTTTATTTGTTTTAGGTGCTTTTTGGTGTGGTGTGGGATTATAAGTTTGGTTTTGTTAATTGCTTCTTTGATTTGAGCGTTGTATTTTGTTGTTGTACAACAACAAAATACAACGCTCAAATCAAAGAAGCAATTAACAAAACCAAACTTATAATCCCACACCACACCAAAAAGCACCTAAAACAAATAAAGCCAATAGCCCCTAAACTAAACGCCCTGCCCAAACTTCACAAAACAGACATCCCAATACGTCCACTAATTAACCACACAAGCGCCCCTTCTCATCTTCTAGCCAAATTCCTCGACAAAACTATCCGAAACCATATACAATTTAATAATCATTGCAGTATAAGAAATAGCCTAAATCTAATAGACAAAATTAAAAACGTAAATATTCCACACAATTCAACCTTAGTCTCTTTTGATATATCAAATCTATACACAAACATCCCCATTCCAGAAACCATTGACATCCTCAAAAACATGCTAATAGACACAAATACACCACATACACACATCGACGAAATCATCCACCTCACAAGATTAATCACATCTCAAAATTACTTCACCTACAATAACACATACTACAACCAGAAAGATGGACTACCTATGGGATCCCCCATAGCTAGCATCTTAGCAGAAATATTCATACACCATATCGAACAAAACCACATTTTACACAACAACAAATACTCAGATAACATAATTTACTGGTACAGATACGTCGACGACATCATAACATTATATAAAGGCAACACACGCAGAGCACACATATTTCTAAAATACCTAAATTCCATACACCCTAAACTAACATACACCATCGAAACAGAACAACAAAACTCCCTTAACTTCTTAGACCTCACAATTAAACGAACAGACAAACAAACACATAAATTCAACATATACCGAAAACCCACCAGCACCAATACGACCATACACAGTTCCTCAAACCACCCACAACAACATAAACTAGCTGCTTATAACACCATGATATATCGCCTCCTTAAAACACCACTAGACAAAGATGAACACTACCAGGAGTTAAACACCATAAAATATATAGCACAAACAAACGGATACAACCCAACAATGATTGACAAACTATACAACCGCCTAAAAAATAAACATAATAACCCAAATACAAACACACAAGATGACAATCCCATAAAATACTTATCAATACCATACAGATCATCCAAAACCCACAATCTAACCAACACATTACGAAAATACAACTACAAAATAGCTTACTCCACACACAACACTCTCAACAAACAATTTAAACCCAACAGCAAAATCAACGACATTTACAACACCACTGGAGTTTACAAACTAACTTGCAGTTCATGCCCTAGTTTTTACATAGGCCAGACAGGGAGGTCATTCTACACACGTTACCAAGAACATATAAAAGCACTAAAAAACAATAACTACCAATCAAACTTCGCAGATCACCTCAACTCCACTAAACACGACTACATAGACATAGCATCTAACCTACAAATTCTTCATAAACAACACAGAAATAACCAACGCTACACAACCGAACAATACGAAATATACAGGCACTTCAAACTACACCCTACACACATACTCAATACACAATTACATTACAACTCACACGCACTTTTTGACATCATAACTCCTAATACACACAAAATACACCCACACCACCAAAATATCCCACCCCCACCCTAACCTACGTAAACCTTGAGATCAGTTACGGTCTGAGTTGACAAAGGGACACATCTCCCGAAACGGCCGTCCTCAACAAGCAAAGTAAGTGCTACTATAGGCAAGTTAAAACAATTTTTAAAAAGTGTAAGTGATTACTAGTAGCTCACGCGAAGATGGAATCAACAAATGTTAATATTTTTCAGTTACCCTTGGTATTTTTTTTTACCAACACTGAAAATGGATGGCGTTAGGAGATATTTTACTTAATAAATTACTATTGAAAGCATCTTACTATTTACGTCTTATAATATTAACTAATAAGGCGGTGGGACCTATGAAATAATATTACTGGGCCCCACGGTTTTAGTTTTAGCCATAAATATTTTCAATGTTCTCTGACATCAGAGGATCATTATGGTAATGTTTTTAGGTCACCTCATGTTGAAAACTATTTAAAAATTACGAGTTATCTACAAAGTAATAAATTTTAATATACAGTAATGGAAATTTAATAATTTCGCACTTAACCCTACTTGTAGACAGGTTAACAAATTGGCGTTCAGGGTTGAAGCGTGTTGCAATGTAGGCCTAAATTTCCATTTTCTTGTCTGTTTCTTGTCCAGAATTGTTTAAACTTGCAAATGCTGAAGCACATTATATGTACAATTAAATAATATTCTGGTGAAATGCAGTTTTCACGTTTATGTCAATTTGAGTTGTATCATCTTTTATGTAGCTTAGCAGGTCGAGACTATCCGTTGACACTAAATGTCGGGACTATGCGTCGGAGATGCCCGCGTTATTTGGTTAGTTGAATGTTGCATACGATTTGGACATTTGAAGGATACTTGTCTCAGCCCAATGTTATGTCGCTGAATGTCGAAATTATCCGTTGATGTTAAATGTCGTATATATTATGTACAGTTTAATAAAAACAGTAATTACTTTTGTATAAATTTCCTTATTTGATAACTAGTTTTTCTTCAGATGAAATGCAATTTTCAGGATTTTTGTTAATTATATTCAAGTTATATCGTCTTTTATGTATAGCTTAAGCCGGGATTTCCTAGCGACGCGTTTTTGAGTAGCAGGATCACGTTGACAGGAACGCGAAATGTGTTACGCGAACGAAAAGTGTTTTCTTACAGCCGCGTGCGATCTATTCAGTTGGCGGACAATGTCTAGGGTGTTGAACTGGCTCAAAATCTTAAAAAAAAGAAAATGATAGCTATACTTATTCTTAAACATATTATGGATAACGTTAAAGAAGAGAGCTATATTTTTCGGAAATATACAAAAGAAAAGGTCTTAATGATATGTATGAAAACATGAATAACGAGGGGGTTTTCAAAATTTTATTCAATTCAACAACTTGAGATTATCCGTCGACGCAAAATGTCGGGACTATGCGTCGGAAGTGTCTCAGTGCTATGCGTTGGCACTGAATATCTTGGTTATCCATCGATGCTAAATTTCGAAACTATGCGCTGGCGAAAATTTCAACTCTAAATGCCGGGACTATGCGTCGGAAGTGTCTCAGTGCTATGCGTTGGCACTGAATATCTTGGTTATCCATCGATGCTAAATTTCGAGACTATGCGTTGGCGAAAATTTCAACTCTAAATGCCGGGACTATGCGTCGGAAGTGTCTCAGTGCTATGCGTTGGCACTGAATATCTTGGTTATCCATCGATGCTAAATTTCGAGACTATGCGTTGGCGAAAATTTCAACTCTAAATGTCGGGACTATGACTCGGCGATAATTATCAACTCTAAATATATGCATATTTATATTAATTACAATTATTTAATAAAAAGTAACTAAAATAGAATTGTTTGTTGTTGACCAAAGTATGAATTGACTTGAATTATATATATATATATATATATATATATATATATATATATATATATATATATATTTGTATTTATTAATAACATTGAGTACTATAAAAAATTATTATTTACTCTATTTTGCAGTATAAAAAATTATAATAGTCTATTGTTGCAAAGTTTATTTGATTGGATGAGCCAAATAATTCATAATTGTTTATAGTTAGTCTAATTTCGCTCAATTAACAAAATTCGCTTATTTAAAAAATTGAGTTTTGGAATTAAATAAAAAAAAATTCTACAATTAGCTTAACATTAGTCAATATTGTAATGAGTAAAACAAATGGAGGTTGATAAAGTCAGTAAACAAATGATTTCGTCTCGTTAATTTAGAATAAATCCCAGTAAAACCTCATTATATTTTCGTTTTTATTAAGTGTTGGACTTTTTTTTATAAATAATCTGTTTAAGGTTTATTCTCTAAAGTTGTTCTTTAAGAAAAATTTAATAATAATCCTAGCTTTATATTTGTTTTGAATAAATTGTTGTATTTTGAAACAAAATCATGTAACGCTCATTACATTTATCTTAAAATTTAATTTTACAAACTGTTTTAAAGCTCTCTGTCTCTTACAAAAAAATTAAAACAATAAATAAGTGGTAAAGGAAATGAAGTAAAGTGTGGCTGACGAGATTTATATGGTATGTTACCTTTATACCCAGAACCAGCAACCCATTGAGCAACTAATAGCTATGCTCGCGACATTGTCTACTCTACAGTTAATTTTACTAACAAATAAACTGGGGACGATTTAATTAAATTATATTAACATCATATTTACACAGAACCTGTATGAGATGTTCAAAAGTCCATATACTTCGACCACCTGTTAGAGAATGTAATTCATACGTGCCTCTAACGCCTTATATTTTGTATATATAATAAGGATTATGAATTATAAGATAAATAATAAGCAAAATAAACAATAATAACGCCTATATTTTTTAATATATAATAAGGATTATGAATTATAAGATAAATAATAAGCAAAATAAACAATAATAACGCCTCTATTTTTTATATATATAATAAGGATTATGAAATATAAGATAAATAATAAGCAAAATAAACAATAATAACCCCTATATTTTTAATATATAATAAGGATTATGAATTATAAGATAAATAATAAGCAAAATAAACAATAATAACGCCTCTATTTTTTAATATATAATAAAGATTATGAAATATAAGAAAAATAATAAGCAAAATAAACAATAATAACCCCTATATTTTTTAATATATAATAAGGATTATGAATTATAAGATAAACAATAAGCAAAATAAACAATAATAACGCATCTATTTTTTTTATATAATAAGGAATTATGAAATATAAGATAAATAATAAGCAAAATAAACAATAATAACCCCTATATTTTGTAATATATAATAAGGATTATGAATTATAAGATAAATAATAAGCAAAATAAACAATAATAACGCCTCTATTAATTTATATATAATAAGGATTATGAATTATAAGATAAATAATAAGCAAAATAAACAATAATAACGCCTCTATTAATTTATATATAATAAGGATTATGAATTATAAGATAAATAATAAGCAAAATAAACAATAATAACGCCTCTATTAATTTATATATAATAAGGATTATGAATTATAAGATAAATAATAAGCAAAATAAACAATAATAACCCCTATATTTTTTAATATATAATAAGGATTATGAATTATAAGATAAATAGTAAGCAAAATAAACAATAATAACGCCTCTATTTTTTAATATATAATAAAGATTATGAATTATAAGATAAATAATAAGCAAAATAAACAATAATAACGCCTCTATTAATTTATATATAATAAGGATTATGAATTATAAGATAAATAATAAGCAAAATAAACAATAATAACCCCTATATTTTTTAATATATAATAAGGATTATGAATTATAAGATAAATAGTAAGCAAAATAAACAATAATAACGCCTCTATTTTTTAATATATAATAAAGATTATGAATTATAAGATAAATAATAAGCAAAATAAACAATAATAACGCCTCTATTAATTTATATATAATAAGGATTATGAATTATAAGATAAATAATAAGCAAAATAAACAATAATAACGCCTCTATTTTTTAATATATAATAAAGATTATGAATTATAAGATAAATAATAAGCAAAATAAACAATAATAACGCCTCTATTAATTTATATATAATAAGGATTATGAATTATAAGATAAATAGTAAGCAAAATAAACAATAATAACGCCTCTATTTTTTAATATATAATAAGGATTATGAATTATAAGATAAATAATAAGCAAAATAAACAATAATAACGCCTCTATTTTTTAATATATAATAAAGATTATGAATTATAAGATAAATAATAAGCAAAATAAACAATAATAACGCCTCTATTAATTTATATATAATAAGGATTATGAATTATAAGATAAATAATAAGCAAAATAAACAATAATAACCCCTATATTTTTAATATATAATAAGGATTATGAATTATAAGATAAATAATAAGCAAAATAAACAATAATAACGCCTCTATTAATTTATATATAATAAGGATTATGAATTATAAGATAAATAATAAGCAAAATAAACAATAATAACCCCTATATTTTTAATATATAATAAGGATTATGAATTATAAGATAAATAATAAGCAAAATAAACAATAATAACGCCTCTATTTTTTATATATATAATAAGGATTATGAAATATAAGATAAATAATAAGCAAAATAAACAATAATAACCCCTATATTTTTAATATATAATAAGGATTATGAATTATAAGATAAATAATAAGCAAAATAAACAATAATAACGCCTCTATTTTTTAATATATAATAAAGATTATGAATTATAAGATAAATAATAAGCAAAATAAACAATAATAACGCCTCTATTAATTTATATATAATAAGGATTATGAATTATAAGATAAATAATAAGCAAAATAAACAATAATAACGCCTCTATTAATTTATATATAATAAGGATTATGAATTATAAGATAAATAATAAGCAAAATAAACAATAATAACGCCTCTATTTTTTAATATATAATAAAGATTATGAATTATAAGATAAATAATAAGCAAAATAAACAATAATAACGCCTCTATTAATTTATATATAATAAGGATTATGAATTATAAGATAAATAATAAGCAAAATAAACAATAATAACGCCTCTATTTTTTAATATATAATAAAGATTATGAATTATAAGATAAATAATAAGCAAAATAAACAATAATAACGCCTCTATTAATTTATATATAATAAGGATTATGAATTATAAGATAAATAATAAGCAAAATAAACAATAATAACCCCTATATTTTTTAATATATAATAAGGATTATGAATTATAAGATAAATAGTAAGCAAAATAAACAATAATAACGCCTCTATTTTTTAATATATAATAAGGATTATGAATTATAAGATAAATAATAAGCAAAATAAACAATAATAACGCCTCTATTAATTTATATATAATAAGGATTATGAATTATAAGATAAATAATAAGCAAAGTAAACAATAATAACGCCTCTATTAATTTATATATAATAAGGATTATGAATTATAAGATAAATAATAAGCAAAATAAACAATAATAACGCCTCTATTAATTTATATATAATAAGGATTATGAATTATAAGATAAATAATAAGCAAAATAAACAATAATAACCCCTATATTTTTTAATATATAATAAGGATTATGAATTATAAGATAAATAGTAAGCAAAATAAACAATAATAACGCCTCTATTAATTTATATATAATAAGGATTATGAATTATAAGATAAATAATAAGCAAAGTAAACAATAATAACGCCTCTATTAATTTATATATAATAAGGATTATGAATTATAAGATAAATAATAAGCAAAATAAACAATAATAACGCCTCTATTAATTTATATATAATAAGGATTATGAATTATAAGATAAATAATAAGCAAAATAAACAATAATAACCCCTATATTTTTTAATATATAATAAGGATTATGAATTATAAGATAAATAATAAGCAAAATAAACAATAATAACGCCTCTATTAATTTATATATAATAAGGATTATGAATTATAAGATAAATAATAAGCAAAGTAAACAATAATAACGCCTCTATTAATTTATATATAATAAGGATTATGAATTATAAGATAAATAATAAGCAAAATAAACAATAATAACGCCTCTATTAATTTATATATAATAAGGATTATGAATTATAAGATAAATAATAAGCAAAATAAACAATAATAACCCCTATATTTTTTAATATATAATAAGGATTATGAATTATAAGATAAATAGTAAGCAAAATAAACAATAATAACGCCTCTATTAATTTATATATAATAAGGATTATGAATTATAAGATAAATAATAAGCAAAATAAACAATAATAACCCCTATATTTTTTAATATATAATAAGGATTATGAATTATAAGATAAATAGTAAGCAAAATAAACAATAATAACGCCTCTATTAATTTATATATAATAAGGATTATGAATTATAAGATAAATAATAAGCAAAATAAACAATAATAACGCCTCTATTAATTTATATATAATAAGGATTATGAATTATAAGATAAATAATAAGCAAAATAAACAATAATAACCCCTATATTTTTTAATATATAATAAGGATTATGAATTATAAGATAAATAGTAAGCAAAATAAACAATAATAACGCCTCTATTAATTTATATATAATAAGGATTATGAATTATAAGATAAATAATAAGCAAAATAAACAATAATAACCCCTATATTTTTTAATATATAATAAGGATTATGAATTATAAGATAAATAGTAAGCAAAATAAACAATAATAACGCCTCTATTAATTTATATATAATAAGGATTATGAATTATAAGATAAATAATAAGCAAAATAAACAATAATAACGCCTCTATTAATTTATATATAATAAGGATTATGAATTATAAGATAAATAATAAGCAAAATAAACAATAATAACCCCTATATTTTTTAATATATAATAAGGATTATGAATTATAAGATAAATAATAAGCAAAATAAACAATAATAACGCCTCTATTAATTTATATATAATAAGGATTATGAATTATAAGATAAATAATAAGCAAAGTAAACAATAATAACGCCTCTATTAATTTATATATAATAAGGATTATGAATTATAAGATAAATAATAAGCAAAATAAACAATAATAACGCCTCTATTAATTTATATATAATAAGGATTATGAATTATAAGATAAATAATAAGCAAAATAAACAATAATAACCCCTATATTTTTTAATATATAATAAGGATTATGAATTATAAGATAAATAGTAAGCAAAATAAACAATAATAACGCCTCTATTAATTTATATATAATAAGGATTATGAATTATAAGATAAATAATAAGCAAAATAAACAATAATAACCCCTATATTTTTTAATATATAATAAGGATTATGAATTATAAGATAAATAGTAAGCAAAATAAACAATAATAACGCCTCTATTTTTTAATATATAATAAAGATTATGAATTATAAGATAAATAATAAGCAAAATAAACAATAATAACGCCTCTATTAATTTATATATAATAAGGATTATGAATTATAAGATAAATAATAAGCAAAATAAACAATAATAACCCCTATATTTTTTAATATATAATAAGGATTATGAATTATAAGATAAATAGTAAGCAAAATAAACAATAATAACGCCTCTATTTTTTAATATATAATAAGGATTATGAATTATAAGATAAATAATAAGCAAAATAAACAATAATAACGCCTCTATTAATTTATATATAATAAGGATTATGAATTATAAGATAAATAATAAGCAAAGTAAACAATAATAACGCCTCTATTAATTTATATATAATAAGGATTATGAATTATAAGATAAATAATAAGCAAAATAAACAATAATAACGCCTCTATTAATTTATATATAATAAGGATTATGAATTATAAGATAAATAATAAGCAAAATAAACAATAATAACCCCTATATTTTTTAATATATAATAAGGATTATGAATTATAAGATAAATAGTAAGCAAAATAAACAATAATAACGCCTCTATTTTTTAATATATAATAAGGATTATGAATTATAAGATAAATAATAAGCAAAATAAACAATAATAACGCCTCTATTAATTTATATATAATAAGGATTATGAATTATAAGATAAATAATAAGCAAAGTAAACAATAATAACGCCTCTATTAATTTATATATAATAAGGATTATGAATTATAAGATAAATAATAAGCAAAATAAACAATAATAACCCCTATATTTTTTAATATATAATAAGGATTATGAATTATAAGATAAATAATAAGCAAAATAAACAATAATAACGCCTCTATTAATTTATATATAATAAGGATTATGAATTATAAGATAAATAATAAGCAAAGTAAACAATAATAACGCCTCTATTAATTTATATATAATAAGGATTATGAATTATAAGATAAATAATAAGCAAAATAAACAATAATAACGCCTCTATTAATTTATATATAATAAGGATTATGAATTATAAGATAAATAATAAGCAAAATAAACAATAATAACCCCTATATTTTTTAATATATAATAAGGATTATGAATTATAAGATAAATAGTAAGCAAAATAAACAATAATAACGCCTCTATTTTTTAATATATAATAAGGATTATGAATTATAAGATAAATAATAAGCAAAATAAACAATAATAACGCCTCTATTAATTTATATATAATAAGGATTATGAATTATAAGATAAATAGTAAGCAAAATAAACAATAATAACACCTATATTTTTTAATATATAATAAAGATTATGAATTATAAAATAAATAATAAGCAAAATAAACAATAATAACACCTTTATTTTTTATATATATAATAAGGATTATGAAATATAAGAAAAAATAATAGGCAAAATAAACAACAATTACGCCTTTTTTATATATATAATAAGGATTATGTAATATAAGATAAATAATAGGCAAAATAAACAATAATAACGCCTCTATTGTTTTATATATAATAAGGATTATGAATTATAAGATAAATAATAAGCAAAATAAACAATAATAACGCCTCTATTGTTTTATATATAATAAGGATTATGAATTATAAGATAAATAATAAGCAAAATAAACAATAATAACCCCTATATTTTTAATATATAATAAGGATTATGAATTATAAGATAAATAATAAGCAAAATAAACAATAATAACGCCTCTATTTTTTAATATATAATAAAGATTATGAAATATAAGAAAAATAATAAGCAAAATAAACAATAATAACCCCTATATTTTTTAATATATAATAAGGATTATGAATTATAAGATAAACAATAAGCAAAATAAACAATAATAACGCATCTATTTTTTTTATATAATAAGGAATTATGAAATATAAGATAAATAATAAGCAAAATAAACAATAATAACCCCTATATTTTGTAATATATAATAAGGATTATGAATTATAAGATAAATAATAAGCAAAATAAACAATAATAACGCCTCTATTAATTTATATATAATAAGGATTATGAATTATAAGATAAATAATAAGCAAAATAAACAATAATAACCCCTATATTTTTTAATATATAATAAGGATTATGAATTATAAGATAAATAATAAGCAAAATAAACAATAATAACGCCTATATTTTTTAATATATAATAAAGATTATGAATTATAAAATAAATAATAAGCAAAATAAACAATAATAACGCCTCTATTTTTTTAAATATATAATAAGGATTATGAAATATAAGATAAATAATAGGCAAAATAAACAACAATCACTCCTTTTTTATATATAATAAGGATTATGAAATATAAAATAAATAATAAGCAAAATAAACAATAATAACGCCTCTATTTTTTATATATATAATAAGGATTATGAAATATAAGATAAATAATAGGCAAAATAAACAACAATCACGCCTTTTTTATATATATAATAAGGATTATGGATTATAAGATGAATAATAAGTAAAATAAACAATAATAACGGCTGTATTTTTTTTATATAATAAAGCTTATGAATTATAAAATAATTAATAAGCAAAGTAAACAATAATAACGCCTCTATTTTTTATATATAATAAGGATTATGAAATATAAGATAAATAATAGGCGAAATAAACAACAATCACGCCTTTTTTTATATATAATTAGGATTATGGATTATAAGATAAATAATAAGCAAAATAAACAATAATAACGGCTGTACTTATTTATATATAATAAAGCTTATGAATTATAGAATAATTAATAAGCAAAGTAAACAATAATAAAACCTCTATTTTTTATTTATAATAAGGCTTATTAATTATAAGATAAATAATAAGCAAAATAAACAATAATAACGTCTCTATTTTATATATATTTAATAAGGCTTATGAATTATAAGATAAATAATAAGCAAAATAAACAATAATAATGCCTATTATATATATATATATATATATATATATATATATATATATATATATATATATAATAAGGATTATAAATGATAAGATGATTAATAAGAAAAATAAGAAATCACAGCATTTATTAACCGACTTCAAAAAAAGAAGGAGGTTCTCAATAATTAGATCCGTATGTTTTGTTCTGTTTATTCCACGATAACTTTGTGAAGTATTTAACGGATCAAAGTGATTTTGCTTGCAAATGAAAGAGGAAACCTCCCTGGTGGTCCCATTACAGTTACATTCCAAACCGTCTGATTTGGAGACAATAATACGCTATTTTAAATTTTTAAAGAAAAATTGGAGTTGATTTTTTTTAAAGTTATTATTGCTTTTTACAAAAAACCCCTTTTTTATTAATTTTCAAAGAACACTTTGCAGTACTTAAAATGATTTTCAAACATATTTGAATTACCCTCCGCTATTTGCACAATAATAAAGTCAATTCGACCTGGATTGTTATAAGTAAAAATATCACTGAAAGAAAAGACGTGGGTCGTTATAAGTAAAAACACAGACAATTTTTTCGACACACGTAGTTATCGGAACCGAGGTATTACGACTTTGGGAAAGTCACCTTTATTGTCGCCGGGATGTCTATTCACAGTATAAATGCAGAATCAGAGACAGTTATATACACAAAATATTTGCAAACCTAATCAAAAACAGTACCATTCTGGCACTTGTGCTACGTACATTATACTTGTCTGACTAAACACTTTTCGCAACAATCAGCTTATAATGGGGCAAGCTGAGCACGTGATTGTACATTCTTTTAGTTTAAAATATCTCCTGCACATGAAATATCTCTCTTCAGTATAGACTGTACTACATTTTAAGACTAGTTTTATTGTATTCACTGTGGGCGATTATGGTATTGTCCTGTTAACGTTTGGCAATCTAGTATTTTATTGCCTTGAGAAACATCATTTGGTCTTCTCAACAATGATCGAAACTTTGGAACTACAATAAACAAGATTTTAGTGTTTTATATTTTATTGTATATATATATATATATATATATATATATATATATATATATATATATATATATATATATATATATATCACTTACACTTTAATGTAGTTTAACAAGAATCTTACTTGGTATATTTGCGAGTCGATTTTCGAGGAAATATTAATTACGTGTTCTCATTTTCGAGTTTATTTCGAGTTTAGCGCCTTCTTGTAGTTTTGCGGGTATATGATAAGTGATACGAGAAAAGGGTTTTTCAAAGATAAAACTATGGATATTGCCCCACAAGGTAAACATCAGACGCGTTTCATGACATTATGTCATCATCTTTAGTGATGCTACACAATTGAAACTCAATTAACAAAACTGAACACAACCTATAATTGTGTTATAAGTTATAGGTTATGTTCAGTTTTTTTTTTTTTTTAATTAAATTTCGATTGTGTAGCATCATTGAAGATGATAACATAATGTCATTGAAACGCGTCTGATATTAAAGTTTTCATAATTGTGAGTCGTAGCCTATTTTTTTTTGTTGTTTTGTTTATCACCTTCACTCACAAGCCAGTTTGAATATTGTTTACAAGCAACCAAACTTTTAAAAATATTTGAAAATTCAAGAAACAAATCCTCACACACCTGTAAAACTACAAGAAGCCGCTAGTTTCAGAATAAGCTCGAAAATGAGAACACGTAATTATTAGCTCTCGAAAGTCGACTCTTAAATATAGCCTACCAAGAAAAATTCTTGTTTAAGTACTTAAAAGTATAAGTTGTAAGTGAATACACAAGGAAAACAGTGTTGCTAAGTTTTATATATATATTCTAATATTTCTATCTTTTCTGAAAACATTTTTAACTAAAAAAATTTAATTCTAGATATTTCAAAGCTTTTAAAAGTTGAGTTTAACAGTCCCTCTATAATCGGCCAGATATAGGACAAAAGTACTCTTGGTAGGTTAACACGTTTCTTGAATTATACCCTTGAAACGCCCTTAAACAATACACTTAAACAAAAAGTAATAATGTTTCTACTTACCAGTGTAGTTGTATATAAATGTAAGAATCCCAAATATATTTGGAAGCCGAATGAAAACACGATATAATCCTAAAATATGTTGCATCACAGGTGTAAGAGCAGCTCCTCTCGCTCGGAATGTTCTGGTCCCAAAAACGTAACATTGTTACTCCACTAAACCAATGTTTCTAAGCATTATTGTTTTTATTTCTAACTTGTAAGATTACCGAGTATTACATCCCGGCACTGGAGTCAATATTGAACATTTGTCCTGATAACCTTACTTTGTCAACACGCATTAGGTAACAACGAGGACCCCTAATACGATTTAAATTTGTCGAGAGGCGAGGTCAAACTGAGCGGTATAGACATTTGAATTATGACAAATAATTCCATAAATAACTGTCAAGCAGCACAAACAAGCAAATCAATCGCGCAGACCGTAATAAATAACACTGAATATATAAATATATAGTGTAAATTGGAGCCGAGGGCACGAAATTTGATAGTCAAGAAGATAAAAGTCTGTATTTTTGAATCTAAATAGTCTCCGAGACGGGGCGGGGTTAACGGTCGTCCTTAAAACCCTAGACCTGCAAATAAGACATGTTTAAAACATGTCACACGTCCTTAACTTGAAATAAATAAAACATATTTATCTTGAAGTGAGGGCGAATATATTGGTACCAATCGATGCAGAAGGTTCTGCGCCTTTCAATATGTTTTATTACTTGATAAAGAAATTCATCACGAAATTAAACAAAAGCATGTTATAAAAAGGCCCCTCTGCAAATATGGCAGGCCGTATACACGCTTACTTATGGTGCTATAAGATTTTTATTTTTTGCAGTATTTGCATATACTGTATTTTACATATTTTTTGTAGCCAATAGATTGCACTTATAGAATATATTTAGGGGAATATATGCTCCTTATTTTTAGGTTTTGTGATTTTTCAATGCAATGTCATTTTCATGAATATTTTTGTTTTCCGCTTATGAAAAAAAAAACAGTATTTTTTAGGGCACACAAATATATGTTTGAAATAATACTTTACTTGTAATTTTCAAAATTGATGTTTTTGTTTTTTTAATGTATTATTTCACCACAAAACACTCCAATAATATACCTTCACATTTTCTTGTTTCGCGTTTTTGGAAACGAAAATATTTCAACAAATAATTTTTTTTACCGAAAAAAGACATTTTATTATTATTCATACAGTTCTACAGAATTGAGCTGTATTGGAATTATTCACAAAATTCTTTTATTTCCATTTTAGAAGAGTTCAAATGTAGTATTTTCTTATACAATTTTCAACATTTTTTCATTTTTTTATTGGTAAAAATCTATACTAGTAAAAATCTGAATTTTGATAGCAGTGTTGAAGGTACGTTTCTTAAGAATAAAACCGCATGCTACAATGTACATTCAACGCATGTTTAGTATTTTTATGATTATTACAATAAATGCTTGCTAAGTGCGTAAAATAGGTTCTGCATTTTGGAGATTTAACAGATCTAGAGTTATAACAGCCGGAATACTGGGGGAGGAGCGGAATAGAGAGAGAATATGATGACCGGACCAAACAGGGTGGCACAGAATAACGGGATATTTTCTAATAATTCACAAAAATGAAATGATTTTACAATCTTTATTTATTGCTACAATATGTTGTACAAGATTAAGAATTTTACTAGGCATCACCTTTTAAAAATAACTTTATTTATAGCCTGTAAAATTTCAGAAGATCACTGTCCCTTCCTTGAGCCTTATATACCTATATCAACTATCCTCCCACGCCTTGGCCTAGCAATTAGTCAGCTATTGGTACTTCAAAATGACAAATTATTTTATTTATTCTAAAAAATTTCAATAAAATTATATTTTGTTGAGAGGAGAATTAAACAAAGAAAAATGGTATCGAACACGAAGCAATATTACTAAGAACTCAACTGGGTAGAGTTTTATTATATTATATTAAATATAGAGTTGATTTCTTAATAAAATTGTTTCTGTTTTATTATAACTTTTCTGTATTTTTTCATTTATCTTTCAATGAAACTAAGAATTTTGATATATGTACTAATAAATAAAATAGGTTATCATTTTTAAATTCATGTTAGATAACTAATTGCTAGGCCAAACAATGCGAGAAAGGTTTACATGGGTTTAAAATGGCACAGCCCTCTTTCGAAACGTTACAGAGCATTAATACTGTCCTTTCCGGCAAATGTGAGCAATATGTTTTCTGTTATGTTGGCAATAATTTTTGATTTGGCCGAGGTTGTGGGTCTACTTTTATATACACCGCTTTTCATATGTATTTACTTCTCTGAAGATGCAGATGATCCCGTTGTTACTATGGCAACCAAAATTTAGGTCTCTTTCAAATATTGGCATTCAGCACAACCGGTTCCAACAGCGTGGTGCCATCTCACTTGTGGCACAGCAATCTATAGCAGCGGTAAAAACGTCCATTTAGGCTTCGAAATTTCAAGAAATACCTTGACATCGCCTTGCCACCCTGGTCTCCATATATCTCTTCCAAATACTGGCATTCAGCACAACCGGTTCCAACAGCGTGGTGCCATCTCACATGTGGCACAGCAATCTATAGCAGCGGTAAAAACGTTCATTTAGGCTTCGAAATTTCAAGAAATACCTTGACATCGCCTTGCCATCCTGGTCTCCATATATTTCTTCCAAATACTGACATTCAGCACAACCGGTTCCAACAGCGTGGTGCCATCTCACATGTGGCACAGCAATCTATAGCAGCGGTAAAAACGTTCATTTAGGCTTCGAAATTTCAAGAAATACCTTGACATCGCCTTGCCACCCTGGTCTCCATATATCTCTTCCAAATACTGACATTCAGCACAACCGGTTCCAACAGCGTGGTGCCATCTCACATGTGGCACAGCAATCTATAGCAGCGGTAAAAACGTTCATTTAGGCTTCGAAATTTCAAGAAATACCTTGACATCGCCTTGCCACCCTGGTCTCCATATATCTCTTCCAAATACTGACATTCAGCACAACCGGTTCCAACAGCGTGGTGCCATCTCACATGTGGCACAGCAATCTATAGCAGCGGTAAAAACGTTCATTTAGGCTTCGAAATTTCAAGAAATACCTTGACATCGCCTTGCCACCCTGGTCTCCATATATCTCTTCCAAATACTGACATTCAGCACAACCGGTTCCAACAGCGCGGTGCCATCTCACATGTGGCACAGCAATCTATAGCAGCGGTAAAAACGTTCATTTATGCTTCGAAATTTCAAGAAATACCTTGACATCGCCTTGCCACCCTGGTCTCCATATATCTCTTCCAAATACTGACATTCAGCACAACCGTTTCCAACAGCGTGGAGCCGTATGTAATGTAATTAGGTTGGATGACACATCTAAACCGCTTCCAACAAAATGTTATATCCCGCTACTGCTGCCAAATGTAAGATCCTGGGATTAGTGCAATATCAGCGTCTCGTTACCCATGTTAAATGTGATATCCTAGGATTGGTGCAGTCCTGTCATGTCGTTACCAACGTTATCCTCGGATTTGTGATATTTCCAGATTTTCTTTTTGATGATTACGTAATGTACTCCTATGAAATTATTTTCGCCGCTGCCACTTATTTTTATAGGGATAGAATAAGAAACCTATCGAAGAAATGTTTAATCTGTATTATTTATTAAATATTTTCTAATTTGAGTCTTTGAGGAAATGGAATAATTTTATCTTTAAGTAACCACTGTCTTTGATAATGGAATTAGGAGTTAAATAATTTAATGTTTTATTATTCCACTAAATAGTAGATTTTGTGATTGGAAGAAGTGGCCTATGCAACAGAACTAGAACTTAATTCCAGGTTCTATTGTCCTGCATATAAGGCATATAACTATAACTGGTATAATCCCAGGCTCTACTGTCCTGGATATAAGAAATAGAAAGTTTAACTTGAAATTACATTTTGTAATGACTGTTCGTTCCACAAGACTGCGAAAAGCTACATCATATACAGCTGAGATTATAGCTCGAACAAACAATAATTAAAATATAATAGATTCGAGATAAATGGATCTATACAAACTTTATACTGTCTAACAAGATAAACAGATTCCGAATCCAGGAATCAAACGTTTTGGGGGACAATGTTCATGAATGTAAGATCATGGTTTAGGATACCTAGAATGAGATTATGAGTGAATTAGATTAAGATAGATAGAACAGAAAATTTAGACTCTTATGAACTGGAGCACACTTACGTAATCTGTTGACTGACGTCCATAATGGACGGAGTCCGGAGCAACACTGTGAATTTTGAGGTCTGAAGTAGACGGAGTCCGAAAAAAGACTGTGAATCTTGACGTCTGAAGTAGACGGAGTCCGGACCAAGAGTGTGAATTTTGACGTCTGAAGTAGACGGAGTCTGAAGAAAGACTGTGAATCTGGACGTCTGAAGTAGACGAAGTCCAGAGAAAACTGTGAATTTTAACGTCTGAAGTAGACGGAGTCCACACCAAAGCTGTGAATTTTAACGTCTAACGTAGGCGGAGTCCGGACCAAGACTGTGAATTTTGACGTCTGAAGTAGACGGAATCCGAAGAAAGACTGTGAATCTTGACGTCAGAGTTCGAAAAAAGGCTGTGAATTTTGACGTCTGCAGCAGACAAGGTCCGAAGAAAGACTGGCATAGTTTAGAATTTCTCCTCATGAAAGACTCATTAATTACATTTTTTTTATATGATAAAGACATATTTTACAAAGATTATTGAATATTACAAATTCTGTTACATATTCAGAGATATTTTCTAGAAAAATTATATAACTTTTTATATAACGGTTCCAATTATTAACAATTTCTCTTAATTATTTTTATTTAGTAACAATATTATTAACTAACTGCGTTTCTAAATTATGTAACAATGATTCACAGCAATGCAAAGGTATCAATTTTATAAAGGGTTTATCAATTAAGGTGCAAAAATATTACCTCAGGTGTAAACTATTGCACCATCTCAAAGCACCCGGCCCTCAATAGCAGCGTGATATTCGTTTCACTGATTTAATTTTTAAAAAGCTATGCCAAAAATAATTTTCACTCTTTACACAACAGATTTTCAGTAATAAATAAAGATTGTAGTGTCCTTCATTTTTTAAAATGACTATTTAAAAATGTTCAGTTGCTCTCTCCCACCCTTTTTGATAATTTTGATCAAAGTAAATTCTTAATACTATTTAAAATACACAAAGTACCTCACCCTCCTCGTACCAGTAGCCGCTTGGCGCAACAAGTTTGTTATCTTACGCCGAGAGTGCTGAAGGAGCTCCTTCTGTTAGTCTGGTCTGGTGTCTCATGCTCATAAACCTGTCAACCTATGTCAACGAAACGTATACAAAATAGGCTTCTCGTTCATTTTTTATCTCTAAACAGTATTTGGCTTGTACTACGATTATGTTATACAAACACAACACCCGGCACTGACTCTTGTAATACGCCGGTGTAATTGGGCGTTTTGCTGCAAGATGCAACGACAAAATATCGGACAATGAAAGTAGTGATAAGACAGTGACAATGAACTTAAGGCGGACTAACAGCGGGTGTATAGTAGCTAAAGCAGGCAAGCTACAAAATCAGGTAGCTAACAAAAATATATACTTGACATTTACAACATCGCACTACACCGCCTGCGTGTACAAACTAACTTGCAGTTCGTGCCCCAGTTTTAACATTACCCAAACATGAAGGTCGTTTTACACACGACAATACTTTGCTGAACATTTCATATCCACAAACCACAACTACACAAACATAACATCAAACCTACAAACTCCACACAAACAAAAATAAGCAATGCTACACAACCGAACAATATGAAACATACAAACATTTCAAATTACACCCAATTACATTATAACTCACATACACTTATCAACATTATGACCCCCAATGCTCTTTAAAAATAGACATAATGCCCCTATTCTACTCCACCCACCCTAAACTAAAAGAACCAAGAGGTCAGTTCTACTATAGACAAGTGCAATATACTAACATATGTTCAAATGTTATTATTGAAAAACTAGTAGCACACGTGATGATGGAATCAAAAAATAAAAAAACAAAATTATTTGTGTTTACAAGCGTTTTAGAACAGTTTATTTCATAGTCGAGACTTCTTCAGATGAGCTGGTTCGTTTTTAATGAGGGAGTGCGTATTGTTAAGCCGCATTCACACCAAAGTATTTCACCAAAGTTTTCCACAAGTTGCGGCTTTCTCTATAAAAAACAGCAAATTTCTCTGCCTTCCACTTGTGGAGAGATAAATCTTCCACTAAATTTTGTTTTCTCACGGAGTGTCGGTAACGATCAATGAAAGTTGACAACTAAATGTGGAAGATTTGTTGCTGCGTGCTTTGTGCAAGCAACTTCTAATAAACTAGTGGAGAACTGTTCTCCCTCCACGTGCCCCGGACGTAATGTAACTGCTAGCTTTTCTGGGACAGGTGCTGCTTTCCTGTAGTGTGTGCCACGTTTCTTGACTTTATGTCCGCCCATTGAAATCAAATACTCAAAGTCACTAATGGTCATTCTCAGAAAGTTTTTGGCACCTCCGTCGCACCTCAGCTCGCCGCCCAACTGAACGACGTCATCTTCTCGGAGATCAGCTAATATGTCACTGCCACTGTACCTATCCTTAGCCTTCAACGATGGTCTTACCCAATATCTTCGGGGACCACTTGTGTAGTGGCGGGCTATGATAACAGGCAGCCGAGGCAATAATTGCGTCTTCTTCGATCGACATCCTTACCAACTACTTGAAACGGCCGACACTTGAAACGTAACCAAATTTGAAAGCTACACTAACCCGTTATGTTTCCATCTGTTTAGCGACTGTTTAGTTCTGTTTGTGGGAAGGAGAGAACTACTTCCTCAAGTAAGTTCCAGACAAGTTCCATCCGCTAGACTAAACCGCTTACTAAAACATTCATTTGCTCAAGTACTAAATCAAACTGTTCACAATAAACAGTTTACTAAAACATTAACTTTCTCAAGTACTGAATCAAACTGTTCACAATAAACAGTTTACCAACATATGCATTTGCTCAAATACTAAATCAAACTGCTCACAATAAACAGTTTACTAAAACATGCACTTGCTCGAGTACTAAATCAAATATCTCACAATAAACAGTTTACTAAAATATGCACTTGCTCAAGTACTAAATCAGACTGTTCACAATAAACAGTTTACTAAAACATGCAATTGCTCAAGTACTAAATCAAACTGTTTACAATAAACAGTTTACCAAAATATGCATTTGCTCAAGTACTAAATCAGACTGTTCACAATAAACAGTTTACTAAAACATGCACTTGCTCAAGTACTAAATCAAACTGTTCACAATAAACAGTTTACTAAAACATGCACTTGCACAAGTACTAAATCAGACTGTTCACAATAAACAGTTTACTAAAACATGCACTTGCTCAAGTACTAAATCAAACTGTTCACAATAAAGAGTTTACTAAAACATGCACTTGCACAAGTACTAAATCAAACTGTTCACAATAAACAGTTTACTAAAACATGCACTTGCTCAAGTACTAAATCAAACTGTTCACAATAAACAGTTTACTAAAACATGCACTTGCTCAAGTACTAAATCAAACTGTTCACAATAAACAGTTTACTAAAACATGCACTTGCACAAGTACTAAATCAAACTGTTCACAATAAACAGTTTACTAAAACATGCACTTGCTCAAGTACTAAATCAAACTGTTCACAATAAACAGTTTACTAAAACATGCACTTGCACAAGTACTAAATCAAACTGTTCACAATAAACAGTTTACTAAAACATGCACTTGCTCAAGTAATAAATCAAACTGTTCACAATAAACAGTTTACTAAAATATGCACTTGCTCAAGTATTAAATCAAACTGTTCACAATAAACAGTTTACTAAAACATGCACTTGCTCAAGTACTAAATCAAATTGCTCACAATAAACAGTTTACTAAAATATGCATTTGCTCAAGTACTAAATCAGACTGTTCACAATAAACAGTTTATTAAAACATGCACTTGCTCAAGTACTGAATCAGACTGTTCACAATAAACAGTTTACTAAAACATGCACTTGCTCAAGTACTGAATCAGACTGTTCACAATAAACAGTTTACTAAAACATGCACTTGCTCAAGTACTGAATCAGACTGTTCACAATAAACAGTTTACTAAAACATGCACTTGCTCAAGTACTAAATCAACTGTTCACAATAAACAGTTTACTAAAACATGCACTTGCTCAAGTACTGAATCAGACTGTTCACAATAAACAGTTTACTAAAACATGCACTTGCTCAAGTATTAAATCAAACTGTCACAATAAACAGTTTACTAAAACATGCACTCGCTCAATTTAAATGTTTGTTATTACCTCTAAAGATAAGGTAATCTGTTATTGTAAAGTACAGACCAGTGCATTTATTCTCGTTTTATCACTTCAAGTACAGCACAATACTATTTTCCTGTTTTCTTCATTTTGGGGCAATACATATAAATATTGTTCAATATACATTTTGTTTTTTTAGTGGACCCTCCAGTAATCCGGCAGTATCTCGACCCTAAATCTGCCGGATTAGTGAGAGTTTACTGTACTTAATTTGCCAACTTCATTTGGGACTCGCTTGTGAGAGAAACAAATTAAAGTGCCCAACAAACTATAGAAATGAAATCTAAAATTCATTCAGGTGAAATCTAACAATTTTGTGCAGATGAAAATTAAAAATTAAGTATTTTTTATTAAAGTGAGTACCAAATAATATATTATTGCGAATAATATCTTATTGTGTTTTTTCTCCTGAGAGAAGTACTGGGAGAAAACTGTCTCGGTCGCACAGTGCAATACTTTATACAGTAATGCTATTATACGGCGCTTTCATTTGACTACTATAAGGAAACATTATGAAATCATATTGCACAGAGAATTTTTATTCTGGAATATTTTTCAACAGTAGTTTATAAATTCTCTACATCAACATAAAAGATTACTCTCAACACACAGTTTATAAATACCAAAGCACAAAAATATATTAAATGAACAAGACAATAGAGAACACGTAATACACCTGGCTACAATTTACAGCCTTTAAAACCGAAAACTGGCGCTAAATTCAGACACCGACGAAGGTCGCATTGTAGCGAAAACACGCTTTGTGTCAGTACGTTTTTCATAAATCTACTTAAATTGTATCTTTTTCGCTATTTTCATTTGGGACTTGCTTGTGAGAAAAAGAAATTCATAGGACCAAAAAGTTTTGGAAATAAAATCTAAAATACTTTTAGGCGTGATCTAACAATTTTGTATAATTGTAAACAAAAAATTAAGCTAAAACATTTCAACATGTCTTAAGTTATACTTGCCTATAGTCGCACTCTTTTTATTATTGATAACGGTCGTTTCGGGGGATGTGTTCCATTGTCAACTCAGACCTTTATGCAAGGGTAAGAACATATGTTTAAGTGTTTTTAGTGAAAAATTAATATCTCAAATGAAATTGAAATCAAATAATAACAAAAATTAAGGATTTTTCATGAAAGTATGTGGCAAAAAATATTATATTATTTTCCAGTCTATAACGAAAACGCTATATTTAATACGATATGTTTTATTCTTATATGTTTTTATAATTTTTAAAAAAATTCTACAAAACACTCCGAATGGCTGTATAGCAGTTGGGTTTGTTCTGGTCACCAAGTGGGGGATGGTTAGGCGCAGCTTCCGAAATGCGTAAAATAAAAGAATTATGACAAGATTAGGGATGGTAGATAATTATATTTAGGCTATAATAGTAACTGTGAAAACAAAATTACTGTTAGTTGAAAATGTATTTGTGAACGTTATATCGATATCGAAATCTTGTTGCTGTTCATGACGAGCTGGTTGTTAATTACTTATTACACTTTTGCTGTTACTTGCGACCAGACTTTTTGTTAACTAAAGGTTGTTAAATGTGTTAAAAGTGTAAGCTAACAATTTAACAACCTTTAGTTAACAAAAAGTCTAGTCGCAATTAATAGCAAAAGTGTAATAAGTTTATATCGATGTTACAATATCGATAGATAGGTCAGAAACGCTCTTTGCCTTCCGAGCAGGTACGGATTCCGAGGGGAAACTACCTGGCCCAGCCCCTTTCGGGGATAAAGGAAATACTTAATGATTTAGGAAATAACCGGTTTGAAATGAACGTGTAAGCATGTGATATTTAACAACTGCGCTGTATTTATCTTCACAAAGTAAAATGCTATAATTAAGTCTCTTGTTCTCACTGGGGTCTCAACCAGAATTATGCTGTGCAAAAGTATGAATTCAACATACTGTTTGTTGAAGTAGGCACCGGTACCGCGGTAGTAGCACTACATGTAGCCTACTCTGTAAGTATTGGTTGAACGTCGGTTTTTCAGGCTCAGAACTAATTTGTGTGGTTAATAACAGTCTGGCTTTGAGCACTTACTGTAAATATAAATTATTCTTTCCTCTTGTGGTTAGGTTTTCTGAGTAAGTGGTTATAACAACAAAAAACTTGAAGTTCGTGCTCAACCCTCCTTAGCTCCTGTACTACGCGTAACATGAAGTGCTTTAAGAACGCAGTAAGCACATTATAGTTGACGTCACCTCTGCTAAAATATAATATACATATAACACTAACAAAATTTTAAATTGATAAATTTAAAATTTAAAGTTATGATAATTATTCTAGTGGGTATCTTTGCCCTTGGCGAAAAACGAGGCAATAACTATACTAATTAACTACTTGCCGAATTCGTGTTCGCAAATTTATGAAAAACCGAAACAAAACAAACAATTTATTTCGATCGCACAAAGCAATCTTCATTGTCTAAGTTGGTCGCTTGGATTGTAGGACAGAAGCATTTAGGGCACTCCTGACAAGGGTAGCTCTTCAAATATTTTAGCAAGGCTGGAGTGAGGGTTCTCTCTCGAGCCTGATGCTGGGCCCATCCTTCTGTCCCTTTGTGAAAAGCAGGTACACGCACTCCGTCGCTGGCTATGCCTTCTCGTCCCCTTAAACCGATATTTGTTTTGCGTAGCACATACATACCCATAATGCTATTCTATGGCAGTTTCATTTTTCCAAATCTGCATAACCAAACAGCAGGGAAACATATTGCATAGGGAGTTGATCCCGGGTTTTTTCATCAACATTAGGCCTAGTTTAAAAATTCTCCGCATCAACAAAAAGGAATATTCTCAAGAGATTAGAACAATTCGAAGTTTGTAAATACCAAAACATAAAACAAGAAAACATTAAATAAACAAGACAATAGATAACACACACACATACACACGCACACGCGCATACACACACACACACCTACATTTTAGAGCTTTTAAAACTGAAAACTATCGGCAAATCCGGATACTGATAAAAATCGCCGTGTATCGAAAACACGTTTTGTGTCAGTACGTTTTTCATAATTTTACTTGAATTATAAGTTAGATAATTAGTTTATTGTAAACGTTAAACATAATTATTTGTTGAAAATATTTCGTTACTACAATATATTGTATTTATTCAGTTTACTTTTTTTTTATTATATACTTTATTCTACAATTTTACCAAAGTTTGAAAGACAAAAACCAGTATTTTTAGAAATTTGTATATATATGTTCACGAAAGAATTATTCTATCAGTGGATTGTGGTGTTATATGTTGAACATTAAAGTGTATTTAAAGTGCTTTCGTTTCCATGCCGTGGAATTGAACACCGCGATTTTTCGTGATATTTTTCTATCTGTTTAGGTAAACTATACATACAAAAACTTCGATCTAACAGCATTCTGCAACTTATTTCATAGCCTTGCACTTGGGTTATAATATATAAATATCTTTTATAATATGATCCACTTATATGGATATAGTGTTTAGGAATACTTCAGATAATGAGGTTTATTAGTTTATTGCTTGCATTTACAAGATGTAATTATTAGTCTGCAACTGTGGAGCAGTCTACGTTAGGGTTAGCATAAATGTTATAGAATATAGTTTATATTAATTTGTCATGCTATGTTTGCAGTTTAAATACTTCACTATTGGATAATCGGTTTTACTTCCTGTTTACTAAACGAAGATAAGTCGAATTTCAAGTTTCATGACCTTGGAAAATTAATATTAGAGAAAGGTGATTAGATTCGCCTGCCACAGTGTTTCAATTAAACAGTTAAAAGAATAAGGCATATAATAATCATAAAATTAATCCCTTAGGTACAGTTATCTATTGCTAATAGCACCGGTGATTAAGAAATGAAATGATGATAACTTGAAATTCCGATTTGTTTTAATCATTTATTTTGTCACTTGAGTTTTAAATCTAATCGAATTGAAGATAGTTCGATACTGCACAAAGTTATAGTCTGTATGATGTAACCTGTCTTGAAAACACTGGCTGGCCTGGGCGTGTCGTATCTTTCGCAGCTGTTTCTTTAATGAGCTACTGGCATCCCAATTAACTCATTTAACTGTCAAACCTTGATCATAATATCTAAATTTCTATCGAATATTTGAAAAGTAAAAAATAAAAGAAAAATTATACCAAACACTATATAGTCTAATGTGTTAAATATATAATTGTTATCACATGTTAACAGGCTACGCCTATATATTTTATTTACTAAATTATGTCGTGATTGGTATTGTTCCTATATTTCTACCTACTTTTCAGATATTCGATAAAAATTTTGAAATTATAATTAGTGGCGTTGCTAGATACGTGAGTAATTAAGTAAACAACTGCAAGTGATAAGGCACGTCCGAGCTAGCCCGGGTCTGCAAGACGGGTTACATCATACATACTATAAGTTAACCCATGTTCTGAAGCGTATTGCATTATGATATTTATTTAGGGACTACTGATGAGAAAGAGTAATTTTTGCATTTAAATATTCCTCTTAGTCAATTACATTTTAAATGATAGTATAATTTTGTATACTTGAGACACGTTGCTGTTTTTTACACTTCCTGAAAATATTGATTATCACCATTTATTTAATATCAATACCTGTGAATACAGTGGAATTTATCTAAACACAAAAATAAACTCTAAGTAATGATTGCATAAATAAGTGAATACCGACGCGTTTCGAATACAATCGTTTCATCCAGTTAGCTCTAAAGTATTCACTTAGTTATACAATAATTATTTATAGTTTAATCAGTGAATTCAAGATGATTACAACAAGCAACTTCGACAAAAATAAAACCCAATAACCACAACTAAATGAGTTTATTTACTAAACGCAAATTTCATTTACAAAGTCACATTCTTTCAAAGTACTTGAGAGTAAATATGTACAAGAGTACTTCTAAAATGGTTACCTCTAACTGGAATGTAAATCAAGTGATTAAGTAGATAAATTAATTTTATTGGGATTATTGGGTTTTATTTTTTGTGTTTAGTTAACTCATAGTCCACAAGTGCTCAATAGTTCAGTGCATTATACTATTCTGTACATACTTGAGGTAATATTAGTTCGATGGGTATGTCTGTTTATAATGCGTAACATCTTTTTAATTAGCTACAGGATTTTTGGCGGGGAGAGGGGAAAAGATTAGATGGGCAAGAGTTCTCAAGAAAAGTGTGGTACACTCCCTTCAAAGGAAACCATTGTCACCGAGGCTAAACTCGTTCCTCTTGGATAAAATATAGCCTAAACAAGTACTCGAATGAAATAATAAAACTGAATTTTTCACAGAAATATGATAGCTCATATTTCAGATACGTTAATTAATCAAATAGAATGAGAAGAAAAAATAATAAACAGGTTAAAATTTTGTTACTATATCACACATTCTTAAGTTTTGTATATCTTTTGTTATAGCTGGGTTTTAAACATGTATAGGGGAAGGTCGGGTGGTATCGGCCACATTAGTTTTTTTTCCATATAACGTTTTATTTATGAACTTAGAACAATTGACTTATTTGCCATTCTAAGCTTTATACCTTTACCTAAGTATCATTATATAGTTTTGTTTCAAAATATAAAGAAATATTTATTTTTCGCAAATTTGAAAACCTCTGCATTTTTGTTATTACAGATTATGGAGGGTGGTATCGGACAGCCAAGTTGCACTGAATAAAAATACTTTTAGTTTATTTTATTTCTAAATTCATCAATAAAATACTCATAAAAATAAATATTTTTGAAAAATCAATTATAAAATCACATTTTTTATCATTTTAAAATTTTTAGTGATGTTTTTGAGAAGTAAACAATTTAAAAAAATGTTTTTGATTAGGGTGACCATAAAAACTCTTAGGTATTTCCTCAGTTTGTTTTCCACAACTTTAATTTTAACTGATTGTTCAACTTCCCCCTTAGATATAGCTTTGAGTCTGTTCCCTAATGAGCTTCTTAGAATTTTTCATGTGCTTCCCTTATTGTAATTTATCTACGTAAAACTTGTTTCATTGCTCTCTTCATACACTCTTTACTCAATTTCCCTTTTTAATATTTTCCATATCTCTCTGGAGAAAAAAATTAGATTTTCAACTGTAAACATTTTCAGATTCGTTTTTGTCCGATACCATCCGAAAGTACTTTGTCCAGTACCACCCGAACGGCAATTGACATGGATTAAACTATAGAAAAGTTAATAGTTTGTGTAGGAATTCATTTAACCTACAACTTATAGAGAAACATAGTAAGTTTATGATGGTAAACGAAATATATATATATGTAAATACTAACATTTACCGAAGTTATAATCTTCCAAATCTAACTTTGTACTGCAACAAACACGAATAAACAACAAAACGTGATCCTACAACTAAACGACACAGCGTTATCATCCAATATGGTAACAATTGCTCTGTTTTCCTTGAAGAAACATGACGGCATGACATGTGCTCCCCCGTTAGTCGTATGCTGGTTAATCATGATTTGTCTGATACCACCCCTTGTCCGATACCAGACGGCTTTCCCAAGTATTTATGTTATTTAAATCCCTTTAGAAAAAAGATATTAATTTTTGTTTAGATTTATAAATATAAAAGGTATACAACCATTTCGTTTTATCCATTTCGTTAGTAAATAAATTCAATAATTTATCCACATGTAGACTTATTTGAGAAACCGACGTAGTACAAACCATATAGTATATAAAAGACTAGTCTTTTCAATTTTTGTTGTTGCTGGAAAATTAATATTAGTCTAAGGAATTTTTGTTATTATCAAACCTTGATTTTATTTAAAAACCTGATTTTTACCATTTATTTTTCGATGAATCCATCTTCCATCTTCGAACAGAGATGTATTTTTACCTACAAGTATTTCAAACAATACTTGACCAAATGGTATTAACTTTGATTTTTCGTGTCGAATATGTTACCTAAACTTACGTTCTAAAGCAGGGGTTCTCAACCTTTTAGGCTCTGAGCCCCCCTTCACACTTTGGTGTGAGGTCACGCCTCCCTTCACAGATTAAGTTAATTTAGACTTATATATGATCAATTTACTTACAATATGTTTAAGTAATAACCAGAAAAATGTTCGCTACTTTTGTAGTGCTAGTGTGAGGGCTGGCACTGTTTCTCGTTAACTATTTTTTGTATGATTGGATAAAATTTTGACAAAGAACACCGCAGGTCACTTTCCACATCTAGTCTGGCTCGATATTTAGATTTTATATTAGCCAGGGCTGAAAATCCTGTCTCGCATAGATAAGTTGATGAAAATTGTACAAGAAACTTGCCTCCATTGCTACTTCTGGGTAAACAGGAAGATATAGTAGCCAGAAATCTTCGAGATCCATGTATGGAAAATCCAATTTAGCTTTGGAATCACATTGCAAGTCAATTGTTTGTTCTTGAATGTGATCAGGAGGTATATCAATGTTGATTGGAAATGGGTCTCTTGTTAACGTGAATTCCCAGTTTTCCGAGCTTATATCTGGTAAATATGCTCCAATTTTGTTCTTCAGAGACAACAAATGCTCAGATATTAGGTTCTTCATTTCATTTACTAGGTCTTTTGGAAGACTTTGGGTATCATCGACGAAATTTTGGAAAGGAAGAAAAGTTCGTTGAGTATAGAAATAGAGCTTTATAGCTCTATTAAGCTATAGAGAAATTTCAATGATTGTGTGTTTGTGTCCAACATCAAATTCAATTTTTTAAAAAATTTTTTGACGCCTCCCCTGGAATTCTTCTACGCCCCCCAGGTTGAGAACCGCTGTTCTAAAGAATAAACAAGTGATTCAAAACGTTACAAAACACATACTGCCTAAAATTTTAAAAATGTAACACATAAATAGTAGTATAAAGTGAATTTATATTAGAATATTAATTAATCACTTTAACAACAGTTTATGACAATCAGAACTTTAAATTTTGTAAATTTTTGAAAATTTACTGAGACATAAACTATTGTTGAAGTGATTAACTAAGATTCACCGAACGTAATGAACTACAAAATTCAAAAAATAATATATTAGTTTACGTGTACATTACAGTATATCTAAAATATACATGGTTAGGAAAGATTTGGTTATAAAAATTCAACGACTACTAAAAATAACATTGAAATCTGGAAATGGTTCAATACTCATAAAAGAATGTACGTTTACGCACAATAGTACTGTATCTTGACATTATGACATTAACTTAATGTATATTCATGTACGTCCGGCAAGGGACCGTTAAACTTTGGACATGCTACGTTTTACGTTCAGAAAGTTTTTACTTTAGCTTTTTATAACCAAATCTATTCTAACTGGATACTTAGTAGTTATTTTAACACGGGTGCACAATATGCATTTTTACAGAATTACGGGTATAAAGTGGTCTCCGTACCATCATTTTTGTAACGTATTAAGCAGAACTGATGTTTTGCGGTAGTTGAAATCACATTCCTTGATAAGAACGTATGTTTGAGTACCAAATCTGTCAAGAAACAATCGAAGTTCAACCATTTTGTTGTATTTCACCGTATCTAATTTTAGTTAATTGAAGAATAACTGTCGAGCGAGTATACAGAGCTCATCACTTTTTCCGCCCCAGAGACCCAATAAGTGAAAAGCTATTCACGTGATGAACGCGTGAATTGCGTCTACGACCCGGCAAATTACGGAAGAGACGCTATTATACTTTGATTTAAAGTAGAATAGGAATGGGTCTGTGGCAGGTTAGGGATGCAATGTTGTCAGTTCGAACGCATTGACAGTCAATCTGCCACTGCCAGCGACCGAAATTGCAGAACGAAGCAAGCTACACCACTAGTAAATCACTCCACCACAGTTACAATGACACTGAGCGACGAATGGAAGTTTAACGTCGAATTGGCAACAAGGCTCACCCACGCGGCAAGATGTGAATTTCCTATTAGCTCAGACGGCTGTAATATCCACTTCCTCGGGTCGATTTCACCTATGCAGAATCCTATTCGGTTTTAAATGAAACTATACCACGTCACCACGCAGTCACTTACCCACAGCGTGGTGTTACTTTCGTGCATACAATTACAGGCAAACCACTTTAGGACTAGTCACGGTAGCAGGATCAGGGCTATACTCTGACAGGCACCAAAGAGTGTAATAAAGTTAAAAGAAATTGACACTTGCTTATTGATTTATTCGCAAGACATTGATCACCTGAAACTTATTGGTTGAAACTGAAACTTTTGTTAGTAACAGGGGTGACACAACCCCAGCGAGCTAAATTTTCTTTATTAATGGTATATAACATCTCTAATTCGTCACGTTCGAGACCGAGATGGTCGAGAAAAAGATGAATTACGAAAGTCGTGAAATTAATATGCAATTGTGGGTAAACATAGCACATAAATACGGTTTTTACATAGGCCAGACATGGAGGCCGTTCTATACACGCTACCAAGAACACATAAACGCACTAACAAATAATAATTACCAATAAAACATCGCCGAACATCTCAAGTCCACAAAACATGACTACATAGACATAGCATCCAACCTACAAATTCTTCATAAACAGTACAGAAATAACCAACGTTACACAACCGAACAATACGAAGTATAAAAATTTTAAACTACACCCTACACACATACTCAACACACAATTACATTATATCTCACACATACGTTTCGTCATCGTAATTCCTATGCTCGCAAAGTACACCCATACCCCCACAATAATATACAACCCGCCTCCACCTACGAAAACATTGAGATCAGTTACGGACCGGGACACATCTCCCGAAACGCCCGTCCTCAACAAATTTAAGTGCTACTATAGGCAAGTTGGAAAATATTTACAAGTGTTTTAGTGAAAACTAGTAGCTCACGTGAGGACGGAATCAACAAATATAAAAATTGACATAAGTGGTCCCTTGTGAGGCCGCCTACGACAAAAACGCTGCTATAAACGGAGCCGTCCTTAGGGTCTAGTTAGTAGTTATTAGGTCTAGTAGTAGTTAGTAAAATGGTTTGGTTTGGTTGAAATTATATAATAATGTACAGTATACGTGCTTAAACTATTTGTCTGACTGTGTGTTAAATTATTGATTAATGGCAAAATCTACGAAACAGATATCGGCTTCGCGAGCAAAAGAATGCAGAGCGTCGTTTAATAGCAGCGGCTTTTCAACTATGGCAAATGAAGAAAAATTACGTAAATGGCGGGTTTTGAGACTAATTGACTTCATCAAAATTGATCCACACACACTTTTTTGCGCTAAAATTTTCAACATTTTTTGAGGGAGACAAACTTTTTAAAAAGAGACTCGCAAAAATATTTTGCTTCGACCTCACTTTTCTAAGGACGGCTTTGGCTATAAATATTCCTCGTTGTAAAAATCATCCCTCATCAACTACTGAGATCAGTGGCGGATTTAAGGGGGGGTGGCTTTGGGGCTCAATCCCCTCCCAAAATATGGAATATATTTTAAACTATAAACTAACACTATAAATGTAAACTAAAATGCTATTTCCGATCGACGTCTGCGTTCGTCCCCGATTTAAATCTACTTAATAATTAGTAGGATAGGTTTATAAACCCACATAATTCACTATAAACCCATACTGTAATCATTAATAAATAGGGTCACCCACAATATAATAAATAGGTCGTTTACATTGTAATTATATGGCAAATGGGGCTAAATAATTCCTGTGTAATATTACATAGTAGGCCTATAACTATTTCCTTCGGATAGAAGACCCTTAGAGTTTACACTATTTCTATTATATCTCCTAAATATTTTCCAGACGGGGTGACCTTTTTCCTCCCCTCACACCAGCCCTCCCCAAAATATTTTTCTATATCCGATCCTGACTGAGATTGCTTTCAACTTGTTTGGTGACATAATTATAGATTTGTTTTTAAGATATATTAACCAAGAGATACCTAGACGCAAAATGAAATATCAATCTAAGTAAGGTTTTTAATTTCCCCATTGGAATATTTTGTACTTGAGATTCTCAAAACGATGGCCATATTTGCTCATGAGAAATGTGGAGTCTATATGGATCTCCATCTTGTAAAACTGTAGTGAACACCTTTAGAAAATGAACAAATGTTTAGGTTTACGATGTGTCTTAGAATGCTGATAAAAATAATCGCGCGCGCGCGCGCGCGCGCGCACACACACACACACACACACACACACACACACACACACACACACACACACACAACACACACACACACACACACACATATATATATATATATATATATATATATATATATATTGTTTTGTAAGTGACTCATGAACTTTTAATGTTATCTTACATTAATATTATAGCGCTACAATATAGGCTAATTTTTCAGACCTTTAGGTTTGTGTTATGGTATATTTTTAAAACACAAATTTAAAAAATAATGATTGTAATGATCTAAAAAAATATTCTTTATTATTCTAAAGCGTTTTCATTTACACAAAAAATGTTATCTGTTTACATCGTTATACTGTAGTTAGTTCCTGATATGCATACAATACTGTAGATAGGTTATCTTCATAATTTACTGTTTTCTTACATTTGAACTTCGGGGTAATCTTTCACTTTTGTTTAGGGTATGATTTATTTAACTAAAGGAAGGTTAACACCATACCTTAGGAGTAATATAAGGATATAGTATCTAAAAGTTTTATTCTTAATTTCATTTATTGTCCGCTAACAAAATTCATTACTTTACCATGCGTTTCATTAATAACGTTTAGTTACATTTATTACATTATTTTCAATTGCTTTTTAGAATTTACATAATTGTTTTGAAATGTATTTTTTGTACTGTTCAGCGTTTTAAATTTGTTCTGTTTGTTGTGAAATAATAATCGTCGAACCGCTGGTAATATTTTTGTCTGGTATTTTGAATGTACAGTATATAAAAGTAGCTTGAATCCACTGAATAAATCAATAATTACTGCGTAACTGAGTGAAAACTTTTAACTTACTTGCTGACGGGTTTCGAAACAAACGTTTCGTTGACGAAGTCAACTCGTTGAATAGAGCTGGTTGCAGGCCCGTCCAGAGAAATTTCGGGCCCCTTCATTACTTTCAACATAGGCCTATACAACCCCGTGAATTGCATGACATTATAAAAAAAATATTGCTTCCGTGTTAAAACCAACTAGGCCTACTGAATTTAATGTGTGTATGTTTAATTTTGTTGGAAATAAAACTGCCTTTCATTTACAATTAAGGCATTGCATTTTGTGTGAATAGAACATTTTACTTATTGAGTATTACGTTTTGATATTTGAACAATTGTACATTGTACTTTTTATACTTTATTGACATAATGTTTTTATCTGTTTAATGGATCTCTCTACATGAGTAATTATTTTGTTCGGCAGTAAAAACACACCAACTTGGCCGGACCTGTCCTGAGCCTGGGCCTCTGAACATTTGCCCCCCTCTCTGGGTGGGCCTGGCGGGTTCGTTAATGAAACTTTTCGAAACGCGTCAGCAAGTAATTTGAAAGTTTTCACTCAGTTACGCAATAATTACTTGTGATGTACAATATATGTTTGTAAGCGATAGGGTAACTACCAAATTTTATAATGTAACCTCGTACATTTTAGTTTTACAAAGCGTAATTTGTAGTTTTTTTAGATTTTTTCTTTCTCTTAAATATACACAATCGTGATAACCTCTGTTCCAGTTTTCTAATCACTTTCGGCCGTGCAGTGATAGTGTGGACTGCGGAAACAAGCAATATAGTTTAGGTCTTATAGCAGGCGCGTATCCAAGGGGGGTGATGGGGCGATCGCCCCCCCCCCCAAATCCTCAAGAACTTTGGGTTAAAAATGGACAATATATTATTAAATTAGGACTTTTTTCGATAATTAAGTTATTATATATTCTCAAATATAAAATCCTAACTGTAATAAATATAATAATAATTTTGTAACATTGTAATGCTCTTTGAATCACTTATCCAATGCTAGTCTATGTTTATAAATACGCTCGAATTTTAACTTAATTTACTTAAGTTAATTTGTCTTTTATTGTAAATAAAAAATAAAATTTTAATTTTTAATTTGAAAATGTGACGCGTTTCCTCGGCCTACCCTCGTAAAAGTCTAAACGTTTTAACAACAGATAGCGCTAGTGAAGCTTAGTCTCGAACATATGATTTTCAATACGTAATTTTCCAAGCGTAATATTCGCAGTTGACTCCGGAATTGTTCGTGTTGGAAGAATAACTACTTATATTAATTAATAAACCATTTTTATAATAATAGCTTATTATGAAATTAATAATATTCTCTAGCCATAAGTGTTATCGAAACTGGAATAATTATTTATTAAAAAGTCTAATTTGCTACGAATCTTAATCACGTTACTGATTTCTAACCCAAAGCAAGTCGCTGGATAAGCGCCTGTATAGTAATATAATAATCGGAAAAGAAAGATGATGTATAACATATTTAACTTTAGGTGGAAAATTATATCACCTGAAATCTCTCTTAAGTTGCATTTTGCTATACAGATTTGTTTATAAATGAAATATGAGAGGCAATATTTCGTCATGAATAATCCTAAGAACAAGTAACTGAATTTGTAAAATTTGTTGTATAGAAAAGTAAGCGAAGTTCGAAATGAGTATTTTGCAAACGGTTTTGCAGTGAGCAAGTTTTGTGTACATATATTTTCATCACACTATATCATGAGAGAGAAGTTCGTTGGATAAAACCAGTATCTATGTGGAGCTGATTACCAGGTCATTAGGCTTCCCAGCAGGGTTAAAATAACCCACTTTCAAGCTAGTTGTATCCAATTAACCAGCTTAGTGTTTATTATGTATTATTTATTATAGAAAATATTGGAGTGGAAGTTGAGCGTTTTTAAAGAATCTAAAGAATCGTTCGTAAGTTTATACCCTTTAAAATGAACGTATCAGTATGATGTCAGTTAATAAGCATTTCTTTAGCTCAACTGATAACAATGTAGTAACAGCAACGAGTGCATACAACTTTTTATAATCGCCGTATATTGTGGTTTGGCTCTGAAAGTCGAAATCGCAGTAATTCCGGCTCCTAACAGTTTGGTTTTTATAAAATTGATTGGCTTCAAATTGTTTGTACATAAAATTAGGAGTTTTTATAATTTTTAATTGCACTACAGAAAATTAATTTGAAAAAAATTCCGAAAATAATTGGATGCATTATTTTATGATGATAAACAAACAAAAATCGCCTTTCGAATGTAAAACTTTAAATTTATGACCTAAGAAGAAATAGTTGCCTTTTTACAAACGGCACGTTAATAAGTCCAACAGTTCATTTATTTCTTTACTTTTAACTGAATGGGCTGAACAAAATCATAGAAAAAATGTCTTTGTATTCATCTTGTAATAAAAAAAACTCCTATTATAATGAATTTTGTTTTATAAAAAGTCTGTTTTTCACCTATTTCAAAAGGAGTTGAACTGCCAATAACAAATTAACAATGAAAAACGTGTTCAGCGTTTGATTATGCAGGCTTTAGTGCTTGACAAGAGCGCATGCGCGTTAACGATATTGATCCCTACCATTGAATTATTGAAACTGCATCTCACTAACCCGACGAACGAGCCACTTCGTTTTGTTGAAGCGTTGTAGCAGCGTACAGTAACAAGATGAGTCCTGCCCAGAAATCACCAGAGTTCAAAACTTTGCAAGATATTGCACACAAATTGCGGATTTACAGTATTAATGCCACAAGTGCATCAAAGTCAGGGTAAGGATTTTATATTATAAAATATCCATAAATATTATTTGTCTATACAACCTAAAATTTTGTTAGTGATCAGCATGTGGGGACATGGAAATGCTGATGACCAGCATGTGGTCTCTTATAATTGGAAATTTAATAGAATAAATGTTTAATAGAATGAATTTGGAATTACAGATATTTTACAGAATAGTTTTTCAATATTTTTATTGTAATAAAAACGATTTTATTTTCAAAGCTCCTATTAAACCTGTTTGGGCAGTTGAACTGTGAGCATCCACATAATGAAGGCTTTTATTTGTTTTTTTTTTATTAATGAATAAATATTTTGAATTTTCCAAATTTAACAGTGTATGTAGTATACTTTTGACTAAAAATAAATTAATAATAGGTATTAGAAATATTAAGGTATATATTAAGGTCTCTCTCTCTCTCTCTCTCTCTCTCTCTCTCTCTCTCTCTATATATATATATATATATATATATATATATATATATATATATATATATATATATATATATATATATATATATATATATACATATATATATATATATATATATATATATATATATATATATATATATATACATATATATATATATATATATATATATATACAATTAAATGACACTTTCATAAACAAGAATTTTTATTTTATTTTTCTTCATATATTGAAGCTTTTCGCTGATTAGCAGTATCAGCATTATCAAAATTTTCAAAGTACCTTATAGATCTATGACTACATCTGGACTGTTCGTATAATCGTATAATCGTACTATGTTAAAAATATTAGTTATTCTTTTCTTATCTGCTTCATTAAACAATCTTCTATAATCTGTATTTACATGAGTTTTTTATTTTTAAGATTTCATTTAATACCCTAAAAATAGTATTATGCTTAAACTTTATTTGTACTTGTTCCTCAATAAGTGTATGTTTAGTATTATTTTTATATATTTCTAAATTCTCAATGATATTCATTCTTAAACCTTTTTGAGCATGTTTAATTAACTTCATATTATGTATCTCTGGGAAGTCATGATTATTATTTATACAATGTATTTTTAAATTTGATAAATATATTAGGTTTTTCATATGCATTTAAATGTTCGTTATGTTTCTTTCATTTTTTTTTTGTAGTTTGTCCTACATAGTATTTTTGACACATTGTACATTTTATACTATAGATACCGCTTACACCAATTTATTTAATTTAATATTTTAAGCATAGTACGATTATATGAACAGTCTAGATGTAGTCATAGAACTATAAGGTACATAGAAAATTTTAATAATGCTGATACTGCCAATCACAGAAAATCTTCAATATATGAAGAAAAATAAAATAAAAATTCTTGTTTACGAAAGTGTCATTTAATTGTGTATATATAAAACAAGAGAAAGAAATTCATCCTAGGATTAAACATTGCAACACTGTTTTCTTGTATTCACTTACCATTTACACTTTATTGTACTTGAACAAAAATCTTACTTGGTATATATGAGAGTCGTCTTTTGAGAACTGTAATTATGTGTCCTCATTTTTGAGCATCATCTGAGACACTCGAAAATTTGGGCACGTAATTAAATTTCTTGAGAGTCGACTAAGTACATTAAAGTGTAAGTGATATATATATATATATATATATATATATATATATATATATATATATGTATATATATATATATATATATATATATATATATATATATATATATATATATATACATATATACATATATACACACACACAAACAGGGTATTTTTGTATTCACTGTATCATTTATACTTTAATCTACTCTAACAATCTTACCTAATATATTTTTGACTAGACTTTGAAGAGCTATAGTGCTTTCATTTCTGAGCATTAAGTAAAAAAAACACTCAATTAAAATTTGCTGAATCCTCATATCTACAAACCACAACTACTGAGCAGTATGAAATATACAATCATTTCAAGCTGTAACCAACACTCAATTCAACATCCAATTACAGTATAATTTACATACACTCTTCTTCGGTTAACTCTCAAAAATAACCTATGGTTTGTATGATGTAACCTGTCTCGTGGACCACTTTTATGTTGTACAACATGGTTATGTTTTATATAGAAACATGTTTATAAATTTAGACATAAAAAATAAACTACTTGGTCAATGATTTTTGACACCTAGAAAAGTGGTTCTTGCGTTCAGTTAGAGCTATCTTAGTTCAAGTGGAAAAAGTCCTTTGAAAATTGGTTTGAACACATGCCAAAGTATTTTGATCATCTTCATAAAGAATAAAGTGTAAATTAAATAAAGTGCCTCAAGCTCAAAATGGTGTAACATATAATGATGAAAATGTAATATTAAAATGGTTTCATATTTTGATAAATTTTTAATAGTATTTATTATTTTAATATATATATATATATATATATATATATATATATATATATAGTTTATTTCAGAGCCTATGAGAACAACAAAGTGTACACACATATAAAGCAACAATTCTTAGATAATAACGTTTTTTTTCAGACATCCAACATCATGTGCTTCAATGGCAGAAATCATGTCTGTACTTTTCTTTCATACATTGCGCTACAAGCTATCATCTCCAAAAGACCCTTCAAGTGATAGGTTTATTCTTTCTAAAGGACATGCTGCTCCTATTCTTTATGCTGGTAAGTTTACAATATAAACTAAATAAGCTTATATTTAACTTCTATTTGTATATTTTGTTAAATTAAGGGTGCTTAGGAATTTTCAAAAGCCAAAGACTGCAAGAGCCATATATATGGTTTTATGTATATAAGTACAACATAAGTATACCATTATACTGTTTAATTAAACAAATATAACATTTCTGTTGATTATTGCAAAGAATATAATATTAAATACTATTTTAGTAAATTGTAAACTTTGAAAAAATAAGCTACGTGCAACATAATTCAGATAGTAGAACTTGTTTTAAACAAAATTATCATTTGAATGATTGTATAATTAATTTCTTGATCACTGTTTTACTTATTTAAACTAAATAAATGATAATCCACTAACCACAATATAAACATTTTTTATTTTACCAAAAATTACTTTATATCCACTTCGATTACATGGTAGTCATCTTTAGAAGTACTCATTCTGTAGATGATGACCATGTAATTCAAATGCACATAAAGTATACAATATGAAGAGTACAGTGGTTACAATATATTACAATAAAAATATTGGAAACAATCCCAATACCACAAACATAATAATTAACTGATAATACAAGTTACCTATGATTATACCCGTATATACATTTCGTTAACCATGCCATCATTATCATAATCATCAGGGGGTCTTATTATAAAATTACAACCTAGAAAACAATAAGTTACAAACTAGACTGACATTATATAAAATAATTTATGTAAAATTACATTAATACAAATATTCTTTGAGCTTAACTTGTAAGGTTATGTTAAAATAAATAAAAACATACACAAAACTCACAAATTAATCATTTATTTACTCATACGCGTTTCAATGACAAAGTCGTCATCATCATCATCAGTGAGTGTGACTACTACAAACTCTAACTTACAACACAGTCTAACTTAAGTTAGAGTTTATAGTAGTAACACTTACTGGTGATGATGACTTTGTCATTGAAAAGTATGAGTAAATACCTGTAAATGATTAATTTGTGAGATTTGTGTAGGTTTTTATTTGTTTTTACATTAAGTAATTTTAAGTAAAATAAAAGATTTTTATATTGTGGTTAGTGGACCTTTATTTATATTTAGATAATTGTATAATGTTGATTGTGTGTTATTTTTTAATAATGGGTTAAAAAATTTTGCTTTATTAAATCCGTTCAAGTCCATGTTGTAAAATTGTTAAAGCATGTTGGATATCTCTGTTTATATGAAACATGGTGTAATTGCTTAGTACTTCTTCCCTATTTAACTCTTTATACTTCAGTTTCTTAGATTTCAACATCAAAGTTTTCTGTCAGCAGCTACAATGTTTTTAAGAATTGGCATTCAAGATTAAGTTTACTTATTTTTTGTATATTGGTGCTATGAATGGTAATGTTACTTGTTCTTCAGTTACTCCATTAATTTCATGGGATTTTGTATGAATCAGTAATAATCTCATGTAATAATAATTCTCTCCTTATCTGTTCTATGCGATAGTAGTAAAATTGATCACTTGATTGTCTTCAATTGTTGATTTATTGCATGATTCTTTAAACTATTGTTGGTTTTTCATTTCTTTTAATAAGAAATGTACACAATTTGTAGTAAGATTGATTTTGTAATATAATGACCCTAAGATATTATGTACATCCAACTATAATTAGAAGAATAGCAGGTATGGCATGGCTCTATCTACTAAAAAGGGGTTTGAAGTTTCTTGTGATACTCCAGTCTCCCAGTGGCAACCTATTTTTACAAAAATTGGAACTGTCCAGTACAGTTAAAAATTTTTACAAATTTTTAAAGTTAAAAAAAAATGTATTACAGAAAAAGCTTGTTTCTATTTCAATTGTATCTATAAGACCAATTACATTTAACAATTTTATTATTACATTAATCATTTTGTTTTTTTCATAATCCTTTTCATATTTCTCATTGGCAATAATAGTCAACTTGATTAATAGGTAAACCCCAAAATAATTGACTTAATATTATATGTGTTATTATTGTAGGTTCGTAATCAAAAGTATTATAAAGATACATCTTATAATAGATATGCCAGTATAAACAGTGATTTTTTTAAAATGAAACTTTAAAAAAAATGTTCTGTTATTTCAAAATTGCCAAAAACGAATTAAATGTTTTCTATAACTCAGGAATACTGAAGTTTTTGGCTAAAACTAGAATTAATCACTTTAACATTAGTTTATGACTATCCGAACTTTAAAATTTTGTAAATTTGTAATATCTTACTGAGACAGAACTTGTCGATCACTATATGGCGATCGAAAACGTTCTGTCTCAGTAAGTTTTTACAAAATTAAAGTTTGGATAGTCATAAACTAATGTTAAAGTGATTAATTAAGTTTCACCAAAGATAATGGACTACAAAGTTCAAGAGTAAAACTAGAAGTTTAGAACATTAGAAAATATATGATTTACTTTAATAGCTTTTTTTTAAATATGATACAAATTTACGATATTTTCTAATGTGTAAGACAAGACAATCATAAAATTTTGTATAAGCTGGTGATAAAAAAAAGCTGACCACAAATATAAGACAGCATGTATATAATCCAAAGATAAGATGCTGAAACAGTAAGATTAATAATTAAGTAATTATGCAGAAAATTAGTTTTACATTTATTGTAAAAAGACTTCTTTTGTTAAGCAAGAAAAAAAAACAAGTTATACTAAAAAAATTATTTAAACTTTAAACACAAAGTATGAAAACCGTTAGGAATTTAGCTACAATTACATTGTATCTTTTTACAACAGTGCAGTTGTTGGCTGTTTTGTTTTGAATTAAACTTAACATTGGAGTTATAGTTGTAACATTAGAGTTATAGTTGTAACATTAGAGTTATAGTTGTAACATACTTCACAATTCATATTTCCCTGCATGGATCCTTATATTTCAACATGATTAATACATTACGGTCTATCATAAACTACCTACAAAGAAACAGATGTTAACTTACATAAAGATATGTGTCATTACTTTGTACACTGTCTACGACTATTGCTGAGTATGATTTAATTATTCGAATTTTTGGCTGAACATACAAATGAGTTAGATTTTTTGAGACAGGAAAAAAGTGTTATATCTGATCCTATTTGGTATGAATATATCATGAAAATGTGTTATAAGGATCGCATACTTTTAATTTTAGTCAAACAATTCAATATACAATATCAAGAGCACAGTGGTACAATACATTACAATGAAAATATTGGAAAGACCCCCAATACTACAAAACCTTTTGTGGTATTGGGGGTTCTTTCCAATATTTTCATTGTAAAACAATTCAATGTTTCCAAGATGCAGGAAATATTATTTCAAATCATTTCAAAATGTAAGCTAGTTTTAAAAAGTTTATATCTTATTTTTATATTAATCTTTAGTCTATTATTTTAAAAATTCATTCATATACTTATCGAAGCTAGATGACTTGGAAATTTTAGCTGAATTGAGCATCTGGAATTTAGGGTATAATTTCCATTACAAGACCTAAATTAAGTTAATTAAAAAATGAATTAATTCACCAATTAATCTAATTTTATGATTTGTAATCAAAGATAGATTATGCTAAATTTCAGTTTAACTAGACATCAGGAAGTGGTTAATTTGAACTATATTAGTTACATTCAAAAATATTGTTCAAACATTAATTTTAAAATGAAATTTAAATTTTATCATAAAGTTGTATTGTTCTCATTGACAGTACATCTATATGTCAAATTTTAAGTTCTTGCTTGTTGGGAAATTGGTCTAAGTATGATTATAGTTTTGAGCAAAATAAACTCTCCAGGATAGACTTCCTGCATGAGTTAAATGGAGTATATAAAATAAGGTTAGTTCATTACTTTACAGTAAGAAATTGTAAAGTAGTACATTAAATTCTCATATAAATGCAATTTCTGTGGTACTTTAATGAAAACTGCTGTTGTAGAATACTTAGAAACGTAGACAAACTATTATAAATCACACATGTACAATATACAAATATTACAAACTAACTTTTAATAGGAAACAACTGTCTAATAGTAAAAGATTAAAATTGTAAAATGTATAATATCAGACTGTAACTCCAAGAAATAGTATTTTACTGCATTTGTCAAACTTTATCCAGCAAATAATAGGAAATGAATAAGGGAATATTGAAAAACAGAAGAGCCAATGTTTCCTGTATTTGTTTCATTATAAGTCTTGTTTTGTATTGTATCACAGATATTTATAGTATTTTTAAGAGATTTTATTAGCTAAATATCTTTTAAAATATTTTATTATAGTAAATAAAATTTTAAGCATACCAATGTCAGGGATTGAAAGAACTTGATTGATTGTTATAAGAGATGTCCAAAAAGTAAGTTTCTCTAATTAATTTTATTAATTTAGGAGTAAAAATTCTATTTCTTCATGCAAGGAATTTAATGTGGGTACATTGGCAGTGCTGGTGTCTGTGAAAGTGTGTGGTGGTTAATATACGGCTGGTTCTTAAAAAGATTTAATTACATTTTGCTGCCAGTTATGAAATACAGTGGTATTTGCTTTTTTATCCCCCAAAAATGTAACCGGCTGTGGAAATTCATTTAAACTGAAATAAAGATGATACTATATTTTTAGAAATAGTTATTGGAGATGGACTATGGATCCACCATTCAACTCCAGAAGACAAAGGAATTATATGGTGTGGCTTAAAAAAAGGTGACAAAGCTCCAAAAAAGCCAAAGCTACTGAATTGACAAGAAAAATGATGGCTCTGTCTTTTTTGGTTACTGTGATTTATTATCGATCGTATTTCTGCCTTTAAAGAAAACAGTTATTGCAGCAGATCATTACTGTAAAGTGTTTTCAAATCTTTGTCATGCTTCTGAGATCAAACGGAGATTTGTCATTTAAAGCTTTTCTTCTTCCTAATGTTACCACATTTGGTCCATGTAACAGTGAGCTTCTCATTTAATTCCTGTAGCAGATTTTGGATTATCCTTCAATCTAAAACGTCTAAGTATACTACAGTTCTAATATCGTTGGAATGGTGATGGCCGACTGAATGAAACAGCGGATTGAGATATAACCCCAAGAAATCATAGGGATAAAAAATATGTTTCTGGGTGCCAAAAACATCTGGAATTTCTTGGAAATTGTGAAAAAAATAAGTAATTGTTTATGAAGTTTATTAAATAATATTTAAATTGTTTATCATAATTAGGAAAAGTATTTTTGGACACGCCTTGTAAAAATATGTGTGACCACAGAAAGATCACACTGTGTCGCAGTTGAAATATATTATTATAGTTGGTACAAAGAAAGTAAAGTTTTCTAAAAATGTAGCATATCAATTTATAATAACAGTGAGCACTCTTACTGTGTTCACACACATAATGTTAGAACAAAGTCCAAAAACAATTTTCCTTATCAAGTTAATTATTTTAAACATAATTTACCTTTAAAATTACTGATTTAACTGAATTTTTTACAGAAGTCTCTTTTGGTCATATTAAAAATACAAATAATTGCTCATTCTCAGCCTCTCCAAATTGCTGTATCATATAAACATAATTTTAGCAATATTTTGCCACAAGAATGTAATTTCAATTAGTCCATATTTCTACATAAATATTTTAAAATTTTTAATAGAATTTTAAAAAAATGTTTATTATTTTAATTATTAATATATTTAATTTTTATGAAATAAATTTATTTTAAATTCCTTTAATTTTTGACATCATTTAATAGTAGAATTTTTTTGATTCATTGACGTAAAAGGTGTCTTTTTATCTGAGTATTTTAACCACTGTTGAAAGAGTGATAAAAGGCTGTACCTAGTTTATTTGCATAAGGTTAACATAAAACTAGAATAGATTTTTTTATTACCAACGCCTAATTACTTGAATAATTTATTGCTGTGTATATACAATATTAGTTCTTTAAACCATAGTCTCTAAAGTGTTTCCAATAGATTAGAATAAATACATAACTTGTGTTACTCATATCTTCAACATTATCATATTAATGATAAAGGCATAGTTAAAATATTATTTACATTATCAATAATTCTGTTTCAAATATTTTGTAAAAGAAAGTAATGGGAATTTGGAAGAAACAAATTAAACTGATTTTAGTAAAGCAATAAGAAAATTTTGAAGAAAAATATTTTCAAAAAAGAATTTTGTAGATCAGTTAAGCCTCTTTTTTAAAACTAATTCCAATAGCCTAATGATTATAAAGTACAGTGCCGTATATTTTCTGAATGTTATGCAAACCTCCAAAATTTATATTTATATAATAATGATATATATATAATAATATCAAATGTTTATTTAACGAGTGAATAGTTGAAATTACATATGAATTAATAAACAAATTGTTTTTACTATAATTAAAAGATACTTAACTAAGTGAATATGTAATGGGCTAACTTGCCGACGCGTTTCAAAACAATCATTCCTTTTACGAAGCAAAGCCTCTACTGGTGGCATCACATTAGGTACAAAGGTTGTTGGGATGAATTTATAACTGTGGGCTGGGTAGGTTATTTTGGATTTGTGCTATTTAATGGAAAAGGGTGTAGGCTCAAAATGTGTGTGATAATTTAATATCTTGTCTTTATCTGTTGCGTAGTGTTTGTATATTTCGTAATTTTCTAAGGTTGTTAGTTTTTTACTATGTTTTAATATGTGGAGAATGTTTAAATTAGTATGTATGTCCGTGTGTGTATTGCGTGTTTTTTAGGTCTGTTGCGTAGCTGGATTTTGGGTTTGTTTGGTTTCTTTGGGCAATGTGTTTTTGGTGGTTCTGGTCACTGTGATCATAGATTGGTTCTTGTGTGGAGCTCTCATAAAGCTTTTTGGTATGTGCTCTTCATAGCGCAACTACAGGACATATATGATGCTGAGAAGGCAACTATTGATGGGATAAAATAGGAGGTTCAGCGTTCAATAACTTTAATAAATGGTGTGTCTGCAATGTTATTAGAGAACATAGGATTAAAGTCACTGAAAAAAAATGAGTATGATGCTGAGAAGGCAACTATTGATGGGATAAAATAGGAGGTTCAGCGTTCAATAACTTTAATAAATGGTGTGTCTGCAATGTTATTAGAAAATATAGGATTAAAGTCATTGAAAAAAAATGAGTAATTGGGAGAATTTGGCACTACCTGAGATTAAAATAGGAAATTGTTCAAAAACATGTCCTAGGACATTATGCACAAAACGTTTTTTACACAGAGAGTTATTTGTTATCAATTAGAAATTGGGTGAAAAATTCAGTGTGGAGTAGTAAGTTGTGCAACGTCCGTGGAGTGATACAGTGATGTCACGCTATCTCTATTCATACCTTATGTGTGTAGATATTTGAGAAACAACGTTTTGGCCTAATTTTTATGTTTTTTGCATACATATATTTAAATATACCTATAAAATTTCCAGTTAGGGTAGATTTGGTTTTAAATTATACATTACTATATACTTATAAAGTCTCTAGTCAGAATAGATTTGGTTGTAATTTTATACATTACCTACCAAATCTATCCTGACTGGATACTTTATTGGTATATTTCAATTTAGCTGTATAAAATGAACCTTCACTGGCAATATCAAAAATAATAGTTAATAATATGGCTTCAGGACATGTTTTTGTTTCATAAAGTTTAGATTGCTTAAACACCAACTACAGTTGTGACGTCCCTGGACGATGCACAATATAGTACTCCACACTGAAGTTTTTATGCAACTTTAAATTGATAAAAAATAACTTTCCGTGTAAGATTTTAAAAAATCTTGTTTTTGAACAATTTTCTATTTTAATCTCAGGTTGTCCCAAATTCTCACAATTGCCAAAAAATGGAGTAAATTGCTTAATGATCAATTGTTTCATCCATCAGGGAGAACTATGTAAAAATTACACTAGGCAAGATACCATTTTCAAACTAGGACTTGTTAAAATTACAAATACTGGGGAAAAATTCACTTTTACACAGCAATTTTTGTAGGGCATGGGTTCATAGTATAGAAATTTGATGCTGTTCAACATTGAGACTACTAGGTGCAGGAAAGTGTTCTGAGATGTGTTTTTGCAAATAGAAACAAAGATTCTATATTTTAAATACATATGTAAAATCTGATACACAATTGGGAGACGCTTCCCCAAACGTGTGCCTATCTATATTTTTTTACTTGTTCTTTGAATATTTTAATGAAATTTTAGTAAATATATGATTTTGTTAAGTAGCTCAGTTATGTTAAAAGCCAGCAACAGTTTACAGGTAAAGAAATGTAAAATATTTAAAATTTTTGTAATTATTTTTTGTTTTAAAAGTCTTGATGATTACAATTTATAAGTAAAAGAGAGAAAACATAAAATTGTAAAACCTACAGTTTTTTTTTTCTTATTTCAGCGTATAAAGGCATTAATGAAGGCCACTACTTTTGCGTGTACTTGACCTATAGCCTAACTGCTTTAATCTAAACATTTGACCTTCAACTTGGTTTTAATCTTCATTGCAAAAAAGTGTTGGGAGGCAGACATAGTATAATATATTTTTTATCTTCTTGTAATTTGCTTACAATTTTGTTTCTAAATGAAATAACTATTTATCTACTAAACTATTTTTTATTTAATAATCTCCTGCAACAAAAATACATTAGTTTAAATAGTGTTTTATCATCAATCAACTTTTGGTGTCAAATAGTTTAATATTATTTGTATGTTTAACACACACACACACACACACACACACACACACACACACACACACACACACACACACACACACACACACACACACACACACACACACACACACACACACACACACACACACACACACACACACACACACACACACACACACACACACACACACACACACACACACACACACACACACACACACACACACACACACACACACACACACACACACACACACACACACACACACACACACACACACACACACACACACACACACACACACACACACACACACACACACACACACACACACACACACACACACACACACACACACACACACACACACACACACACACACACACACACACACACACACACACACACACACACACACACACACACACACACACACACACACACACACACACACACACACACACACACACACACACACACACACACACACACACACACACACACACACACACACACACACACACACACACACACACACACACACACACACACACACACACACACACACACACACACACACACACACACACACACACACACACACACACACACACACACACACACACACACACACACACACACACACACACACACACACACACACACACACACACACACACACACACACACACACACACACACACACACACACACACACACACACACACACACACACACACACACACACACACACACACACACACACACACACACACACACACACACACACACACACACACACACACACACACACACACACACACACACACACACACACACACACACACACACACACACACACACACACACACACACACACACACACACACACACACACACACACACACACACACACACACACACACACACACACACACACACACACACACACACACACACACACACACACACACACACACACACACACACACACACACACACACACACACACACACACACACACACACACACACACACACACACACACACACACACACACACACACACACACACACACACACACACACACACACACACACACACACACACACACACACACACACACACACACACACACACACACACACACACACACACACACACACACACACACACACACACACACACACACACACACACACACACACACACACACACACACACACACACACACACACACACACACACACACACACACACACACACACACACACACACACACACACACACACACACACACACACACACACACACACACACACACACACACACACACACACACACACACACACACACACACACACACACACACACACACACACACACACACACACACACACACACACACACACACACACACACACACACACACACACACACACACACACACACACACACACACACACACACACACACACACACACACACACACACACACACACACACACACACACACACACACACACACACACACACACACACACACACACACACACACACACACACACACACACACACACACACACACACACACACACACACACACACACACACACACACACACACACACACACACACACACACACACACACACACACACACACACACACACACACACACACACACACACACACACACACACACACACACACACACACACACACACACACACACACACACACACACACACACACACACACACACACACACACACACACACACACACACACACACACACACACACACACACACACACACACACACACACACACACACACACACACACACACACACACACACACACACACACACACACACACACACACACACACACACACACACACACACACACACACACACACACACACACACACACACACACACACACACACACACACACACACACACACACACACACACACACACACACACACACACACACACACACACACACACACACACACACACACACACACACACACACACACACACACACACACACACACACACACACACACACACACACACACACACACACACACACACACACACACACACACACACACACACACACACACACACACACACACACACACACACACACACACACACACACACACACACACACACACACACACACACACACACACACACACACACACACACACACACACACACACACACACACACACACACACACACACACACACACACACACACACACACACACACACACACACACACACACACACACACACACACACACACACACACACACACACACACACACACACACACACACACACACACACACACACACACACACACACACACACACACACACACACACACACACACACACACACACACACACACACACACACACACACACACACACACACACACACACACACACACACACACACACACACACACACACACACACACACACACACACACACACACACACACACACACACACACACACACACACACACACACACACACACACACACACACACACACACACACACACACACACACACACACACACACACACACACACACACACACACACACACACACACACACACACACACACACACACACACACACACACACACACACACACACACACACACACACACACACACACACACACACACACACACACACACACACACACACACACACACACACACACACACACACACACACACACACACACACACACACACACACACACACACACACACACACACACACACACACACACACACACACACACACACACACACACACACACACACACACACACACACACACACACACACACACACACACACACACACACACACACACACACACACACACACACACACACACACACACACACACACACACACACACACACACACACACACACACACACACACACACACACACACACACACACACACACACACACACACACACACACACACACACACACACACACACACACACACACACACACATATATAATGTATAAATATATATATGTATAAATATATATTATGTATATTATATTATAAATTTTCCAAGTCATTGTTATTCACTTACCAACAATATAATACAGATGATTAAAAGCACCACAAAACATGAATACTACTTAAAATTTGCTATAAGAAGCTTAAACTTCTCCGTTCATGCACACTGGTCCTTTAGGGACAGATATTGTGTTCACAAAATTATTAACAGCTCTCATTGTACTCGTTTTTATATCATAACTACTATAGAAGTTGACCCTTTGAATTTACTTATGAGAGTTTCAAATTGAAGTTAACTTAGTTTAAAAAAAGTGATCAGTGTAAAATAGTCTGTGACTCACAGCATTGAACAATGTACTGATCTAGCGTGAATATTGTTTGCTGAAAAATATCAGTAAGTAGTTGGTTTTTTGCCAAGTGATACCAAAAGTAGTAAGTAGTAATTTCTAAAAAGACCTCAAAATGTTCAACACAAAAATTGCACATTTTAAAATATAAAATAATTGTTTAGAAACTGTGTGATTTAAAAGGATTTTCTTAATACTTCTAGAGGAAAGTAGTACAAGTGCCTATTTTTCAGTATTTTTTTAATTGCTAAGATTATATCATTAAGTAAATTATGATTTTTTTGTATACAATTATACATAAAAGCAGAAATAATTGTTGGAAAAACCTCATTGCTTACAAGTTAATAAATGTGGACATAAAAAAATGCCCATAACTATTTTAGTACTGATGTGCATCACACATTAAATTTACTTTAAAAGCATTTACTGTAGTTAAACTGATGCATTTTTGCTGCATGTGTGATGAATGAAATCAGTTTGGTTATTTAAATTTTTTATATCAATTTGGTAACTAACATTACAAGCCTATAACGGAGGTTATTGCTAGAACATACATTAAAAGAAAGAGAATAATAGATGGAAAAAATTATATTAACTTCAACCCGTTAATATTTATTATAATTACTAATATTATTAAAACTTGTCTTGAAGTGTGTTCGTAAATTTAAAGTTGATGTTGTAGAAACATATTATTTTCTGTCTGTGAACAAAGAAAAAGAAGACATTGAAAAGACAAACATTTTCCTTTATTAGAACTATAAGTTTGTTTATAAGAAGAATTAATTGATAGCCGTATCAATATTTTATATTTTAGTTAGAAACAAAATATTTTTTATTTTAATTTATATTTTTTATTAACAAACAAAAATTATACTTGGCAATGAATAACATGTTCAGAACACAGAAAAAATAATAAAAATTGGTGGCAACTACATGAAAAATTTAAAATTTTTTTTAATATACGAAACTAATTACATCTACAATACACAGAAAGTTTTTAAAATTGTCTTTTACTTTAATACAATACTAGAATGTAGCTACATAGTATCTAGTTAGGATAGATTTGTTTATTTTAGTGTTTAATAATTGTTTAACCAAGATAAACAGTTTAAAGCTTCAAACATGACCTTGTTTCGTGCAGATATAGAAACATATACCAAATTCGCTTGTGAACGAATTGGCCTCTTAGGAGACTTTATTATTGTATAAAACTAAATCCATTCTAAAAGGATACTTTGTAACTATGCTCTAGTGTAGTGAAACACAATCCTCTGTTTTGTATAAATAAAAGTAATTTTAAAGTTTTGTGTTACTTATAATGTAAAGATTTTTTTTTCTTTTTTTCAAAGTTTTAAATTTTTAGGTTGTCTCCACAATATTGTATTACTTTTCTGTGTTTTTGAAAACTTTCTTTATAGTATATTACATTATATTAAAAAATAAATATATCGATATAAAGTACACTGTTTGATAAATTCAAGTTTAACAAAAAAGAATAATCCTTATGAACGCACAAGGTTAACCCTAGTTTCTTAACATAGATTAATTCTATTTTTTTCAAATTAAACATATGTTTTATTGTAAGGTATGGCCACTTTTGATGAAATGCTGGGAAATAATAATTGGATGCAAGAAGAGAAGACTGACTGACATGACTAAACATAAAAATATCAGTTGTAGTCAATGGCATTAACAAGTACATCATTATATAAAATGTTGTATAATGCATATTTAAAAAAATATATTTTGTTCACCATTAATGAAAATATTGATTAAAAGCTATTACTTGAAAAAATTAATTGAAAATTTACAGATATTTTTAACAATTGTGTTTTGTTATTAAAATATTATTTGTTATTCCCAAGTATGGTGACAACATATTGATATAAATTACCACACAAGTAATTACCAAAAAGTCTTTTTCATTAGGTTTAGACACAAAGAACATTGAATATATTTTAGGATACATAAACAATTGTTACTGGAATACACAAGTATTTGGTATTGCTTTAGTATATGAGATTAATCACTGTAGATCAGGGGTTCCCAAACTTGTTAGTGCCATGCCTCCTCTTCTTGAAATGAAAGTTTCCCATGCCCCGTACACTTTAAACTTATAGGTAAATGATATGGGCAAATGAAAAAAAACAAATGTTATATATATATTGAAAACAATTTATTTATTTATACATACTATCACAAGAAACATAATGTAACATTTCAAGTTTTAATTCTCAAAGTAAATTTTAACTGATAAGAGGAAAATCTGTTAGTGAGATGAGTGGGCTTGAATTTTTTTTAATAGCATACCTATTTGAGGTTGTATTATAGTAAGGGCACAACGCAGGTCTTTAACAACATCAAGTTTGCTCTTATATTTTGTTTTTATTGCAACAAATGGTAAAAATGTTTTTTCGTATAAGTAGGTGCTTGAAAAAGGAAATGGAAGAGCTGACTATGATACACTTTTAAGTGTTTTATCCAAAATGAAGATTTTTTCTATTGTTTTGCCACATTGCACAGTAAACATTCGTTTCGAGATATTTTTGTACCATTATTCTTTTTAAGCTATTATGTTGAATTTAGTATTTATATTTACTTGAATTTTTTTAATAAATGCATACGTTCAATAAAATTTTCTGAACATCATGGTCAATAAGTAAAATTACCTGTGTAAAAAAATCTGAGCTGTAGATTTAGTTTTAAATTTTGATAAATTATGTACTTAAATTTTAACTAAATGAGAATTTATCTTTCTATTTTCGAACTGGTCTCGCGCATCTCCTGACTTGCCAACACGCCCCCAGTTTGGGAACCCATTGTGTAGATTGTTCATTATTTGTTTAACCTCGTTTTACAATGAAAATATTGGAAAGAACCCCAATATCACAAAAATAATCAAAAATAACAAATAAAACAAGTTACTTAAGATTAAACCCTTATGTACATTTCGATGACCATGTCATCATCATCAGAGGGTCTTATTACAAAATACAATCTAGCACACAAGAAATTACAAACTAGAATGATCAAATTCATTTTACTCAAACTCGTTTTACAAATTAAAGTTTATCTGACAAAGAAGATGACAACACATTTGTGTAAAAACTTGAATAGACCTATAACAATCAACCTACACCTATATAACAAATAGACCTATAACTATAGGTTTATTTATAGACCTATAAATATTCTGTTACAGCAGACAACTTCTGATTGAATTTTGAAATTTCAAAAATAAAACAGACACAAGTAATAATTGATATTTATATTAATATTCTAATTTGATAAAATAAGAATAAGGTGTAAAATGTATAAAATAGAAGTCCTATGTTTTAATAATGTAAAATAAAATTTTTTTTATTCGATAGCAGTTATAAAAGTAACATTGTTCTGATTAAAATAATATTAGTTTTGTGAAATGTTTTGCACCGTAATTTTGGAAGCTATGCGAAACAGTAAACCTGCTGTGTTTACCATTCATGCTATAGAAGGCGGCATCAAAAATAATATTTTTGCTTTAAAAACTGGTAATTTTAATTATTTTTTTTTATAAATTACATGTATCAACATTTACAACTATTATTAATTTATGAAAATTATTAGGTTTGAAACAAGGCAGAAATTACTATGTGTAGATTTTGCAATATATTTTACAATATTCAACAGAAAATCTAATGAAAGTAGAAATATACATCAATAAAAACGGAAGGTTGAAATTAAAAATTGTAAACTAAACACATTTAAAAAAATAAACCAATCCAATTCTTTTGTATTAATATATGATCTAACAACTGATATACTACTACTACAGTTGTATTTCCTTCTTACAAAAAACAAGATTAAAAAATTCTCATCTTCTATATCCTCATGCCAATACTTTAATAATTAATGAAAGGTTATAATTTCTTTTTGGAAAAAATATTTTTTAATAATGATTAAAACGATGTGATAGTAACGGAGATAAAAGATTGTTTAAAGTTTTTTTTTCATTCAGAGCAATTACAAGATTTTCTGTTATATACAAGATATTTCTTAGGAAAGTACTTTCTTTATAATTTCTCATATCAAATTTAAAAAATTATTGTTAGCGTAAGAGGGGTCTTTAAAATTTTAAGGCTATATGAATAATAATGATGATTTAATAATATATTTTATGTCCAATATGTTAATAAAACATTACCTTTAATTGTTTTGTTAGAAAATAAACTTTTATTGCACAAAAAATTATGTTCATAAAAATGTGTTCTAGCTGAAAGACACTTGTTAATAGAAACAGAGTGTTGAAAAATCCTTGAAAGTTTTTAAGATGCTATATGAATTTTAAATTGTTATAATTATTCTTTGCTTCCAGCTTGGGCTGAAGCAGGCTTGTTCCCTGTAAGTGATTTGCTAAACCTCAGGAAAATTGATAGTGATCTGGAAGGTCATCCTACTCCACGTTTGAATTTTATTGATGTCGGAACAGGATCTTTGGGACAAGGACTTTCTGTTGCATCAGGGATGGCGTATGTTGGCAAATACTTTGACAAGGCTTCTTACAGGTAATTTCTAAACCTAATCATAACTTTGTTACAATTATAGAGTGATGGAAATTATAATTTAAATGTTCTTTCCAAAATATTATTTGGATAATTATAAAAAATCATTCATTTAATTGTGTCGAATCCAACAAGCTATAAATTGTTGCTAAAAGCGACTGTGACCCTTCTAGCACTTAAACGTTAGCTGTAAGTAGCTTAGTTACATTAAGATCAAATTTCCTTGCCCTATTTTCTCAGAAGATAAGAAACCAAAAGCACTTTGTTACCACTACTAATTTTTAAAAAATCTTCCTTCATCATCATATGTGTGTGAACATAAACATGCCAGTCGTAAAAAAGTAGTCTAGACAGCTCAGCTGGTGCGTCACCAACCCGAACCGCTGATAGTGTATTATTTTATTGCCCAGTTATTTTTGTAATTTTTCAGTGTTATTGTGTGTTTCAGGAAACAATGCAAATTATTGTTTATGAAGTAAATATTATAATAAAATTGTATTTTATGGCCAGATAACATTGTGTTTTCTTAATTAATAATAATTTAAACCTTGTCGTCTAGAAATTTCCTGGCCAGTCCTTTTCACATACATCTAAAAATCACACGGTTGGCCCCCAAAGGGTTTAGTGATTATTTTTATAAGTTTGAAAAAAATTATTAAAAATTGAGAAGAATTTTCAATTAACTATAATATTTTTTGTAAATTCTAAAATCTAATTCACTATTTGTTTACCAATAAATAATAATTTATTAAAATTTATTGTTAAATTTAAATAAATAATTAAACGCGGCTTATTTCTTAAACATTTTTTTAGCAATAGATTATGGTGGAAGATTTATTATAGTATTATAGGTATGTTTGGTTTACCTAAACATATTGCATCAGTCATCTATTTATGTTAATCAGTAAACCACCATATTGCAAAGGTTTGATATAACAGTTGAATAACTGAGTAGCATTTTTACAGTACACAATGCATAGGTCTTACCACGGGATGGTCTAAACAAATATGGATAGCCCCACAGCTCAACACTGATAGTCACACCCATCATGTATTTCATTGATTGTTGTATCATAAAAATAATTAAATACTATACAAACCCCTCAGAACTGGGAAAATAACAGTTATTATACCAGAGGAGATATTACACCTAGTATAGAGAAACCCCGGGCCTCAATATCAGATCACTTGAATCACTTTCCTTCAGACAAACTTTTTGTGTGTGATATTTTAAACAAATATCTAAGTTATAATCATTATTACCTATAAATTGGAAACAGTATATAAAATAAATATATTTTTAAACTCTACATCTGTGATTATTGGATATCTATACTTCTATACACATCTGTGACTCACTTCAGTTTCTCTTACTAGTTGACCAAGAACTCAGTGTGCCCCAAAACATATTTTTATTTTTTGTTTCTGTGTAAGTATTTTAAAATTAAAACCAAACTATTATCAAGGTAGCTCTGTCAGTCTCTTGTGTAGTCCAAAAATTATACATATTAAATGTGATAAAAAAATACAGTGAATATTTTTTTTTCAAAAAGGAATAAACTTACATCGATTTCGATTTAGTCTCCTTCAAAGTACTGTCCTTGGCTGGCAATGCCCTTATCCCAACGTTGAATCTATGACGGGAAAGATTTCTGGAAGGCTTCATTTGGAACATTTAGCTGCTTGGTTGTGGCCCTCTCAATGTCAGAAATGGTGTCAAAACATTTTCCTTTAACCACAGTTTTAATTTTTGGGAAGAGCCAGAAGTCGAATGGTTCTAAATCGGGTGTGAATAGCGGATGTAGACAGACAGAAATACTTTTTTTGGTCAAAAACTAGCGAAAGAGAATAGAGGTGGAACACAGCGCATTGTCTTGAGGAAGAAGAAAGCCATTCGCCCATTTTTCTGAACCGTACGAGAAGTTAAGATCTTCCAATAGCTCTCGAATAGTTTTTCCCCTGTTTGAACAAACCATTGTTTCTAATTTTGCATATTGTCTGTTTTTTATGTTAATGGATGTCCCAAACACTGCTTGTCATCAACCGACTCATTTCCGCTTTTAAATCGGCCATACCACTTGTACACAGTCTTCAGAGTTATCACATTGTTTCCATACACAGATTTTAACATTTCGTGAGCTTCTTTGGCATTCTTTTGCAACTTGAAACAAAATGTAATGTTTATGCATTGTTCAAAATCCATAACACGACCTCACTCTGGCAGTCGACTCACAAGCTTCAGCGTGTTGAAACTTGTCTGTCTCAACTAATCATGCTACTAGGCAAATTACATCATATAGATGTAGCATCAGCAGTTGCCGCTATAAAAATTCATTCACAATATTTTTGATCACACCTCGTATATATAATACCAGACTTGTTATATATTAACTGATGTTTACAGGCTTTGAGAAGAGAAATTTCAGGTGAATGATAGTAATACATTGTATATTTGACTCCTATCATGTTCTTACTACTTTGTTAATGTTACAGAGTGTACTGCCTAGTGGGAGATGGTGAAAGTGCAGAAGGTTCAATATGGGAAGCTTTACACTTTGCCAGTTATTATAATTTGGACAATTTATGTGTTATCTTTGATATTAACCGGCTTGGACAGTCAGAGCCTACATCTCTGCAGCATAATATGGAAGTATATCGCAAAAGATTGGATGCATTTGGTTTTAATCCAATTGTAGTTGATGGTCATGATGTTGAGGAACTGGCCAAGGTTAGTGTGTTCTTTTTTTTGAAGAAATCTATGTATTGAACGGGTAAAATATTTTTAACGTGCAAAAAATTAGTAAATTTTAATTTACAAAAGTTGCAAAATTTAGTAAATCAGCTTGTTGAAAATTTTTCTGATTTACAATTTACAAATTTTGTTGAAAATTTAACCTATTAAAATAAACACAAAAATTAATTTTGACCCTTTTCCTGATCTATTCTTTTAAAATTCCAGTAAAACATTTTCCAATGACATTTTTCTAATAACATTCATCTCATATATCATTTAAAATTCACATTTCTTATTCAGCACTCTCCCACATCATTATTTCTCAAAATAGCTGTTTATGGGTTCAGTTTCTATAATGTATTAAATGAGCATTTCTTACCTGGTGATGTTTAAAAATTAATATTTTAAAAATCAGGCAGAAAGCAGCTTTGCCAGTGCAGAGCAATTTGCCGGTCAAGTGATATCGCTAACCCAAATTTTAACATTAATTTCTTATTTGTTAAAATAAACATATGCAAATTAGTATTTGCTATATTAATGTGTATATAGCATATGTTTCCTGATTGTTGTTTATAATGAAACTTGACAGTTTCCTGTCAGTTGTTTCTTATTAAGCAGTTAGTTTCCTGTAAGTATTAAATCCTTAATATTTTACATTAAAAATATAAAAAGGGAAGTTGAAAAATGTATTGATTTAAATAAATGCTGATGTAGTTGTACCTTTTTTATCTCATTATTTTTGTAATTATTGTTTTTAATTGAAATTTTTATTTATTATTTTTTTTCTATGTTATAGGTAAGAATTACCTTTATTTGAGTTTTCGCAACTAAAATAAAATTTTTTCTCCATTGTAATAGTTTTATATTTGTATGAGTTTGGTTCTGTGTGTAAATACTTTCTTCATCAATTCCAGGCATTTCATGAAGCTGCTAATGTTAAAGGTAAACCAACTGCTATTTTAGCAAAAACGTTTAAAGGAAAACATTTCCCCAACATTGAAGATGCAGAAGAATGGCACGGAAAACCTCTTGGTGACAAGGCAGGAGCTGTTATTGCTGTATGTATTTCCATTCTTACAATCTCTGATATTGTGTTTATATTTCATAGTAAATGTCAACAGTACCAATTACAATTAAGTAATATTATTATATATCCATAATCAGCGATTTTCTTTACATAGAAAAAAGTTGTCATCACCCCTTTTACTCTTAGGTGTTTCAAAACAAATACAGTAGAGCATTAAAATTCAGACAATTCTGACATTAAATATCTAAACTGCTAATAATCCAGATTTAATTTAAAACCAAATGAAGTTAATATTTATTTGTTTAAAAACATTAAAACCACTGTAAAACTAGATATGCCCAAATTGCATTCTGTGTGGTTAAAGGAGAAAGGGTAATGAAATGGTGAGTATTACAGTAGTAGGGGAACATGTCAACCTTCTATCTTACTCCAGGCGGTCTATGAGGCTAGTCCTTAATCATTGTTTTTTTGTGTGTTAGAGTGTTTGTAAATACGAATTTGCTTTTTTGTAACACATTACTGCTCTGCCCCTGTACTTGCGTAGAGCTTGAAGAAAAACCTAGTCTTATTTAATCATTTAAAGCATTTTAAAAATTTTAGAAAAATTGGATTAATGTGCAAATGGTTTATATCACTCAAAGATTTATAGAGTAGGAACCTAACTGTAAATCATATATATAACCAGCTGAAACACTGTCAAAATTTGATTCCAAAGAAAGGTTTAGTTAAAAAAAAGAGCTGCATTATGAGCAACCTATAAAACTTTCTAAGACACAAAGTATGCATAGTTAACTCTAAGCAGAAGCTTACAAGAGCCAGTTTTAGCCCCATTAATTTCTGATAAAGCCTTACAATTTGACTGACGCTTAATGAACATTTGTTGGTACAGTAAAAGCTCTTTTATAAGGCATTCTATCATCCGGAAAGGTTTATTAACTGGCACATTTTCAAAACTAAAACAAATCAGTAGAGTATCCTTTGTTGTTACAAGATATGAGTGGTTGGAAATACAGATGTTAATTAACCAACCTAATCAAGAAATAGTCCAAGAAAAAGTAGGCGTTTCGTGAAGTAATGCTGCAGCCGCTTTTACAAAGTCGTTAACATTTGTTCAGGGTGAGAAATGCTACTCGGCTCAGGAAGTTTTGCGGCTCCATATGCTTCATTCGAAATTTGTTGAAAAACGGTTATCGCGTATCAGTCAGTCAAAACATCTATAATTATTTTTAAAATCATTAAAACATCAAATTAAGGTCTATGTATATTTTACTTTACTGATGAATGTTTTATTTTAACTTTGTATGAGCGAAAAAGGTTTTCAGAAATAAATTTTTTTCTCGCTTCAATATCTTCTTATAAATAATACATATGGAAATATAGTAATTAGATATAAACAAATATGGAAGGTAAGATTTCAAAAGTACATTCAATTTTCATATGTTTGCATAATGTTATGCGTAGTATGTACTGTATTTAAGTTAAGTTCTGTTATCTGGAAATTTCCGAAAATCGGCAATAAGTCAAACCAGAGGGTAACAGATATTAGAGCTTTCACTGTATAGAACTTCAAATCTAGCTAGTGCATTAGAGTTAGACATCCAGGAGAAAAATTTTCTTCATATTTGGAAGCTGCAAATGTTTTTAAGAGAAGTATTTACAAGCAAGCACTTCAAAAATGATTTATTAATTTTTGAAGATCATAAAATTTTTCATTGAATCCTAATCATTGGGAATATTAATAGATGCTATCCTATAGTCACTATTTCTTAAAATTTTTGTTTTCATACTTATAGATTTAATTAAAATAGGAAATTTACCACTTATTACAATTACAACCTTTTATCGTAAAACTTTTCTTGTAGAATTTTGTCCTTTATTTTTTCCTTGTTCTAAACCTTTATGGTTTACCTTTTTGAACCTTTAATTAACTTGTATTTAATATTAATCAGTTTTAATGCTTCTTTTTTAAAACTTGCTTTTATTTTATTTTAACCTGATTTCTCCTATATTCAGTTTTTAAAACTAATCCAGCCGCCAAACTACTTCCAACTCGTTTTTGGTTTTACTACTGGTGTTTTAGTAGTATTTTCCAACTGTAGTAGCACTTTTGAATCAAACAGGCTCCTGTCTATCTATTGGTGAATCTTTTCTGTTCTCATAGAATATCTTATGTCTGTTGCCTCTGTTGTAATGCTTAGGGTTTATTTTATATTAATTATAGTATCCCATTCATGTGATTATTGATGCTTTTTTCATAAGGAAAAAAATTATCTCTACAGTATAATTTTATTTTCATATGTGGGTGGGGAAGTCTTTCAGAAGTGCTTACTTTTTCTAAATTACAAGATGTGTTCCACACAAAAAAAAACTGATGTGTATTACCTCTAATTTTTTTGTTTTATTTTGTATGTTAGCATATTACGTATTAATTATAACAATTGATTATTTATTACTAAACATTGTGGCCAAATAAGGTAATACTAGCAGCACTAAAACGGACCATTGTACGTGGAAAATATGTGAACTACTGCAAGTATTTTCTTATTTGGCTCCAGTGTATACTCGGCAGGGTAGTATGATTATTTTTTTTAAATACATGTTGTAATAATTTATTTTCAATAAGTTGTGATTTCGTTCTGTTTTTTTAAAAGCTCTTTTGCTGCCACTATTTTCTTTTGTACATTCTTTTTCCAATCAACGTGATTACTGATTCTCTGCTTTAGCTGTTACTTTTATTTATTTATTGTAAAATATTACAAACGTCTTGTATTGTTTTATATATAATTTTTTTACACCACATGATCAATGTACTATATTATATCTTGATTACTAAACACAAATACACATTGTTAGTAACTGGGGCACTGCTTTAGTTCAAAGAAAGTTTGGTTAAATAATCCTGTAACTACATTTAAATCACTGGTCATAAATCATGGTTGCAGTAAGCTCCAGCATTCATGGACCTTTTTATGGTTATATTCCTAGAAATTGTGAATATTTTTTATTTGTATCAAAATAAAACCCACTTTATACCAGTTATTAGTTGTTTTGATATGTTTTAAATTTGTTGTTGTATATATGGTAAAAGTATTTAGTTTCTCCTACAAAAGTACTTGTAAACGTACTGTATTCTTTACATTATAATTGGACTTTTTAATAGATTAAAATATTACTATCATTTAATATGTTGATACATTACTTATATCTCTTACAGCATTTGGAAGGATTGATAAAGAATAAAGGCCCGATAGCTTTTTCTCCTCCAAAAATGATTGAGGATGCTCCAAAAGTTGATATCACTGGAGTGAAATTGTCTTCACCCCCAAATTATAAATTAGGTGATACTATTGCAACACGTTTAGCATATGGTACAGCATTGGTAAAGATTGCAGAAAACAACCCTAGAGTCATCGGGTTGGATGGTGATACGAAGAACTCCACCTACTCCGAAAAAATCAAAAAGGTATTTCATGTCAAAGATTATATTTGGTAGTCTAAAGTGAAGGCAAGAAATCTTTCTATACCCTATTATAAAGGCATTGTTTTTAATTGTATTAGTTACTTAAATTATTTTTATTTAGTTTGAATTTATAAATAAAGGTTCAAATCTTTTTGACTAAATAAAAAGGGTAGTTTAAAATCTGAGTAAGAAAATAAAAATTGTTAAATGAATATAATGTAATAAGAAGTAAGACGAGTTAAAGTGATAATTTAAATCTTAGTTCTTTTTTAGTTGGTTTATTATAGATATAAAATTACAATAAACCTTTTTCTAAACCCTAATTCCCAATTTTTGTTCTATTTACCATTCACATTACAGCAGCTAAAGTGATATTTTGAGAGTTTTTAACAGTCTCTACTAATTTTACAAAAATACATTAGATATATTATTATATACTAGCAGAGTACCTGTCCTTCGTGCAGAGTTGACATATATTTGTATTGTTTTTATTGCATTCCAAAATACGAAAACAGTGATGAAATCATTTAACTCTAGGTTGTTGAAACTATTTTTAATATGAATATAATTCATATTAAACATTGAGTGTTAAGGGAGTTTTCAACACCAGTGGGGCGGTGCCCTGATAGGATTTCTAAATACAAATAGACCTATGTTTTAAACAGGAACCCTAAGAATGTCCATGTAAAATTTCAGCTCAATGGGTCTAGTAGTTTTTACGTGATTAATTAACACATACATTCAGACAGACACCATTAGATTTTTATATAATACTATATATTATTAAACAATGTAACTATGTTAATGTAATAAACAAATTCCGTAAAAATGTTTAAATTCAAAGAATAACTCAATTTTAATTTTTAATCAAAATTTACCAATTCTTTGTTACTTTACCAGTTGGATATGTATCGTTGTTTTGATTTCACTGCCACTAATTTTGTAATATAATTGCAGGTTTCCAAAGAGAGATATATTGAATGTTTCATTGCAGAACAAAATTTAGTGGGTGTGGCTATTGGAGCAGCATGCAGAGATAGAACTATTGCTTTTGTTTCAACTTTTGCCACTTTCTTTACAAGAGCTTTTGATCAGGTAACTGTTATTGTTAGAACCTAGGATTTTAGTTTTATAAATAACTAGTTGAACTGGCGAACTTCGTACCTCCTAAAAGTCAATGAATGGCATGATAACATTAGCTAAACTTAATTTAGTATTTTATTAATATAATAATAGCTGAACTTATAGTAGTCGTTCGAGGAAATTGTGACAATAAAATTTCTTGATTGAATGTTATTTATTGAAGTGCACTCGCATGTAAAATTCTTCTTGTATATTATTTGAAATGTGTTAGGAAATCATTTAAAATTGTTGAGTGTTGCCTAGCAACCAAAATTTAAAATGTCTCAAGATAAGATAAGATTTCTATATCTAAGATAATCATATTTTTATACTATTTTGGCATTTAAAAAATTAAGTTTGGGGGAATCTAAAAGGAGTTTTTATCTGATGTTGAGGTTAGGAGGCTCTTTAGACTTAGTGTACCACTGGTATGATAACTCCCGTCTTCTCAATTCTGTAGGATTGCAATCAGGGGGGAGGGCCTTAATTATTTTGGTGGTATAACAATCATTGAAAGATATGATGTTGTGACTAGCAGCGTGTTAAGCGGTTGGCCTGGTAATCTGTAACTAGAGACAGTTTTTTGTCTTCTATAGGTGGTCTGGGTTCATCAGATGATTGAGCTTAGCGGATTTGATCCTCAACAAGTTGTTTAGGATATCCTCTTTTTTGGAAAGCTAGTAAGGTCTTTCTATTAAAGTCCTCCAAAGCTATATCGTTGGAACAAAATAAATACTTATTTATTTTATTTCATTCTCTCATATTTCTTTTTGTGTTTTCTCTTCGATTGACAAAGACCACTGTGTGGTTGAAATATATCATTGTTTAAGTGCTTTTATGTGTTTCTATTTCAAGACTACAGAGTGGACTCTTACCAAGGTAAGTCTGTCAGTCTCCTAGTCCAAAAAATCTAAATAATCTTTACCAACCAAAACTAACCTAAATATATATATATATATATATATATATATATACCGTTCTCGATATTTTGTCGGCCCATGAGAGGTGTCTGTTTAGTGGAGCGGTGTTACGGAGAAGTCGAATTTCAAAAATGATTACAGCATTTATTCCCTACACACTTAATTCTAATCCAATACATGATAGGCTACATTACTCAACTAATACTAATAGTAATGTATAGTGTTTAATTAATAATGTAGCTATATTTAGAACTACTTAACTAAGTGAATACGTAATTACTTAGTTGCTGACACGTTTCAAAACGTTCGTTTCTTTTATGAAGCTAACTCTCTACTAGTGGCATTTGGCTCTTTACAAATGGTATGACAGGGTTGGATTTATGACAGTGGGTGAGTTGTCGGTGTCTTGTGTGATGTATTAGATGAGGCTATTTGCTTCAAAGTGTGTGTGGTCATTTAATATGTTTTCCCTGTCTGTTGCATAGTGTTTGTAGATTTCATATTTTTCTAATGTTTGTAGATTTCATATTTTTCTAAGGTTGTTAGTTTTTTTACTCTATTTTAATGTGTGTAGAATACAGTACTAAATAATCTTTACCAACCAAAACTAACCTAAATATATATATATATATATATATATATATATATATATATATATATATATATATATATATATATATATATATTGGACTAAGACACTGACAGACTTACCTTGGTAAGAGTCCACACTGTAGTCTTGAGATAGAAACACATAAAAGCACTTAAACAATGATATATTTCAACCACACAGTGGTCTTTGTCAATCAAAGAGAAAACACAAAAAGAAATATAGGAGAAATAAAATAAATATCATATAAATCTCAATATATATATATATATATATATATATATATATATATATATATATATATATATATATATATATATATTTAGGTTAGTTCTAGTAGAGCTTAAAGCTTCTATTGCCTTTAGGTAAGTCTGTCAGTCTCCTATCAAGTCCAAAATATTCCTATATATATATGAAGTTAATATATTACTATTGTAAGTAATTTTATCCACCATTAAGTGCAATAATTTTACCTTAAGTGATGAGGCACCTTTCGGTCACTTGACCATTGTCGAATCCCACAGTGATTGGAAGAATATTTATTTAGTTTTAATCTTTTGAATTCTCCAATCTGTGCACTTTGTGAGAATGAAGATGAGAGCGTAAAGCACATTTTCTTTGACTGCGCATATGCTATACCAATGTGGGACTTCGTGAGGGCAGAAGTGACAACATGGGAAGATATTCTCATGAACAAGAAGCATTGGGGGCCGGCAAGAATAATATATTGTGGATATCAGGCTGTCGGCTACTCTTGAAGGTGGATGCCTGTGCAAAGAAGTATAAGCAGATAATTAAGAGAATTAAAATCCCAAAAGTATCATTCATATTTAAATAAACATCATATAAGGTGTTCCAGACTTAGTAAGGAACAATACAAGACTGAGTAAGGTTTATTTACAGTTATAAAGTAATACTAACTGTATCTTATAAAATTCAACTACCATTATTTTTACTTTCCAGATTCGAATGGGTGCTATCTCACAAACTAACGTGAACTTTGTGGGCTCCCATTGTGGTGTGAGCATAGGAGAAGATGGTCCTAGCCAGATGGCACTAGAAGATATAGCTATGTTCAGATCCATTCCAGGTAAACCTCATTATCCTTAATAAAAGGAAAGGAATATTACTAATCCTGGTTTATTTTAAGAAATTTGCTTTAAAAAACATTGTTGTCTTATTCCCAATATTAAAATAAAAATGTTTGAAAAATCCCAATACCCCAAAAATAGTAAAATATAACTAATATAACAATTTACGTAAGATTAAGCCCTTGTTTACATACACATTTAATCTTAGATAACTTGTAATATTGGTTATTTGTGACTGTTTTTGAGATTTTTCAATATTTTTATTTTAATAGTATCACTGTGCTCTTAATATTTTATATTATTTTCTATAGTAAAACAATTGATTTGTGCAAGCATTGATTTGAAATTTAAAAAGTATTGATTTAAATAATTTTTCAACACTTTAGCTGCTGGCCAAAATATTGGTGTTTTCCCAGAGAATTCCCAAAATATTATAAGCTTATTTTTAAATAATGTGTACTTATTTTTTGTTCCCCTATCATATCTAAGTACAAAAATACGTTTCTTCTCATAATATATATAAAAACATATGTCGGGGCCAATTGGGCCGACAGTTTTTTTTATAGCGTAAATGATACCTAAATAAACTCAGTCAGGCCAATTGGCTGGAGATTGTTTTTGAAGTATTTATATTTTTTTATCTGTGCAACACTGTCGTAATATTTTTTTGTGTTTTGTGTGTAAAAATAAACAACAAAGCCGCAATTTCATGTTTCGGTTACCCACATAATAAGCTGACTGGGCGACTAAAGTATTTTGGTGCTTATCATGAAGACATGTAAAGGGGTCACATGTGATTGATTTGTGAGCTTATAAATATTTTGAATATAGAACGGAAGTGTAAACATATTCTCTTTCTGATAAGTAATGCTTCTGATCCAATATATACTACACAAGATTCATAACAAGTAAAGGTTTTGAAACTTAGTAATTTACTATTTATGGAATTTACGTTATAATTTACTTCCTAATAAGGATAAGTTTATCTAAGTGTACCAATGTTTCTACTTAACTTCAACCAAGAATGTTTTTCTAAGAATTATTTTACAACTAAATATTTAGTTAATATTTCTGACTTATTTTTTAGGTTTTGTGAAATTTTTAAAACAATAGTGGAAATCAATATAATACGTCATTGAAAATTATTCATTTTATTATGAAAGTATATAAAGATAAACTTCTTATAATGAACCAATTTGTTTGATTGGAATTGTCAACTCAACTTCACTAAAATTGTTAAGAAATATGTGTATCGGGACATAACTCCTGGCGAAAACCTCCTAAAATAATATGTTTATAATGCCATCATCATTTATCTATCAAACAAAAACCACCGTAATTATATCTAAGTTGTGTGTAGCTTGTTTAATACTGTGCATTCAATTTTCCAAAAGTAGCAACACCGGTTGAGTAGTACGAATGAACATAAAATGTTACTAAACAACAATTGCAGGCCTAGTAGCCCAACGATATTCGGTTGTTGGGCCATCGGGCTAAACATGGCAGCTAAAGTGTTGAGTAATATTTTTATTGTGTGTAAAATTAAAGAGTCTACAAACATTAAACAAAAATTATTAAAATTTGTTGAATTACTAAAAGATTTAATTTTCTGGGTTTTACAAATTCCACAGATTGTTTAATATAATAAAATATGTTGAAGATTTAAAAATTTAGAATCACTAGTTATGAATCTTATTAAAATAGTTAGTGTGCACCATAATCTCAGAATGCATTATAGAATGTTATAATCTGCTTTGTTAGTTTTTATGCTGTTTTGGCTCTTTCTCCTTATCACTTTTTCATTGCAGTTTAGCCACCTCTCTCTATTTTGTTTAAACATTACTGTCTCTTGAAGATTAATGTTTTATGGGTGCAATAATTTTTTTTAGGTCTTTCTATGGAGGTTTTCAGATACATTCATGGATGAACATGGTACACATTTTGCTGACCTTGTTTAACATACTTTGTTTTAGAAACTAAGATTTGCACGTGTGAATTTGACTGCGACGAGATTGTATTTCTGTCATATTGTTAGTGGTTAATGACAGAGTTTGAAGGCACTTATTATAATAAGACATCTCAGTACAAAAATTGTCAACTATATCACATTTATCACCATAAAAGTTTCCTCGTAGACCCTAATACAATGAACAATTTGCCTAATTTTGAAAATATGTATTCAAAATTTAGTTTTGACAGTAACAACACTTCAGTTTAACATGCTAGTACTAGGGTTATATATATATTAAGTACATTTATACTTTGAATTTATTTATTTGGGTGTCGGAAACTGTCACAGATTTTGACACAAGCTTTTGTGATAAGCATACTCAAATCTTTTTTTAAAAAAACTTAAAATTCAAAGTAGTTTTTAAAACACAATTTTTGTGTTCTCAAAGATCTTTGAAAGTTTTGGCAATTTTCAAAGTAAAATTTTATTTCTCTAAAATTTCCTGGAAAACATTTGTTATTAATCTAATTAAAAGCCATAACCAACTAGGTCATTACTTTCATTATAAATAAATGCCTAAGACTACAGCCTGTGTAATTTAAGCAAATTTTGGATAAACAATACCTAACGGTGTGTAATTTATAATGTATACAAGCAAAAATGAGATTTTTTTATTCGTTCTGGTGGGATGCAAGAAATATGGATTCTTTTTCTTAAACCTATATTTCTAATAAAAAATATTCCTATTTGTTCTTCAAGTGCACCTGTGAATCATTGCACATTAAAAACTATAAAGGACATTGCATTGGCTCTACTGATATCAAAAAGCAAAAATTGTGTATTAAATAGTGAAGCTTAACCTGATTTTAAACATTAAAAAAACATTTAATTTTACTTTTAAAAAGATTGAATTTACACATACCTATTAAGTTAATAGAGCTAGGTAGAACAATTCACAATGACAAATGTTGAAATAGTCCACTCAAAATATCACTACATACTAGTTTCTACGACAATGTCACCTTTATCTGAGAGTGGCTACGACAATAGTAGTAGCCATTTACCGATGAAGGCATCGTCATCGTTGAAACTGTCTGTATGTATTAATAAACTAGTGTGTAGAGATACTTTGTGTGAACTATTTTAATATTTCCTTTTGGGCATACCTGTTACTTATATTCGATGGTCAGTCTATGATTTTCACTTTTAAATGCCAAACCTACTACTTATTATTAATAGTGATTAATTTTCAATTTTAAAATGAACTTGTATTTGTTGGGTTTCAAATCAGAAAAATTTTAAAATTAAAATAAATTTTTATTTGTATCACTAGGTATTTTTAAATTACTGATTAATACTACAGTGGCTAAAATTCTGCATTTAGTTTGTTATTTAATTATTTCTGTTACGATTTAGGCTCAACAGTATTTTACCCATGTGATGCTGTAAGTACAGAGCGAGCTGTTGAGTTGGCAGCAAATACTAAAGGTATTTGTTTCATTCGCACATCAAGACCAAATACTGCTGTTATTTACAAAAATGATGAACCATTTAAAGTAAGTTACTACTTATAAAGTTTAGTTTTAGTAAAGCTCAAAATTCTGACATTTATTGGATTAGAAAAAACACTGACTGGTATTTTATGTCTTTTAACCTTTTGCATTCCATAGACGAACTGAATTCGACATCACAAAAAATCCTGTTCTGCTCCAATGTCTGACTCACTTAAGATTATATTTACATACTAGTTATTCGAGAAAAATATTTGTAAACAAAAAAAACCAATAATATTGAAAATTGAAATTGTTTATGTATAAAATACGTCAGAAAAATCTAGTAGGTATATTTATTGTGTGAAAGTGTCTATAACATTGTGGAAATACGTTACCGTATATATTTATACTTGAATTTGTGTTACTTGAAAAAATACGATAAATATTGTATTATCTGGAAGATCGGCCTTAGTAAGATACCCAACAGTGTGACCAACGCAGTGCCTCACAGTATACATGTTTACGTCGTGACATGAGAGTCACTGTTGTCTGTCACCATTATAAAATATTACAGTTTAAATGAATAAAACACTAGATGAAAAAATATTGCTAAGTTTTGTCATTATTTCAACAAAAATTGTATTTGAATGTTTTTGGATAATTGGTTCACAGTCAATGTGTTAATAAAAATTCAACTCATCGTCTTCCAATTATAGATTTATATCATTCGATATTTTTAATAAGTCTGTCAAATGGGTGATATTATTTTTGGATGTAATCAGATTGGTAAAAGGTTTTTCATCTATACTTTCTAGGAACTCTTGGTACTAATTCAAACAAGTTGCACAAACAGCTCAAGAAAAAAGCTTTTGACAGCCAACAAACTAATGTATGGAACAGTAATTAATTGAGACCTTTGTAATTTTCATTACAAAGCTGAGTAAATAATCTGTCATTCAATGAATTTCTTCTAATATTATTCAATGCTCTAATGACATAACAAAGTGACATGCAAGCATTTATTCAAATTCTTTGCAATAAAATGCTGATAATGAATAACAATGCACTGCAAGTACATTTAGTAGTGCTTGTTTCAAGTGAAGTATGAAACCTTTATGGTGCCCTGCCAAACTGGAGCACCATCATTTGCCTCTGACCAAATATTGCTAATATGAAATTCATTCTCTTTAAAAAAATTATTCACAGTACTATATATTGATTCTCTCTTTTTTGTCAGTTACCACAAAGGTCAAGTAACTCATGACAAACCTCTTCTTCCTTTATGAATCTGACATATGCAAGGAGTATTGATTATTTATTTTGTAGAGTTGATTTATTAAGTAAGACAAGTCAAGAATAATGACACTGGTCGGTTAGATAGAAGACATGCCAAAGAAGCTTGATTATGCCTCACTCATAAATCAGTGTGAACAATTTTACAAAAAGACTTATAATTTAAGCTATACAAGATGTGCGTGACTCAGATGTTGAAAGAACAAGATTATAACTGGATTTAGCTGAGTAAACGAAATAAACATCAGAGTTTGTATAAAGTGTTGATAGAATTTTTTATTAATAGCAGGAATAAGATCCATTATCTGAGAATGAAAAAAAATCAGGATTTTTATTAGCATTCAATTTTATTCTTTGTATTCAGAACTTCAATATCATGATTACTTCCAAATTACAAAACATTTTCAACATTGCAACCGTTATAAATGATTTTTAATAAACTTTTAAGAAATTATGTGGTAAAAAACATAAGAATACTACAAAAAAAGTAAATAGCATTTACAATGCAAATGCATATTTATATTAATATTTAATTATAATAGTAATTGTAACCAGTGCCAATGACAGTATAATGAAATGAAATTTACAGCCATAAGGCACTGATCTTTTTTAACCCCTACAAGTACAATTAATAATGATAAACAAAATCTAACGTGTTTGATAAATATTCAATTTTATATATATATATATATATATATATATATATATTTATAGGTTAGTTTTGGTTGGTAAAGATTATTTAGATTTTTTGGACTAGGAGACTGACAGACTTACCTTGGTAAGAGTCCACTCTGTAGTCTTGAAATAGAAACACATAAAAGCACTTAAACAATGATATATTTCAACCACACAGTGGTCTTTGCCAATCGAAGAGAAAACACAAAAAGAAATATGAGAGAATGAAATAAAATAATTGTAATCACAGATTGTGTAGAGTAGAAATCAGATGTCACAGATGCACAGATTAAAGATATATATATTGTTTCCATGAACATATGAGTGATTATAGTTTATATAAGTCTGTCAGGGGAAAAGCAATAAGGCTATTTGGGGGGGGAAAAAAAATGAATGGATTTATCTGATGTTGAGGTTAGGGGATTCTCTGGACTTGGTATACCACTGGTATGATAGTTCCCACCTTCTCAGTTCTGAGGGATTGCAATCAGTGGGGAGTGATTTAATTATTTTTGTGGTATAGCAGTCATCAAAAGTTGTGATGTTGTGACTCGCAGCATGTTGAGCTGTTGGTCTATCCATATTCATAATTTTAACATCATGTCTGTGGCCATTCATTCTGATATTCAGACCATCCGTGGTCAGGCCTATGTACTGTGCTGAGCAAAGTTTACATTGTAGCTGGTATATGACATTTTTCGATGTACAATTATGATGACCCTGTATTTTGAAGACCATTTTTGTTGTTTGGCTGTTGAAACTATTTGCTGAGGAGTGTATTGGACATGTCTTGCATCTAGGTCTATTACATGGGAAGGAGCCATGAGGAAGTTTGTGTGGTTTCTCTGCATCAGGGTCTGGTAGTTTAGGATGTACTAGGATGTTTTTCAAGTTGGGAGGTTGCTTGTACCAAATTTGCGGTGGATCGGTGAAAAGATTTTTGGTGTGGACGGAAGCTTGAAGAATTTTGAAGCCATCTCTCAATATCTTGTTGAGTTTATGTAGACCAGGATGGTAATCTGTTATTAAAGACAGTTTATTTTGTTCTGTTTGTGGTTTATGGTGAACCGAGGATTGTGCTGAATGAATTTGGTTTTCAATGAGTTTTTTTGGGTATCCTCTTCTCTGGAAGGCTGTTGATATCTTTCCATTAAAATCTTCCAATTCCCTATCATTCGAACAGATTCTCTTACCCCTGATTGCTTGACTGTATGGAATGGATCGTTTTATGTTTATTGGGCGGTTGCTGTCGAAATGGAGATATTGTAGGTGGTTTGTAGGTTTGATGTGAATTCCTGTGTTGATATTTCCATTCTGGAGTGTTACCTCTACATCCAAAAATGTGATGGCTGATGTAGATTTCTCCCACCAGGTAAATTGAAGTGTGGAGAATTGTGTCAGGCTGTCTAAAAATGTCTCAAGTGTTGAAGCACCCTGTGTCCAAATTAGGAAGATGTCATCTATATATCTATACCAACATAATGGCTGGTGTGTTTGTGTCTTTAGAAAACTTTCTTCCAACAATCCCATGTACAGATTTGCGTACGATGGTGCCATTCTGGTACCCATTGCTGTTCCCTTTATTTGAAGGTAGTTCTTTCCCTCAAACTGAAAGTTGTTCTTCTCGAGGATGAACCTGGTCAGGTTCACAAGAAAAGGTGTAGTGGGAGAAGGCTTGCCTGGGCGTTTGTTTAGAAAATTCTCTATTGCAGATAGGCCATGTGCATGAGGGATGTTGGTATAGAGAGAGGTGACATCTATGGTGACCAAAATAGTTACCGGGGGTAGAGGTACAGATATTTGTGAGAGTCGATCTATGAAGTGATTGGTGGCCTGGGTATGTAATGGAAGGTTCTTTACTAAGGGTTGAAGGTGTGAGTCGAGGAAAGCTGAAATTCTTTCCGTTACTGAATTGCAGCCAGCAAAGAATTGCAGCCAGTAAATCTTCAATCTCAACAAGATATTGAGAGATGGCTTCAAAATTCTTCAAGCTTCCGTCCTAACCAAAAATCTTTTCACCGATCCACCGCAAATTTGGTACAAGCAACCTCCCAACTTGAAAAACATCCTAGTACATCCTAAACTAACAGACCCTGATGCAGAGAAACCACACAAACTTCCTCATGGCTCCTTCCCATGCAATAGACCTAGATGCAAGACGTGTCCAATACACCCCTCAGCAAATAGTTTCAACAGCCAAACAACAAAAATTGTCTTCAAAATACAGGGTCATCATAATTGTACATTGAAAAATGTCATATACCAGCTACAATGTAAACTTTGCTCAGCACAGTACATAGGCCTGACCACGGATGGTCTGAATATCAGAATGAATGGCCACAGACATGATGTTAAAATTATGAATATGGATAGACCAACAGCTCAACATGCTGCGAGTCACAACATCACAACTTTTGATGACTGCTACACCACAAAAATAATGAAATCACTCCCCCCTGATTGCAATCCCTCAGAACTGAGAAGGTGGGAACTATCATACCAGTGGTATACCAAGTCCAGAGAATCCCCTAACCTCAACATCATATAATTCCATTAATTTTTTTTTTTTTTTTTTTTCTTTTCATAAATAGCCTTATCTCTTTTCCCCTGACAGACTTATATAAACTATAATCACTCATATGCTCATGGAAACAATATATATATCTTAATCTGTGCATCTGTGACATCTGATTTCTACTCTACACAATCTGTGATTACAATTATTTTATTTCATTCTCTCATATTTCTTTTTGTGTTTTCTCTCCGATTGACAAAGACCACAGTGTGGTTGAAATATATCATTGTTTAAGTGCTTTTATGTGTTTCTATTTCAAGACTACAGAGTGGACTCTTACCAAGGTAAGTCTGTCAGTCTCCTAGTCCAAAAAATCTATATATATATATATATATATATATATATATATATATATATATATATATATATATATATATATATTTATTTATTTATTTATTTATTATGAGTTTTTGGACTAGATAGGAGACTGACAGACTTACTTAGTGGCAATAGTCCAAAACAGCAATCTCTTGGAAATAAATAGATACACATAAAAACATGTCACATCATTTAAATATTTCGATCATACAATGATTTTTATCTATCAAAAAAAGAAAAGACTGAAGTGAACCAAAGATGTGTATAAAAGATTAAATATCCAAGTGTTACAGATTTATAGTTTATGGTGTAGTACTCTACAAATAACATAGTACTACACCATAAACTATAAATCTGTAACATTTGGATATTTAATCTTTTATACACATCTGTGGTTCAGTCTTTCCTTTTTCTTTTTTTGATTAATTAAAATCATTGTATGATTGAAATATTTCAATAGTGTGCAATATTTTTATATGTGTCTATTTATTTATTTCCAAGAGATTTCAGTTTTGGACTATTGCCATTAGGTAAGTCTGTCAGTCTCCTATCTAGTCCAAAAATTCCTAAATAAGCTTTAAGCTCTACTAGAACTAACCTAAATAATATATTTTTATTTAATGTCTGTTATTAATAACTATTCATTTTTTGAATTGGCTAATAACAGATCACAGACAATTAATTCAAGCTCTTTTAACGCTCAACGTTTTGAATTTCTATTTGAAATTCCTTTTCAAGAGCTCAATTTTATTAATAAACCAACATACAACATAGCTTAATTTATAAAATTTGTAACATTACTTAAAGCATAATAAAAATCAACAACATAATAGAAATCAACAATAAAAAACTCTTAATAAATATTTTCATTTACAAATCTAATTTTTTATCACAATAAAACAGACAAATCACAGATACATATACTAACTCATCATACTATTAATAACAAAGTGAACACTTTAAATTTTTTAAAACAACACAATCATTATAATATATACATGAACCCCGAGTGATCAAAAAAAAGTGATAACATTTTTGTAGGTTTTTTGATCACTCGTGGTATTGTATATATTATAATGATTTTGTTGTTTTAAAAAAATTAAAGTGTTGACTCTGTTATTAATACTCGTAGTATGATGAGTTAGTGTATGTATCTGTGATTTATCTGTTTTATTGAGACAAAAAATTTGACTTGTAAATGAAAATATTTATTAAGAGTTTTGTGTTGTTGATTTTTATTATGTCTTAAGTAATGTTATAAATTTTATAAATTGTAAGCTATGTTGTATGTTGGTTTAGTAATAAAAATGAACTCTTGAAAAAGAATTTTGGAAAGAAATGCGTTTTGGGTCTACCTCATGTAGGAATGGCGTTCTTTGGCAGGTACGCATAGCTATGATACACGCATAGCTTTACGCAGTAGCTAATAGTTGATAACTAGTTTTGTAATGTAACTGATAACTAATGTAAAATATAATCTCTATTTTGAAGATGACTTTTATGAGAGATTTATATCATGTATAGCCAAAAACTTTAAACAATCTGAACTCACTATAGTTAAACGTAATAACAAATTATTAGATTTAACTTCTGAAGAAGAAATGCTGGAAATAATAAACAACTATCATGTTAGCAAAACTAATCATACAAAAAACTTATGAACAAATTAAACGTAAATGTTATTGGAACAACATAGAAGGACACATTCAAAATTTTATCAAACCATGTGAAATATGCAAAAAAACTAAATACGACCGAATCCCTTTAAAATTAGAAATAATCCTACCACCCACTCCAACAAAGTCTTTGCAAGTAGTGCATGTTGATAGCATATCATCAGAAGAAAATAGCTTTATAAATATAGTAGAGGGCTTCTCGCACTATGCACAAATTTCCTGTATGAGCGGTGTGCAGGAAACCGAGGTTGCTAATAAGCTACTAGATTACTTCTGACACTATGATGTGCTTGCAGTTATTATATCAGACAATGACGCGGAATTTAACAATAGAGTGGTAAAAGAAATATTAGATCTGCACAAAATTAAAATAAATTTATAAGTATACAAAACCCTCGATCAAATGGATTATGTGAAAGGTTTCATTCCACAATAGTAAAACACATAAGATGGTTAAATAATCAAATCGAGTTCAAAAAGGACAATATAATCAAGAAAGGAAAAGATGCGATAATAGCATACATTCGGTTACTAAATTAACGCCATGTGATGTTTTATTTGGTCACATAAACTGAACACCCTACTGGATGTAGATGTAGAAAACCAGTTTGCAAACGACTACGTTTTAAGCCATAGAGAAAAAACATAACACTATGAAAATATTAGAAATGCTAATAAAAAAAAATTAAAGAAAATATTTTGGATAAAAGAAATATAAACAAGGAATCACTTCCAGATAATCTAACTGAAGTTTATATAAAGACAGTACAAAAAACAAGGCGGGAGAAAAAATAAATTAAGCAAAGAAGAAATATCTTCCATTAATAGGGAAAGGAAAACTGGTAGAATAAAAGCCTAGACACCATAACACAAGAGAAAAAATAAATTTATTAAAAATTAAAAGACCTAGAAAGATAAAAAACATAACTAATGCTCAAAATCCTTTTCCAGGTCCCTTCTGTTTGTCCTTGGCACAGCCTCCGAGTCAGCAGATATTAGAGACATAACCAACAACCTTGTAATAATCCTGATATACCTTGGGCCAGCCAAATTAGTATCCTTCTACCATACCTTTGTCCACTCTTTTAGTGTAGGAAAGTTTATTAATTATTTAATTGATTCCTATTATTATTATGTATTAAAAAATTTTAAAATTAACTGCAGCAATTGTAACAGTAGTCTAAATGGTAAAGAATATATAACAGATAATGGTAATAAAATTAGAGATATTGTTAATTGTTTTAAATATGTTAACCATAGCAGAAATGTAATTAATGAGAAATTATACTTTTAACAGATAACAGTAGTAAAGGAGTAGAAAGAGGTCTTATAGATGTATTAGGTTCCATTATCAAATCTATAACAGTCAATTTAGATGCATATGATGGTAAAAAATATGAAAAGATAATTTTAAAGATATTGAGAATGAGCAAATTAAAATAATTTATAAACTTGAATTGCAATAATCCTTTAGTAACATTATTATGGAAGAATTAAATTAAAATTTTAATATAATTGATGCAAATTGTGTCGAATTAAAGAATAATTTAGATATTGTGAATCGTAACATAATTGACTTTGTTGAACTAGAAAAGTTTAGAAGTATTTTAAACCATTGAACATTTTATATAATATGATGTTACAAGCAATCACAGATTTGGAAAACTCTCTTACATTATGTAAATTAGGTGTTGTACATCCTAGTGTTATATCTCAACTGAAGAGCTATATGAGGAAATAAGCATAATATATAAACATTATAATTAGGGATGGGCCGATTCCAAATTTTCGATTCCGATTCCGGTTCCGATTCTAAAATTTTCCGTTCGATTCTCGATTCTTTAGTCGATTCTCGATTCTTTCAAGTTATATTAGCTTACATTCTAGTTCTCTAATAATTAATTTAGTTAACATCTTGGTCATATGGCAAAACGTTTTAAAAGTTCTGTTTTAATGTAATAGGCTACACAAAACCTTCAACCTTGATTTATCAATAGGAATTTTTTTAAACATAAAAACATATCAGATTAAATTAATGACTTATTTTAAAGTTAAAAATGTGAACTTTACTTATTTTATGATGTTTGAAAAAATTCCTAAGCCTATTTACATTGTCTTCCAAATAAAACAAAAATTAAAAACAAACGAACAACATAAAAATTAATACAAATAGGATAGTTTTTAATATTTAAAAGTCTGGCAGGTAATGTACATTTCTGTTTAAAAACACAAGCATTTGAACACGTTGTGGGTCAAGCTAGTTTCATCGCTAGTCACATATAGCTCCTGAAGTTGAGAAAGGTTTTTCAGAAAACACTGTCGCGAGTGGGCAGACAGGTATTTTATTGCCATTGCATTTAAATGAGGGTATTTGGCACTTTGTACTGCCAAATACTTCCCAACATCACAATCTGGACTGGCTAATGGTTCCCCCAGATAATTGTTTACTTCTTCTTCTACTGTCAATTCCACTGGGGGTACCTTCTTCTCCAACATTCTGGATTAGTGGGGCATACCTTCTCCACATCTGGTGGGACCTTTTTTTCTGCAGGTTTCTGGAACAAGTGCAACTGATTCAGGCCTATTTTGTATTTATTACTCAATCCCAGTTGATTTTTAACCGACTATCACTTGTAGGTCCTGTGTCTGAGGATAAAGTTTCTTCAAGTATAGATCTTTTTTGTTGATAAATTTGGGCAAAATGATGTTGTTTAAGTGCTTTTTCATATTTGATATATTATGTGGTTTTCCACCGTCAGTTTCTGTTAACCGTCATCGAATTGACGCGACGGTCAGTACCCTGAACCGAATATCGTCGGGCCTCTTAATGCTTTAGGTTTATTAGTACTACTCAGCTGGTGTTGCTACTTTTGGAAAAGCTTCACACTACTTACAGATGTATTTACGATGGTTTTTGTTTGATAGATAAACGCCGACGGGATTAAAAACATGATGTTAATCTAAGAGCTTTTTGTCCGTAGTTACGGGCCGACACACATATTTGTTATAACGTATTGTAATGATTTTCACTACTGTTTTCAAAATTTCACAAAACCTTAAAAGTAAGTCGGAAATATAGACTAAATATTTAGTTGTAAAATAATCCTTAAAAACGGACTTTGTGAAAGTTAAGTACAAACATTGATACACTTAGATAAACTCATCCTTACTAGGAAGTAAATTATAACGTAAATTCCTTAACAAGTAAATTATTTGGTGTAAAACTTTTACTTAATATGAATCTTGGATAGTATTTACTGGACCTGTAGCATTACTTATCAGAGAGAGAATATATTACACTTTAGTTCTATATTCAAAATATTTATAAACTCACAAATCAATCACATGTGACACGTTTACGTGTCTTAGTGATAGGCGCAAAACACTTTTATCACCAGTCAGTTTATTATTTGGGTAGCCGGGACATGAATTTATGGTTTTGTTGTTTCTTGCTAACACAAAACACAAAAAATATCAAAACAGTGTTGCACAGATAATAAAATTTAATTAAATCAAAAACAATGTCGGGTAAATTGGTCCGACAGAGTTTATTTACGTTTCATTTACGGTAGGAAAAAACTATGTTGGGCCAGTTGGTCCAACATGTATTTTTATAAATATTATGATGAGAAATGTATATTCATACGTTAGATATGATAGGGGAACAAAGTATAAGAACACATGATTTAAAAATGAGCTTAAAATATTTTGGCAATTCTCTATGAAAACGCGATATTATGGCCGGCAGCTAAAGTATTAAGGTACAGTGACGCGTTCGCTTTGTTTGTTAAACTACTCGAACTATTTCACCTGTAAGTTTATATTACTGTACATTATTTTGCTACATTTTTAGCTACTGTGTGGATCTGTTTATCATGTAATAAATATTTACATTTGCTATTACAATCGTGTTTATTTTCTTTTCGCTCCGAAATATATTAAATTATTGTGAGAGTGATATCTGTCTATAATATAATTTATTGAGGTTAAGTTTTGGAGGAATAATACGGTGTTTCTGTTATCCATCTATTCGCTCAACCATCATGGCCACGGTTAATCGAGTTTTTACTGTACTTTTTTGTGTTTTGTTCTGACATTTATAAATCAGTGGCAGTAAGACACGTGGGGGAGAGAGAGAGAGAGTATCGAACCCGCTCTAGTGAGAGAAAGAGACGAGAGATGTCAAACGACCAGAAATGGTTACGATCTTGATTGCTGTTGCTTCATAAATAATAATATTTTCGTTTACTTTTATCATTTAATTCATTCAAATCAACCAATACATAAATAAGATATAGTTGGTAATTAATTATATTTCCAATAAATTACTCCACACACATATCTTAATAGTTAACAAAATAGGAATCGAAATCGACACTTTTATGATGAAGAATCGAATATCGACGATTCCTCGATACCACCTAGAATCGACGATTCCTGGAATCGAGAATCGGAATCGGCCCATCCCTAATTATAATGAAAGACCTTTACAACCTAAAATAGAAAATATGTGGGAATTAGAGAGCCTGATTAAAGTTAACTGTAAATTAGATTCTGAAAAAATTGAATATTTTATAAACCTACTTCTTGTTGAAAACACTTATTTTTAATTGTATAAGTTGTTAATTAGAGTAACTTAGTTGTTATTGTATAAGTAATTTTAAGTTTAGACAGTAATTCTAATGGTAAAATAGATTCCAAATACTTTTGCTTATTTAACCTTTTAACGAACCACAAATTAAATTGTGAAACGTCCTTCATTAGAAATAATAACACCAACAACTGTGAATATACTGCATTCGAAGTCACGGACAACATAATCAACTGAATCCCAGAAATCAACCATTACCTGGCGACCTTCCCCAATAGAGAGACTAGAAATTACCAGCCAAAAAGCAACTACCACTGTCACTCTTCAAAGCATATTCCTAATAAAAACTAATAATGATTCAGTCTTTTTCAACGACATGAAACTAAGCCACACGTCAGCGACATCTGGAGGTCCAAATTCTCATGGACACGTCCAAATTAAAATTTACGATGGATAAGAGGCCAGAGTTTTCGGTAAAAGTTAAATGGCTGGAGTTGGACAAAATCAATATGAAAGCCATGTCTAAAATTAATCCAACTATGGGAATTACCCATCATATTAGTGTATAGACTATCGGCCTTTATAGTGCCCTGTCCAGCGGCCTGATATATTTCGCCTTTATCAAGATAATAAAGAGGACGTAACTACGCCACCCTCCGAAGTTTTATTTAGGGATGGAGGAGTTATATAACTAAGTATTGTAGATGTAGCTAATATAAAGATGACTTATGTATAATTTTTCTGACTCAGACTTTGTGTGTTGTGCACCTGCAGACCATTGTTAACTTATTGCGTAGCGAACTTTAGAAGAGAACAGCTGTCTCCACTCCAGCTGATTGTATATCAGTTGAATTTGTTAAGCCTAATTTTGTTATAATTTCAATTTGAAGTTATTCTAAATTTATAAAGGTTTGTAACGTTAATGGTGTTACGGAGTTGTTACTTTTTGTTATTTTAAATCGTGCCCGCTTATCTCTGTTAACCACCTTATGGTGGTTGTCCTAAGCCCTGACCGACATTACGACCCTTAGCACCTCATATTAAAATTGTTTACAGACTACCTTACAGGTCCCTAGGCTCGTCGCTATCTCCGTGCTTTTTTTCTTGTAAGGGCGGGTTGGACAACGTATTCAATTCAACCTGCATAATTTTGTTATCTGTTTTAGAACACTGAAAAATGTCTATTATTTTAAAATGGCTGTAACTTTTTTGTTATTTAAGTTTTTTAAATTTAGTTTTCACTATTGTTCATTTTGGATTTTGCTGGTCATTTCAAAATGTCAGTGATAGTTCTACATGGCCTTGTTCTCAAGTTAGCATTTTTCGGCACTTAGAAAATTTTCACTGCACTCCAGTTTGTCAAATTTAGTTAGTTATTACAGTTTTATTTTATTTTAATTTTTAATTTGTCTTAATAATAATTATTCAAAATTTTACTAACTTCTTCACTCTTTACTACCTTTCATTTTACTATAAATTAAAACCTTATTATTTAATTATTAAATTTGTTATTCAAATTTTTGAAATTAATAATTTCTTAATTTGAACGATGATTCAGACCGTTTCAGTGTGTGTGTGTGTATATATATATATAAATAAAATATAATATTATTGTGTTTACAAATTGTATTATTGAAAAAAACTAAATCCTCTAAAATTATGATCAAATATTTTTCATTCTTGAGAAATTATTTCATTGTCAAGTGTTGAGGGTCGTTGAGACACACTTAAAGTAATTATATATTTTTTAAATTATGTAGAACCATTTATTACAAATTGTCGTTTTATTTTTAGATTGGAGCTGCAAAAGTAGTGAAACAATCTCCAAAAGATCAGGCCCTTATCATAGGTGCTGGTATAACCTTACATGAGGGTCTCGAGGCTGCAGAGATTTTGGCTGCTGATGGAATCAATGTTCGTGTTTTGGATCCATTCACTGTTAAACCTATTGATGCTGCCACTGTAATTGCTAATGCTAAACAGTGTGGAGGCAGGATCATTACAGTTGAAGATCACTATCCACAAGGTATTTATTTTTTAATTGAATTTTTTGCATTTTAGTTTTAAATTTTATTTCCACTAATATTTGCTGAACATTAAGAAATGTAAAAAGTTCAGTAGAAGATATTTATATTTATTAGTGTTTCGAGGTGATATGAACAAGGATTTTAAAACTATTCATGGCAGAAAACCAATGTTTAAAAAAATGTTCAACAATTCATAGAGTAAAAGATTTTACTCAGATTTTAACCTGATGATATACTCATTTTTATGTGTAATCAGAGTTCCATTGAATATAAGATACATTTTAATTTTTGTATGACAATTTTATCAAAAACATTAGTGGATCATTAGTGTATAAGACACTCCCTATTTCAATGGAAAAAATCACTTGTTTTTTGTCTTTCCTACTGTAGAGTCATTATATTTAGGCACTCTATTATCGTTATGCACTGTGCACAAAAATTTTAATATATAAGAACTTTTAATTCAATTTATATTACCTTTTTATATACATAAAAGTCAGATTGAAGAACATTGAAAACATACCTAGTGTAATACAAACAATTAGAAAAAAACCAATCAACTAATCTAGGTAATGTCAACTGTTGAATCAATTACATTTGCACATGAATTATTACGTGATTAATCGCTGTCAGTTTTAGAATCAAAGTAACCTGTAGAATCATCAGTCAAGATAGTAATAATCCAAGCCCTCTAAAGCATTAGGACATTCTTTTTGTGAAATATTCTTTACAGCAGCTAACCACAGTGGTCCTTACTATGTTAACTATTTCTGCCTCAAGTGGTCTTCAACATGTTGACCATTCCTGCCTCAAGTGGTCCTTAACACGTTGACTGCCATGACAATCACCGGTGACCGACACTACATTTTTGCATAGGGCCTCATTGAACAACAATGTAGTCTATCTACATTGACTTTTAGTACATGACTGTAGTCCATCGAGATCTAACTTTAGATCATCGATATTTGACTCAAAGCTTTTTACGTGGTATTTTTTTGGTTCAGTAAGGCTTTACGCTTACATGCAATAGCTGTATTAATTTTTTTGCTGCAGTTGCTAAGACCAGACCTCACCTGTTGTATTAATGAAATATAATCTGTCATTTTCCTGTGATGTGATTGTTGTTGATAATATTTCAAAGTTTTATTTATTAAATGCCAAACTGCCCTCCATGGCATGGTTGGTTAAGAGAATATATCTTCAGCAATTTTTATTGAAGTAACATCTTCACAGTCAAAACTCTGTACTATTTGTTTAACTAATTTGAAGTGTTTACAATAAGCATGCATTAATTTAAGTACCCCAGCATGTTACAATTGGTTTTGATTGTAATGCTACATCCAGAGCTTAGCTTTGAAATGTGTATCTCGTGAGGATGCTTTTAAGAAGACGTTAACATTTCCCAGAAGCCTGTCGGCATCGAGATATTTTGCTCGCACTTCTTCACAAACTCTGTCTAGTCCATGAGCCAGTCATGTGACATGGAACATTTTAGAGCAAGTAATTTTTGTAAATTTATTATAACAACACTGATGGACGTAGTCTTGTAAAATAACATGGCAATGTGCCTAACTAACAAAAATGAGATAAAAAAACAAATTCCTCTAAAAAAAACAAAAGAAATAGAAGGAAAACGCTGTGTAAATGAAAAACAGGCAAGAGATGCAAAAAATACCCAATACAAAGTATACATTTTTAATTGTGATACCCTGAACAAAGTTTTTTTATATATTGGAACATTGAACCAGACCACTTAGGAATAAGATGACATATCACAAACATCCGAGCCTTATTTATGACAATTGCGTTGCAAGCAGTGCCTGCAAGATACCTATTAGAAGATTTCCATATCTTAATAAAAATTTTATTTAAAACTTAGACCTATTTAATTTGGTTTTATTGCTAATAACAGTCTTTCTAGTTTATCTTTGCTCAAGTCGCTGTCAAAAAATCTGACTGTTATTGTCTTCAAGTTACATATTTCTTCATTATTCTTATAACAGTACTTCTCTGGCTACAATATTAATATAAAATTTGTTTTGAAGTCTGGTGGTGCAACTGACTAACATCAAATCTTTACCAATCATTTGATACCCCCTGTTTTAACAGCTGATAGCGCATGCAAGCTACTGACAATTTTACTATATGCAAGCTATAACCTTAATTTTAACATTGTTTTTGTTTAGAAGTGAGCAACATCAATAAGGCCTGAAAATATTTTGCTATAAAATAAGCTGATACCTAATATACTATATATATATATATATATATATATATATATATATATATATATATATATATATATATATATATACAATAGCTTTATAGGTCTCAATAATTTCTTGAAGAAAATAGTTAACATTGTTTATTCATTCCTAAGAGATAATACAATAATGTTTGTGTAAATAATGAACTTAAGCCCAAATGTACTACTTTTTTAAAATTACATCACGTCAAATTATGCTTCTGCGTATGTGATCACAAATTATACTTTGGGTATGATGTGATTTAGTCATATTATCTTTTTATTTTCACCTATGAACATGAATGAATGTATGTTCGTCACAATTAACGTGTTTATTTAGTGATATTTCAAGAGAGTAAAATACCAATGATTTTCGTATTTATATTTCTATGAAAATTAAATGTTTTTTTAGTGCAAATGACTGTTAAAGATATAATTTAAATCCAATATATATTTATGAAAGTTGATGCTAATGTTCAAATGTAAAATTTTTAGTTGTATTCAGTGATAATACTCAAAATAAATTAACAATGAAGGTTATAGTTGATAACTTCTTTAAACAATACTTTGGACCTTATAATAAGTACCTGATCAATAGAAGCATTTTTATTATCTTGTTCACATTTTTTCTGTTAATCATAACTATTTGTCTACAATTTTTTTTTTAAATATAACTATCTAAACAGATTTTTCATCAATAAAATAGTAGCATAAATAGTATGTCTATAACTTAATAAATAGTGTAAGGCAATTTTATCATGAACTTTTAAAAACTACAAATTATGTCACTTAAGTTAAATTTGTAAATAATACTATTACTTTAACAGCAGACGGTGTGTCGAATGTCTTGGTTCAAATTATATACATATTTTGAATTCAGATATTTAATTAAAGGATACATTTGCTCTTGAAATCCTACATCAGCTGATAATTTATTATGTGATAAACGTGGCTCAATTACAATTGTCTTTTGATGAATGTGAATGGGATGAAGTATTATTGGAAGGCTGAGAATATTCAAAATGTTCATAGACTTCGACAAATAGATTTGGGGAACACAAGCACTGACAAAATTAACAATTCCCAAGGATTAATGACAGGTTTGAAGCACTTGGAATAGGTAATATGAACAAATGACTTTTACACAACCTTTAATAAATCTCCATTGGTGCTAATTTTGAACATTTATAAGCTTAAACTTAAAAAACTCAAGTGCAATTTGTTTTAAATATTTTCTTTAATTATATTAGTTGAAAAAGTGTCAAAATTGGATGACTGTGATGTCTTAATACACTTTACTGTTATTAAAATCTATTTTAACATCTCAATAGGTGTCTTGTTATAAATTTGTTTTTATGTGAAGCGAGTATTGAAATTTTATTCCACATCGTAATTTTTATAATAATTGTTATTATTGTTTTTGGCTATAAAGTACAAAGTATATATAATGTGCTATCTTTGCTTCCTCAATTTACAAAATCTGTTTTGACTTGAAATATTTTATAATAACATTTATTTTATAATAATATTTGTCTCTCTCTAACTTAACTTTGCAGTACCAGTTAATAATGTCTTGTTTTATAATTTGTTATTAAGGTGGTTTAGGTGAAGCTGTTATGTCTGCTGTGTCTGAAGAAAAGAATATCATAGTAAAGAAACTTGCAGTATCTTCTCTTCCACGGTCGGGCCCTCCCAAGGTGCTGGTTGAAATGTTTGGAATTGGTGCAAAGAGTATTGTGGCTGCAGTCAAGGAAATCATTAAGCATTAAAACTAGAAATGATGTACTGTACATCTTAAGTTTCGAGTTCCTTTGTTATATGAGGATTTATTTTTGTATACTTTTAATCACTGTTCAGAAATAAATTGTATACAAATTGTTAGATTTTAGTATCAAACTGTTTTTAGCGTATATTGTATTTGAAGTTTAAAACTGTTATTTGGAGGGGGCTTTGTACAACTGAGGGCAAATAAATAACATTGTAAAATGATTTATTGACTTCTTTCATCATAGTAATCCCAATAATAGAATACTATAAGTTATTAGGAGCATTATAAACAATTATAAACCTTTATAATAATGTTTTTTCATGTTCTTAGAATTAACAGTATAATAACCGTAAACATAATATAAATTAATATGTTCTGAACTAATTTCCTATAATCAAGAATATTTATAACATGTATTTCTACTTATTTTAATGTATGCTTCATTTTAAAACACACCAAATGTGTATGCCATATGATTTTCCTTGACCTTTTTTTTGAGGTATCCACAACAGAAATTTTTAAAAATTAGGTTGAGATTGTATCACATTCTCTTGATTACTGTACGTGTTGGCTACTTATTGATGAGCATCCTTAAGATAAGGTTACATGTATCACATTCACCATATTAGCTCTATGCCACCCACTTTGTTGCATGTGTTGATCATTTTATAATAATATCAACACTATAACTTTATCCACAGACCTGGTCTACTTACTGGGGCTTAACCCTTTCAGTACTAATGGCTAGTTTGTTAGCCTTGATGTTAACTACCAGACTGATCTTTTAGCCTTAATTATTTGTGTGAAAAAGACCCAAGGCTTATTCACCAACCCACCTGTCATGGTGACTCCAATCATGATGAAATTAATTTAACCTAGAATGTGTTTAGCTTTTAAAACTCTAGTTGAAGGTCTCTGATCTTCTATAAATACAAGTACATAACAACAGTATATAACAAGTACTGCACTTATTTAAAAACATTAAAAAGGTTGCTTTAATATTTACTGTCTACAAATGCTCAAGTAATCAACAGTCATACACCAGAATCTCAAGTGCCTTGAATTATTATAATCTACCTTTAAATTTAAAATAATACAGGTTAGACATGTTAGATAAATTACTGTAATTGTAGTAAGGTGCTTTGTATTAACACGTTGAGTGTGGCAATGTTTGATAATTGCACATCAAAATTGCTGAAGAAATATTATTGATTATTTACATTAAAAGTGTTGTTGATAGACCCAATATGTCATCTGAAGTTGGCTAGGTATTCATTTTGGTTACGTCATTTCCTGTATGTACTTCGCCGGTGGGTGCCGGTTCTGGTATCTCAGGTGATGGTTGTCGGCTGTCTAACTGTTAGGTTTCTCTCCCAATTGTTGATGGGTACTGACAGACCTTTTTTCCAGTCACAATACTTAGTTATAGTATAGAAAAAAATTTAAGCACCTGCTGCCATTTACAATGTTTTTCAACGATAAAAATAAGTTTACACACAATGTCAATAAGTAATTCATGTCTAAATAATTCTAACACAGAGTTCATAATAATTTCTTAAAAATACCGAAATAAATACTATATTCAATCCAACGCCGCCATTTTAATACTCAGCTTTTGTCATCCATGACCTCGTGAAACTTGTCGAAACATCACAGTTCACACAGTCCTGGTTCATCCAGGCACACAGCACAAATGTAGGTGGTCAATTTCCTTCTGCACAAACTCGGCATTTTCTTTGAACTCTGAGTCCATTTGCTTTCCTTTTGTTATTCTTTTAGAGCCTGTGTACACTGTAGTAGGAGTTACCTTAATGGGAGCCTGTTTGGGGGGGGGTAGAAGTCCTTCAATGACTTTGGAATTGAAATCATACAGGGTAAGTTTATTTTGGGAGTTATACATGCATGGAGATATGCATTTATGACCATGATTACCTGCAGGAAATGGACAAAAATTTGTTTATGCCATCTTATTGTCTTCCGCTCACACGGATAGTAAGCCATCATTTGATCTAAACGGTTGACTCCCTTCACATGAGCATTATATTGTATATGCTCATATGCTTGGGTATTTGTTTCACTTGTTTATTTTTGTAATCACGTCATTATCGAATAGATTTAAGATATAAGCTACAGTCATTTTATCCTTCCATTTTCCACTCATAAAGCTCTCAATGTAATTAACCACAGTCTCCTCTTTGGACAACTTTGCAGACTTTACATCTCGTGTAGTCTGTTTTTTGACATTTCTCAAGGTGCCAGTACAGTAGGTCAGTTGACATAGCTGTTTGGCCAACAAAAAAATTAAACTATAGTAAAAGTTGTCCATGAATAAACATGGCCTTTGCCTAGGATATCTTCCAATAGCTTCATGACAACTTTCATAGTGTGCTCTTCACCTCCGCAGGAGTAGGTTTTTCCTGTATATACATGGAATCGGAGTTGTAGCCCCTCTGGTTCGTTTAGGGAATAAATCTTTATTCCAAATTTGTGTCGTTTTCCCTTTATGTATTGATGAAAAACTATCGTCCCCGCCACAAAATCATTTCCTCATCAATTGTTAGCGGTAATATATTTGCCTCATCTTATTGTTTAGATAATCTACGATGAGCCTTATTTTATATGATCTGTCATCAGTAGGTTCCAGATTTTCCTTTGTCCCTAATTTTGACAAATTTAAGCACTTTAGAATCATCTAAACCAGTCCCAACTCATGTACTGACTGAATACATTTTGCTGAAAAAGTCTGAGTGTTTTCCAATAATCACAAATCTTATTCAATCTCAAGGTGCCAGTGTGAAGCAATAGCCTCAAAAAATTTTAATTTTGGCCAAAGTCACGTCTTTCCACTTTGTGATTCGTGACTTGGTACTGTTTTGTGGACCAAAATAAAATTTCCAAGGCATGTCTATTTGTTTTAGCTACAATTTTCTCTAAGAAAATAACGTCTATCAATAAATTAAACCAATCAGTTGGAGTATTGTTACCGGGAATCGGTACTCTATAATTCCAGAATTTCCTGTGAAAGGTACGTCTATCATGCCAGTGGCGCCAAGCTTCGGCAGTCATGTTGGAGACACCTCGTCCTCATCGTCAGAGCTATCAGAGCCATTTTCATTGTGAGAGTAGACATTCTCCAATAATCCAACCTCATTATCCATATTCATAGTAGAAAATATATTAAACACTAGTGTAACACACTTCAAGTAACACTAATATGATAACACAATCCCCAATCCGAGAGCAACGGTGGAACGAAAAACAAAACTTACCGAAATGTTCACAAAGACTGGCACAATAACCGATAAACGATACAATGTTTTTCTGCAATGGCTAACCTCACACTGAGCCAATAAATTGAGAGTGGAAGTGGGGCGTACATGAATTCTTATCGCCACGGGCGCCATGTACGCCCATTGCATTCAACGTATTAATAGTTTGTTTAACACAACTGCTATGGTAAGAAATAAACAACTAAATAACTCTATCAGTAATTATTGCATAACTGAGTGAATACTTTAGAACTTATATGCTGATGCGTTTTGGAACCATTTTTTCATTTATGAAGCTAACAATCTACTCTGGAGTAGATGGATAGCTTCATAAATGAAACGATTGTTTTGAAACGCGTCAGCACGTAATTTCTAAAGTATTCGCTCATGCAATAATTAAGTGAATTCAAGATGATGACAAGCCACTTTAACTAGATAAGTGTTGACCTAGGATGGTTAAAGACACATGATGCTAACTGAAGAAAGATGAAACACAAGTCCAGAGAACCATCTATAACCCTAGATTTAATTATAAATTATAACCTTTTTTATCACACAAACAGGGTTTATTTCATTATAGGTTCTGAAAAACCACAAGCACTAATAAAATAGGCTGGGTGCAAAATTTCTCCATCCCTGGAATACCCTACAATGGAGATTTGTTAATGGTATCTATTCATATTTTTATGACTATAGTTGTTTTATGCAGAAAATATGTTACAAATTAAAAAAATATACATTTCAATTCAAGTTGTAGATTATAACATTAAAGTGTTATACAGTAGAACCTCTCAAACTCGACACAATGTGGACTTAAAGGTTGTTGAGTTTGAGGATGTCGAGTTTTAGGGAAGTTAAATAAAAATAACTAGGAGTTGAATAAAAACACCTATTTAGAGTATTAAAATTGTACATTTATTGATTTATTATATACAATTATATATTTATATCAACATTTATAACTTATAATAAAAAAATTTGAGACAAAAGGCCTAGTAGAATCTGAAAATAGTGTTCATTACAATTATTACTGAAGTTGCTTATGCTACTTATAAAAAGTCCATCACAGTTAGTTATGGGAAGTTTTCTAAACACTAGAAGAAAAGTGTAAAAGTAAACTTACTGAGTCGTTTGAAAAACCCTATGATTGAAGACTGTTTTTCTGTCTCCACACGGCGTCTTGCAGCTTGATCACGGAGTCGCCTGAGGAACAGAATCTCCATTCCAGTCGCATTTTGCTGCTCTAAGTACTGCAATGTCCCTTCAATAAATTTCACAGCCTCACGGTGGCTAACTTTTCTTTCTTGTCGATGGTTCTCTTGCTCTTCTTCATCCGAATTGTCCCCTTCTACGCCACGCCCTTTGACAGCTGCGATGGTTTCATCTTCTCCTAATGGTTCTGATTCTCCGTCGAGATCCATCCATTCATTGACATCGTTGCTTGAAGACAACTTGGGATTTTTTTCATGAGCTCAATCAAGTCGCTATTTTCAGAATTGATTCCATCAACACGCGACAAATCATTGTCTGCGTGATCTAGAAGTTTCCTCCAAGAACGAATGAGAGTTATGGTCTCAAGCTCGATCCAAGATAGAGAGACCTATCCAATGACATCTAATAAATCGATCTTCTTTAGTTTAGCCGTTACCTCCTCACTTGATTCCAAGGACAACACCAAATATGACAAAAGTTTACGTCTGTACCTTCTCTTTATCGCTGCCAAAGCTCCTCGGTCCATCGGTTGACAGAGAGACGTGACGTTCGGCGGTAGACACATTGCTTTAATGTCTTTGTCCTGTAAATATTGCACATCAGGGTGAGTCGTAAAATTAGCGAGAATCAGTAGAGCTTTCCTGGGAAGATTTTTTTTTTTCAGAAACTTCTCAACCTCTGGGACGAACTGTTGAAAAAACCATTCTTTAAAAATTGCTTCGCTCATCCATGCATTAGATTGATTTCTATACCAAACTGGGAGTTCAAAGTTGCCATCACTTGTGCATCTGGCATCTTTAAAAATTGCTTCGCTCATCCATGCATTAGATTGATTTCTATACCAAACTGGGAGTTCAAAGTTGCCATCACTTGTGCATCTGGCAGTTTTAAATGCTCTTGTTTTTTTTTTTGCTTTTCCAATTAGCGCTAATTTGAGTTTGTGCTCTCTTGTTGCATTTCTGCAGGCAAATAGTCACACGCTCCTTACTTCTCTTAAAACCTGGTGCAGCTTTTTCATCTCTCAGAGCTAAACTTTTAGTAGGAAGTATTCGAAAGTTCAGTCCTGTCTCATCTGCATTGTAGATTTGATCACCTGACAGTCCTTCTTTTTCAATAAACTCGTGTAGTTTGGTCTTGAAGTCACTCACATTCTTAGGGTCAGCTGACAGTTTTTCCCTGCAGATACTGAGCAGCTTGATTCTATATCGTTCTTTCCACCTTGACAACCAACCATTGCTCGCTGTAAACCCAGGCTCTCCTTCGTCCATAAATTGTTCATAAAACTGAATAGGAGCTCTCTTGCAGGATGGGTCCAGATATAGACGTTCCCTTCTCCCTGTGCACACGGAACCATTGGTAAAGGGTTTCAAACTCTGCACTTCTCATTGTTTTTCGTTCCGCGATGGATTCTGTACACTGTCTTTTCAAACACCACGGTTCAATTTCAGATTTCTTTTTCTTCCAACCGAGCACTGTAGACCTACCGATATTCAAGTCCAACACTTTCACCACGCTCAAGCCTTTTTAGGGCACCAAACTTTGCTTCCATTGACACTGACACTTGTTTCCTCTTCTTCTCCGCCATACTGTCGCTCTATATTCCAGCACAAAACTCGTTTAAACAATTGTCAACCACTCTCGTACAAAAGCAACTGACCAATGGTCAAAAGCAACTATGTCTAAACAAACACAAAACTGAAAGCCCAGTGACGACAGTAGCGAGGGTAGTGTATGACCTGCCCGGGAATCCCAGGTCAATGCGCGGCCTCACGATAAGGAAAGTGGCCACAAAAATCCCCGAACGTGTGCAAACAATACCCCGCTCCAGCTGGGCAGGTAAAGGGTGCGTTGAACGACCTTGGAAAATCCAGTAACCTAGTCTGAGTCTCTAGCGCTCTCGAACGGCCTATGTACTGATGGAAAGCTTTACGTTATGGGCGGTGTAAAAAAATTAATTATTCACCAGCTCTGTTGAGTTTTACGGAACGTCGAGTTTTCGGGAATCGAGTTTAAGAGGTTCTACTGTATATACATTTAATTTAAATAAAACCTTATGGTATATTACAAGTAATTTTTAAAATATGTCCAGTTTAGATCTTTAGTTGGAAAAAATCCTTCACATTATGTAGGATATTTATTGCCTTTAAAACAGAAAGGTATAGACTGTATGTTACCAACCTTTTCTATACCATTGCCCTCTTGGTATGAAAACAAATTTCCAATACCTCCTCATATAATATGTATACTTTATATTACAAATACCAATTGGATTTTAAAAAATGTTCAGATATGATATTTTATCTCAAAAAGTGAAAAAATTAGAGAGAATCAACTCTAATTAAATCAGACCTAAAGGTTTCTTTTCAGGAATTGAAAAATAATTATTAAAACACCATCAAAAGTATTAAACTAATTTTATTATAAACAATATAATTAAAGCAAATTATTTTTAATTAATATAAAAATCAACCCATTGCATTATACAAACAGACATCAGGCGCTCATTATGATTATTTGCTTCAAGAGAGTTTATTTTTGTGTCACATATAAGACTAGTTGTTTGAGGGATATTTATTGCCATTAAAAACTTGTAGCACAATATAAGGATAGATATTTGTAGGCCATAATTTCATCTCCTGTTGTCCTAGACACGACTGACCTGTTATCAGATTTTATGCAGAGTATTTTCCTGTTCAGTAAAGTTGTTATTTGGTGTCTATCAGTAGCTAATGTTTATTATGACGTACTTTGTGAACATGGAAAACCTGCTATTGTCCGAGATGAACCGTTAATTGAAAGTAAAGTTGTTACTTGGTGTCTGTCAGTAGCTAATGTTTGTTATGATGTACTGTGTGAACACGGAAAACCTGCAATCATCCGAGGTGAACCGTTAATTGAAAGTGAGTGTAGTGACAATGAGGATTTAATGCAACTATGTCTACATAGGTTTTTAGGGGACCAATTTAGGGATAGTGACTTCGTAAATATTGACAATATTCCCACAACACCCGAATTTTTCTCCTATAATAGATTCCCTAGGCCCTAGTACATCTCTGTTTCTCCCTAGATCAGTAAAACATGATAATAAATTTAGAAAATTGGGGAGAAACAAACCTCGAATTTTGTTTGGGAAGAAAAACCCCAACTTAGTAAAAAATATCCCATTTACCAGATTTCTAGGTGTAGAACAAAATATATATGGACAGTTAGGGGATGATTGACTGAATTAAGTATTTTCACTTCATTTTGCTGCAACAAGCGTGCAGGAAACCAATGATTATGCTTAGAAACAAATGAAAAAACCTGAAAAAAAATTGATAATAGCCAGCCACTACTTGTCATTATACATAATGATGTCCCAAGTAAAGTTTACTGTATAACTCATTTTTTTTTTTTTTTTTTTTTTTCCAGGCGAAAAACCTATCAAGGTTATCATTGCCTAACTAAAGTTATTTTAAATAATAAGATTTTAAAATAAATATTACCTAAAACTAATCAAAATAAAACAAAATAAATGTTTAAAACTAATTGTGATTATAATTATCTAAAATTAAAGAACCTAAAATTATAAAAAATTTAAATATTGTTAAATAGATTAAGGTGGCGTAAGAAAGCGAGGACACGGTCGATAGCCGTGACATCGTCTCTTAAAACCACCTTTAAACTACCTCGAAGATCGTAACGTATATACAAATTTGTCAACTCATTACAATCAAGCAGGATATGCTTGATTGAAATATTATTTCTGCAAAACGGACATAGTGGTGGGTTCTCATGTCGCATCAACCATCCATGCGTTAACAAAGAGTGGCCGATGCGAAGTCGAGTAACCACCACTTCCTCCCTACGATTCGAACGAACAGATGTCCTCCATGGTCGGACGGTATTTTTGATGTCCCTCAGCTTGTTTCTATTTACATTTTGCCATTCTTCATTCCAAACAGAGAATAGTGTAGTTTTAACTTTGCATACAAAATCTGATGCCATCACACGTTGTGTCGATGGTAACATACCTGTAGCTAATTTTGCACCTTCATCTGCTTTAGTGTTTCCGAATATTCCACAGTGACCAGGCACCCAGAGAAATGACACCTCGTAATTGGAGCCTGTGTATAGAGCACAAGATGTCTCCAACCAAAGGGTTCTTAGTGTACATTTCCTGAATAGCCTGGAGAGCACTTTTGGAATCACAACACACAAGATATTTAGCTTTTGCAGACGGAATTGATCTTAAAGCTTGGAAAATTGCATAAAGTTCTGCAGTAAAAACACTACAGGCTGAGGGCAATCCGTAAGTGAAAGTTTGTCCTTCCATATAAAATGCACAACCTATCCCATTGTCCAGTTTTGAACCGTCTGTGAATATAGTCACAGTGTGTTGGTGAGTTTGTTGAATCTGCAAAAACTCCTGACGATAAATAACGTCAGGAGTATTGTGTTTTAGGTACATGGACAATGAGAAGTCACATTTTGGCTTTTGTATTGTCCATGGAGGGATGTAGCATGATGTTCGTTCGAATATAGGTGGATGTTCTAAATTTAGATTATTAAAAATGTGCAACGTTCTTATTCCGAAGGGAGCAGTTGAACGTTGACGCACATTGTAACGATCCTCGAGGTGGTTATCAAAAACTGCTTTGAATGCCGGATGTTTAGGTTTACTTCGAAGACCAGTGTAATAAGAAATTTGTAGCATTTGACGTCGCATAGAGAGAGATGGTTCTCCAGCTTCAACTAGAAGGCTGGAGATTGGGCTTGATCTAAAAGCACCAGTAGAAAGTCTAAGACCAGCGTGATGTATTGAATCCAGGAGTTTCAGAACCATAGGTCGAGCAGATGAATAGGCTATACAGCCGTAATCTATGCGCGATCTTACAACGGCGCGATAGAAACGGAGCATACAGGTTCTGTCTGCTCCCCAATTTGTACTACTTAGAACTCTCAACATATCCAATATCTTGCTGCACCGGGTCCTCAAATCACGCACATGCGGATTCCATGAAAGTCTTTTATCCAATAAAAGACCCAAAATTGTCACATTATCCGCGGTTTGAAGCCGCGTACCATCAAGATAAAGAATAGGTTCCTGGTGTTGCCTGCGACGACTAAATGCTATACACTGGGTCTTCGAAGCCGAAAACTTGAAGCCCGTAGATTTGGTTCATTCTTGCAATTTATTAATTACTAATTGTAAGGATCTTTCCGCTGTTGCCATACTTCTAGCAGCCATATATATACAAAAATCGTCTACAAACAGGGAACAGTGGACCGGTGACTGTACGTTTGAAGTGACGCTGTTAATGGCAACAGCAAACAGCGTCACACTCAAAACGCCACCCTGTGGTACACCATTCTCTAGTTCGCAACGATCAGAATATATGCCTCCTAGACGTACACGGAAAGTCCTGTTATTCAAATAATTTTGTATAAAAGCAAGAATGTTACCTTGTATACCCCATGATTTCAATATGTTCAAAATTCCTCTTCTCCATGCCATGTCATATGCCTTCTCAAGGTCAAAGAAAACAGCTACCAGTGTTTGTCGTAAGATGAAGGCATTCTGTATAGCTGACTCCAACAAAACCAATTGGTCAACTGATGAACGTCCTTGTCTGGAACCACACTGAACGTTAGAAAGTAGTTTGTTTGTTTCTAGATACCAGACAAGACGACGGTTGACCATCTTCTCCAGTAGTTTACATAGGCAGCTGGTCAGAGAGATGGGTCTGTAACTACTGGGATTAGTTTTGTCCTTTCCTTGTTTTAGAAGAGGAATTATTGTCGCTTCTAACCATGCATCGGGAAAACCGTGCTCCTCGAATATACGGTTGTATATCCGAAGGAGAACTAGTTTTGCCGACGGTGGTAGATTTTTAATCATGGAGTATACAATATCGTCCGGGCCTGGAGCTGAATCCTTCGTTGACGAGAGAGCCGACTCTAGTTCGTCGATAGAGAAATGGATATTCAAACAAGAATCTCCAGACAATCCAACAGTGAAAGGTAAGGCTTCCTGTTTATGTTTGAACACCTGGAAAGCGTCCTTGTATGCAGAAGATGAAGAATGTTTTGAAAACGATAACGCTAGCACATTGGCAATTTCCTCACAGTCCGTGGTCGAAACACCATCCGAATGCCTTAATGAAATTAATGGCATCGGAACGGAAATGCCACAGACTGATCGTAATTTCTTCCATACTGTGGATGGAGCTGTAGTTCTTGTAATGGAGCCAATGTACTGCGACCATGATTCTCGTTTACTTTGCCTAAATATTCTCCGTGCTTTCGCACGGAAGATTTTATATTTTTCCAGGTTTTCACTCGTTGGATGTCTCTTGAACTGGTTCAGAGCTTTTCTCCGTTGACGAAGGATCACAGTGCACTCATCATTCCACCACGGAACAGGTGGTCGTCGTGGTTTGGATGAGGTTTTCGGAATTGCCTTTCCGGCGGCATTCAAAACGGTTTTTGTAAATGAATTGACAATGTCATCAATGTTCAGAATCCACGTCCAGTGATTCTAGATCTTGTGAAAATTGTTCCCAGTTGGCTTTTTTCAGGATCCAACGGGGATGTCGAACACAACAGGGTGAGGAGTCACACAAAGAGAATGGGTCTCAATAGGAATGTGGTCGCTACTGTAAAGATCAGGCAATGCTGACCATTTTAGCCAAGACAGGACTGCATAATGACAAGTCTACAGCTGTCCATCCACCTGTTGACGCTGCTAAATGTGTCGGAGAACTGTCATTTAGCAGGTATAAATCCAGTTCCGATCTGATGCCTTCGATCAGATTACCTCGCGGGTTGCATTCTGGGGAACCCCATGAAACATGGTGGGCATTGAAATCGCCCACTAATAAAAACGGAGTCGGCAACTGATTTATAAGGTCTACAAGATCTCTCTGTTGCAGGTTGTCACTTGGTGGGAGGTAGACACAACAGAGAGTGAGTTTGTATGGAACAGCTGTTTGAATTGCTACTGCTTGTAAGGGAGTTATTAAGTTCAGAGAAACGGCGTCTACACAGTCACGGGCTAGAATGGCTACGCCACCTCTAGCTCGATTTTCTGTAACGAAGTCCGATCTGTAAACTGAATACTCCCTTAGATGGAAATTGTGCGATTCATGGAGATGTGTCTCCTGAATACAAATGTACATAGGGGACACATCCCTTACAATTAATTTGAGATCCTCAATGTGACTTTTAACACCGTTAATGTTCCACTGAATCACGGATTGTTTAGGTGTGGACATTGCTGCTTAGTGAAAAGGATTGACTTGGCTCTCATTGTTGGCATTAAATGTTAATTTACCTGGAACGTCAGGAGACGCTTCAGGCAATGTATCATCGGATTCCATCACCGCTATTGCAGTGGTGGAACTCGAGGAATTTGTATGCTTAGGAGGTGAGATGGAATGGGCCCCTCCTTTGGCCTTTGCTTTTTTTTCTTTTTTCTCCCCAACTTTAATTGGGGCATTCTTTTTTAAAATATCAAAATTTGTTTTATTTTTCGTACCCTCTGATGGAATTGTTCTAATTGTCTTTCCTTTGTGGAGAGATACCTGTGCAGGAATGCCTGTATCGTCTGATTTGCTACGTACTAGCAGATTACTCGGCGTAGTCGCTGGTTGTACTACACTTACTGAAGGTCCATTTGTCACTAAAGACAGAAGACGTGCAACCTGCTCAGTAAGGGCTACAATTTTTCCGGTAAGGTCTGCGCAGTTGGCACAGGACGACTTCGTTGCGCTCGCGGAAGCAGCATAAGTTTTAATGACAACATTTGGTTGGGAAGCTTTAAAGATCTTCTTAGCTTCAGCAAATGATATCCTCTGGTTAGCCATAATGCCAAGGATTGCTTTCTCCTCCTTAAAGTGAGGACAGTTGTAAGATCGCGCCGGATGATCGCCCCCACAGTTAGCGCACTTCGGGGAGTTGCCGCAATCTTTTTCGTCATGACCTTCCATGCTACACTTGCCGCATACACCCTGTTTAGAACACGCAGAACTAATGTGCCCAAAACGCTGACACTTGAAGCATCGCCGAGGGTTAGCTACGTAAGGCCTCACTGACAGCCTTTGATAACCTGCATTAATATATTCAGGAATCTCTGGTTTCCCAAAAGTTAATATGAAAGAGGCTGTTTTAATTTTCTCGCCTTTTTCAGACTTCATAATAACAGCAACATCCGTGACAGACTGTGACGAGAGTTCGGCCTTGATTTCATTTATTGGGACGTGCATCAGGTCCCTACATGTAATGACCCCCTTAGAGAAATTCAACGATCTATGGGGAACCACAGACACCTTGACTTGGTCGAAGAAGGAAGTCGTTTTTAAAAGAGATCGGGTCTGTTTTTCATTACTAGTAGCAACAAGCAGTGTCCCATTTCTTAATTTTTTTATAGATGAGACAGGACTTCCAGCACAGGCAGTAATTGCTTTATTTATAAGAAAAGGCGAAACTCTGGACAAATCCTTTCCATCTTCGGCATTAGATATTATTAAATATTTTGGCGATGGCAATGCTTGTGACGTTGCCACCATCAACTTCTTCCTCAAATCATCAACTTTAGGTTCATCAGGTGAATCCTGACGAGTCCTCTTTAAACTCAAACCATTTGACTTGGTTTTATGATCCATAGAATGCTTTTAGCCAACCATCGTGTCTGGCGTTACGGGCGAGACTATAGGAACGGGTACACCCTTGGATCACTTGCGATCATTTCCAATCTCCAGAACTCTGGAGCCTATAGTATTCTTCTTAGCTCGACTCGATGGGCATCAGTCGAGAACTCGTAATACTGTGCACAAGCTCCGACACCTGTGCACCGCGGACACTCCCTGACCAAGGACCGAAGCGGCTGGTAGACCAGACACCGCGCTTACGTCTTCGGCAGAGCAAGCTCACATCAGCGTCCCAGACCAGAGTTCGTCAAGCTCTGGAATTTTCAGCACTCCCGACGCGCAACGGTTCTGACCAGTCAAAAATCCCTAAGAGAAGATGTAAGTGTTGAAATGTGTATAGATTGTGTTGGTGTGTGTATGCTTTGTGAGTGGTGTAGTGTTAGGCTAGGGTACCGCGAGGGACGCCAAATCCCTTGTAGGTGCGGCTAGTCCGCACCCCCCTGCGGGAAACTCTTTTTATATTATCTATATTGAAATAATTATAACATTTATATCTTACCTCTGTTTTTTGTTTCACTTATCAATAACAAAGTCAATTTAACTCCACTTGTTAACTAATTTATTTACTAAGCTAACTTACCAGATATGTAATAGGAGTTACACTGGATGCAAACAGGAAGTCAACAGATTGCCATCTATCGGTGATAATTGGATATGGAAAGTTACAGTTCACACCAGTTTGGTGTGTGTGCTTACAGTTGAACAGCTGTTGTTTCCTATCTGATTCGATATAACATAAATTCATAGATAGTTCTTTGCTTTAATTTGCTCTAGAAACATAATTTGATTAATTTTTATTTCATTGTTGTATTTAGTCCTTTTAAGCGATAAATGTAGTTTTATTACCTTTCGAAATTAATGAGTCAATGAGATATAAGAAGGAAGAATGAAAACCAAGTTCTTAAGTATGTACTTGATATGAATTTGCAAAAACTCATCATGAGACGAAAAGTTATTGTACAAACTTTACGCAATAATAATACTAAGGAAACGTTTCTTAAAATTTATTCAGTAAAACACACTGACCCTTCTTCTCCCACCCAAAACTATTAACAGCCACTAAAACGTCCACAATCTTTTTTTGAATTTGCTACTGCCCATTTACGCGGACGGGTATCTAAAGTATAAACTAAACTAAAATTAACGTTAAATATAATATATGTATTATAATAAATCCTTTCATTTGTTTGTTTATGCTGATTGGCAGTTATTTATGGAATTTATTTGTTATAAAAACGCTTATACTTGTTAGTTTGACATTACCTCTATCTATTTAAACAATATTAAATTTCTGGTGTGGATGTTCGGTCCGTCGTGTTGGTAATTGTTGACGTCATACACGTTTCCTCTTGAGTCTTGTGTATAATGTTTTTGAATAGTATGTCCTCTGTATATGTTGTTTGTAGATTCATTAAATTGTTCTGTATGTTTTTATAAATGTGGTATTTTTCTAATGAGTTTAGTTCTATTGGGTTATTATTTATTTCAAGTATGGTTAGGTTATTTTCGTAATATGTTATTTCATGTTTATGTGATATTAGGTATGCTGCAACATTTAATACTTTTGTATTTTTATTTTTGAATGCTCTATAATGTTCTTCAACATATAATGATCTGGTTGTTTTCCTTATGTAAAATGCGTTACAGTTGTTACATGTAATTTTGTAAATTCCTGATAGGTTATGTTTTTCTGAATTTGTTTTGTTATTAACATATTGTTGTCTGGTTGATATTTTATTATTTTGTTGTTTGGTTTGTATGTTGGAGTGTAGTATTCTTTGTTGTATATATTTATTTTTTCTATTTTGTTATTGGTGTATTTATATTTTAGGTAGATTTTTTATTTTTATTATTTTTGTGTTCCAGTTGTAGTGTTGTGTTGAGGTTAGGTTTTTTGTGAATTTATTGTATATATTTTTTATAAGGTGTTTGTTGTATCCATTTTCTATTGCTATTTTTGTAATGTTATCTAATTCTTCATTTAATTTTTGTTTGTTATCCTGTGTGTATTTTATTGCTTTATTTATCATGTTACTGTAAGTGTTAATTCTGTGTGTCCAGTGGTGGTTAGATTTGTAGTGTATTGTGGTGTTGTTGGAAGTAGTTTTTCTGTGTACTGTAGTTTCTATTTTATTGTTATTTATATTTAATGTGATGTCAAGAAAACAATTCAGTGATTCGAAAATGGTCAAGTAACCGAAAAGTGCCTCATCACAAAAGGTAAAAATTAATTGCACTTAGTGATTGAACAATTGTTTACAATTAAGAATAATAAATTTATATATATATATATATATATATATATATATATATATATATATATTTAGGTTAGTTTTGGTTGGTAAAGATTATTTAGATTTTTTGGACTAGGAGACTGACAGACTTACCTTGGTAAGAGTCCACTCTGTAGTCTTGAAATAGAAACACATAAAAGCACTTAAACAATGATGTATTTCAACCACACAGTGGTCTTTGTCAATCGAAGAGAAAACACAAAAAGAAATATGAGAGAATCATATTTCTTTTTGTGTTTTCTCTTCGATTGACAAAGACCACTGTGTGGTTGAAATATATCATTGTTTAAGTGCTTTTATGTGTTTCTATTTCAAGACTACAGAGTGGACTCTTACCAAGGTAAGTCTGTCAGTCTCCTAGTCCAAAAAATCTATCTATATATATATATATATATATATATATATATATATATATATATATATATATATATAAATTTTTGAATCTGTTATTTTATATGATAAAAACACCAACAAGAATTTTCAAATAGATTGGTATAAAGTACAAAGACAAATGTTACATATTCTGAAAGTAGAACAGTTTGGGCACAAATTTTATGAATATCTGTGATCAACTAATATAAGGAATAATTATATCAACTTTAAACATCTTGGATGCTTACCTAGATACAAAATCCCATTTGTTAAGTGAAAAAGCTTTTTGATTCAATTATTATTTGGGCCAGGTCCTACCACAAATCTACTTATTACACTATTATGGTCATTCTGTAAACATCGCTGTACTGTATTGAATTATATACAGATGAATACTGAATAAGAAACTGACGCTTGCACATGAACGTAGTCAGAAAGGAACGATCAAGAGTGGCTTGAGTGTTGCGGTGTGTAGGGTGCTAAATAAAATAGCAACTATTATATTTAGAGTATGTAACTGTTTATGCTAGCAGTATTTTATTAACTCAAAAAATTCACACTGGTCACTAGTCTTCCTCAAATATGACATTACGATGATGCTCATTTGATGTATACATTTTTATCATCATTTGATATAAAATTTTAATAAAACAAATTACAGACCTGACGAAATACCCAAACCTCAGAAGAAAAAATGTTATATTTAGGTTTCAAGACTTAGGGAGATATTTATTTACAATATCGCTAAAATGTCATTAATTATTTTAGTTAGTATTCCCATCATATTGTTTATTAGTCATTAAGTCTGATATGTTACGTATAGGCCAATGGTGGACATGGTCTTTAACCACTGGTATTGGTTAAACCGGCTGCTGGGTGGAGGAGTGATGCCCATTGCAAGTAGTTATAAGGTCTTAGGATTTAAATCTGTTTATTTGTAACCTTTTAGTGATGTTAGTAGGTTACAAATAACCTTCTATCTGTATGCTACACATAGAGGTTATACTCTATGTGGAATACACATAAAGGTTATGTAAATATTTGTAGCATAGGTTAATTATTATTATTTATTTATTTATTATAATTACACTACTGAGTTCTCTAATGTGTTTTTGTTTGAAAATACAAATAGTATAATGTCTTTAATGTGGCCTATCTGAATTTTTTAGATATTACAAGCGACAAAAATTACGACAGTTACAAGTGTTTATTAAAATAAGACAGCTGTAATAATAAGTGTGCTTAAGAAAGCATGTTTGAAAAAGGAAATGAAAAAGTACACAACATGAAAAAAAAGAATTTATTTGCAAGTAATCTATTTAAACTAATTAATCACTAAGTAGCCTATTTTAACTAACAAACACTAAGAAAAAACTATGAGATCCTACATTTTGCATCTAAACAGAGCATTATACCCAGTTATACATACAAACATGGGCGCCCATACACACGGGCAGGGAGGGGCCGTGGCCCCCCTAGCTCCCAGAAAAATACAAATTAAAATTATTAAGACTTTCGTACAAATATTTCTTTTTTTATTTTCAGCTGATGTGGAAGAACTATACTTTAATTATAATAAATTTTCACAGTATTAACAATATAAATAGTATATTTATGCGATTCTGCTATATTAACACCTTGACTGAACAAAGTAGGTTTTAAAGTCAGAAAATATTGAATATCCATATTATGTGATTGTGTCAATATGGACCAGTTAATGGTTGCGTCAATTTTAACCATAATTTTTCAAAATTTCCCCGGACCCTCCTTCTCATGGAGGGAATCCCATTCCCCAGGTATCAGATTTGGCCCCCCCCCTATAAAATTATACATGGGCGCCCATGCATACAAATAAAAGTTTGGATTTATTATTGCTACTGCTTATTGTCTATTTTTATTTTTTAAATTATTACTCTGAATTCTTTTTTTGTTTATGGGTACAGTAGACTTTTAGGTCATTAACCTGCATGACCAGCTGGCAAAGTAGTATTGAAAAGTATGAAGCTTAGGAAAAATCTATTATATCTTTAATGGATACCAATTAAAAACTATAACAAATTTAAACTAAAACCCAATAAATGTTATAAGATTAATATAGTGTTTTTCAATTTAAATTTGCCCTTCAGTAAAAGGTTTAAGTTGGAATGTAGGTTTGATAAATTCAATTTTACAACTTGTGCATTCAGTAAATGAGCTATTGAAAGTATTAGTGGTCTAAGTCCAAAATAATGGTTTTGAAATAATTGTAAGTAAAGTTTAATCATTAAACTGACCATAAACTTCAGAAAATAACTTCCAAAATCTGTTTATATAATTTAATACATTTTAATCTGTCTACTAACATAAATATTTGAGTTTAATGTTCATTTGATTCATTTTTTACTTACACCAGTAATGTTTTAAACATGTTCAAGTTGATGACTATTTTGAATAACTTACTTCACTGTTTGTTTTGAATGAACTATATCTATGCTTGTTGTTAAGTTTCTTTTATAAAACAAATTTATAATTTTACAAATTAAAAGAAAATTATTCTACAAGTTATGCCTCTTTTTACTATTATGTTTTCAACTAGCTATCCAAGTACATTTATTGCTTTCTTTGAAGCAGATTCAATGTTACTAAAATCTGCATCATTTTGCATAAGTGAATGACCCGAGGCTAGAAACTTATAGCCCATTGTAGAAATTTTGTTGTGAGGGCTCATTACCAAATTCATCCTAAAGCGCTCCGTAAGCGCGAGTTGTACATTGCAGTTCTTTGCCAATACATGTATCACTATATGCAATAATATAACTTCTTGTAGCAGCTTCCTTATCAATATTCAAAGCTAGACGTGAATCGATTTCCTGGGATCCTCTGCAAGCTACCCAGACATACATGTGGGCTTATTGTTTGTCAGATTGTGTACACCAAAGAAAAGCTACTGATACATTCAGAACAGGAAAGAGTAAAGCTTTTTGTAGGTTGAATGAAAAAACATTTTAACTTGAAGAATTATCTCTTGCAAGAAATGGATCAATTTTCATGGAGGCCCTTGTTTTGTCTGCCTTCCTCAAATGTAGTTCAGGCTCTGCTTTAAATTCTGTGCTTTGTTCTTCATTTTAAGTTTCAATGAGTCATAAATTCAACATGTGTCTTTTAGAGGAATATGAAAGTGTAAGTTTTCATCTGAAAAGACTTTTTTATAAATTGGTTCTTTACCTGAGCTGTAGTAGAGCAGTCTTCCAAATACAACTGGTATATTTTTTTTGTTCAGATTTGGATCAAAGTATCTACGAAGGGAAGCTTAAAATATGTTTTCCAATTTGATTTATTAGTTCTTTACTGGTCTTATTTTTACAAATGGCTTTACCTCTTTTACCTTCTCCTGGATGACCCTCTGTGTCCTTTTTCAAGGTCCTACTAACTCTACCATCTGATACCTGGAACGTCTTCAGCAAATATTGCTTACATACTAGAATACTTTCGCTATCAATATTTACATAAAATTTAATTGTACAGCCTTTCAGGCCTCTACTACTGTCACGAGATCATCTTTATGCAATGTCTACATGCTTCACAAGGCCACAAATATGTGCATTCTGAATGGCAAAATTGCCCATTTTCCAAAATCCATCGTAACATCTCTTCTGAGATTTTTGTGAAACAGTTTTCACGACATCCGCATTCATCATTCTTAAATATTTTTTGGGTTACTGTTGTATCTTAGATGTGTCTTCACCAAGTATTCTATCAACTTTTTTAACATTTCCTCTCCATATTTTTTTCATTTTTTTTTGTTTTCCTGTTTTTTATTGCCTTCATCATGGGTCACTGAACTCTTCTTCTTTGGATACAAAGAATATGTTCAAAGGTTGAACATATTCTTTGTCGGCATCTCAATCATAATTACAATCACTTTCACAATCAGAACTCATTATAAGATTATCCATATTTTATAGAGATACCAATGACTTGGTATCTATGACTTGCACCCCTTATGCATTAAACATATGGCTAGTTTCATTTCATATTGTTGGATTGTCCTGCACTCTATAGGCTCATTTGGTAAATAAGACTTACACCACCTTTACATTAAAAAGAATGAGCTTCATGCTTTCTCACAACACTAAAACCCATTTTTTTAAAATACTGACTTATACTATTAATGCTTTCAATGGCACAAATTTTGTAAGTAAAAGATAATGAGTTCAGGTAATTTTCTTTATTTTCTATTTAGTCTTAATCTCTTCACACTTTATCTGGCCACTCTTTTGTCGAGTTTCTAAATACACTAATAAGTTGTATTTAGCAGATTGATTCAATTAATATTTTAAAATAGGATATTCCTAAAATTACTCAACTTGTTTACCTAGACTAGTTTCAAAATATAAACGATTTTTCTCACTCCATCAACATGAGAAAAATACATACATAGCCTAATATTTATTACTGAACCATAATAGTTATATAGCTATTAATAATAATATTAACTATAGAAGTTAAAAATATATCCTGTCATTTTTCAATATGAAATTTCTTTCTCCAGTTTGGTTCAATGTCTGAATGTATACTGAGATAGTGTAAAGTAGTAGGAGACTTAATGCTCGTTTTACTAACAATTTTAAATTAAATTTTTCCCACTTCATAATTTATGGGAATAACATAAATAACTAGAGTTCACCTGTACTAATATACTGTTGCAAATGCACCTTATAAATATTTTGTTACATACAGATACAAAAAATCTAAACAAAATGATCACAAATTAAACAAATATAAACTAAAAGAACAAAAAATACAAAATACTGTTCACGTTTATTCAGGCGATATTGTATCACATTTAGAACACAAATTAAAATATTAAACTTGGGTAGCCACCTAAAATAATTTCTAAAAGTTCATTTCCCTCTAGTTTTTAAAAATTTGTTCGATACATACAATTCTCATATTTTACCTGATTTTGTTACTATTATTTATGTTTTGTATAAATTAAGCCAATTATAGGAACAAATCATGTTCTCCTTTTATTAATTTTGTTTTTGAAGACAATTGGACTTATCTGCTTTTGCCAATAGATTCAATTATAATACCCAATTGAAGTATATAAATTGACCATCAATTGTACTCCTTTATTATGTTCATAATAACTGTAATGTACACAAGGTGGTGAGTATAAGATATAGGAGTAATTACACATGACTGATTGATATTCCAAAAACTGTTTACATTGAGTTAAAATTTTTCTAGATACAGTGTTTATATCACAAACAACCAATCTTCAAATTGCTTATATAAGCTCATTAAATAGGTAAGGCATTTATTCCTACAAAATTTTACATAACATCTAATCACAACAGCTAAATTAATTTTATTAAATTTCTTATAATTTTTTTTACTTTTACTTGCTGATTAGCTTTTTTATTAAGAATAACCAATGTGTGTAATTTTTCAATAAGTCCTTAAATATTTACAAATTTCCAAAACATTATTTTTCAAATATCATTATTTTATAATTTTTTATTAGTCTTACAACTTTTTAATGAAATTCCCAATTTAGTGGTCACATTCTTATTATTCCACTTTATCAAAACAAATCAGGCTTTCCCCATTTAAGTAGCCACCCAATAAACACTACTAATATTACTACCAAATTATTCTTTGCGGTTCTGTGATGTCTGACCAATAAAATGTCTTTGTAAGAAACAAGTACACTGTAATCCCATTAACAAAAACATAAATCAGTAATTCTACTGCCAACTGCCACCACTTTGGTGACTGAACCTGAAGCCTAAATAACATATAAGGAATGATGAAGTAACGGAATTCAAACAATCTCTGCGGAACTACAGATAATACAAGGCAAAACCAGAACCCTGCTTTAAAAACTATATTACAATGTTTCATTGCATTATTTATATAAAATATTCCAAACATGTAAACAGTAACTAAACAATATCTCAATTCAAGCCTATCATATATTTTTTTCCAAATATAAAAAGTATAATGTCTATTATCAGCTAACAAATATGGATGAACATGTGTATTTACACATACCACAAAAACACACAATGCAAGAAGAAGCAAAGTGTATTTTATGTTGGATGCAATAACATGAAAGAATTCTTTCACTTGAACTACAGCAAAGGGTAGAGTAAAAACTAAAGTAAAAAATGAAAAATAAAATATCTGTGGAATATTAATAACAGGAGAGTGTGCAGTTCTATCTCCAACTACAATTCCCCCATTAATCAAATAAAACAATATAAATGAAATTCCTACAAGAAAATAACTGAAAGCATGACCAATGACTCGTCCAATCAAATGTGATATATGATAGCTTCCTTGACTGTAAAGTTCAGACACAGTTGATCCCAATACCTAAGCAAACAATGATTATTTTAATAATGGGAAGAAATTATTACAAATTTAGTCTCTTTCTCTCACATCCTCTCAAACACACAAACTTATACACTCAAACCAAATACAATTCTAAGTTATATGTTATAATTACAATTAAAATACATTTATAACAGAATAATACCAATTCATTCAAAAACATAAATGCTGTTATTTTATTGTTACTACTGATTATAAATTTTAAATTCATGAAATTTACTCACATTAAATTTTAAAAATTTATTACTTACTGGGAGGGGGTAGATTCGATTAAGACTATTGTTAATAATACATTTTAATAATGTATAATATAAGAAATAAAGATATTGTTTACCATAAAAGTTCAACTAAATTAAAATTCACAACTATAAAAATTAAAACAGTTCACTATTGATCTCACTACACCCTAGTTTATTAAAACATACAGACTAGTTTTGATGATGATGTCGCCTTCATCAGTGCTTGGTAAGCAGTAGTAGCCAAGCACTGATGAAGGTGACATCGTTATTAAAACTAGTCTGAATATATTAATAAGCTAGTGTGTATTGCGATTTAGAGTGAACTATTTTAGTTTTTACCGTTGTGAATTGTTCTCAAGAGCTAAGCTCTAATCAACTTGAATTATAATTATTGGCAGATTTGGATGTTAATATGAGCAAAACTTATAATGCATATCAGAATACGTTGTTATAATATTGTAAGATAAAACAAAGCTGAAACCATTACAATACAATAAAAATCCAACAGCAGGATCAAGTAAAATGGACATCTTTAATTTGTTAATAACTTTAACATTAGTTTATGACTGATAAAGACACGGAAGACACTGATGAAGATCGCCACATAGCGATCAAAAAAGTTCTGAGTCAGTTTTTACAAATTTACAAAATGTAAAGTTCGGAAGTCATAAACTAATGTTAAAGTGATTAATTAAGATTCACCGAATGTAATGGACTACAAAATTCAAGAGTTTTATATTATTATTACAGAGAAAGAAAAATATGCTTACACATTTTAAATAGGTAAAATATTTGTGTACATTCTAATATATAATCAAATCAATTTAGTTAACATTCTTATAGATATAAAATATTTATTTGTTCAATGTTTATGTTTTTATATGATGTGCTGAATATGGATTATAATACAGGGAAAATATGCAAAAGAAATCTAAGATTGATGTTAAGATACTTTTTGTAATTAACTTGTTAAACACTTAATTATAATTTTCTTCAATTTTGAAATTTAAAACAATTAATTTCACATAAGTAATTTTGGAATAATATTTTATTGCAAATATTTTTAAATTAGAAAAATCTATTTATATGATGAAGGTATTTTTGTAATGTACATTACATTCAAATATGGTTTGTATTTGAATATGTTACAACTTTATGAATAAACAAAAATAAACATTCAAGTAACCAAGGATATAATTTTTCTACAATAGTTTAATCAAATCTGATCTAGCCTAGTTACCACAAACCAAACTCTCAAGTTATAGTTAGTTGTAGTTATAGTTCAAGTTTACTAAAGTTACTTTTTTTAAAATGGAGGAAAATTCAACATTGTCATTAATATAAATATGAATTATAGAATGAAGATAAACTGTTACTGACAATAATATTTACCTAAAACTATTACTGATAAAATATGTTTGTTACCCACAAACGTTTTTAATTAAACTTCTCATACAAATATGATATATAAATATATACAGACTGTTCTCCACTATTATATTAGTTCATCCAAACAATACTATACACTTATATAGAGCAATTGCAATGGAAGTAACGCAAATTTGATTTACATTAAAATTTGCATATTTTTCTTGGGTTAGATATGGTTAATGCAATACAATTTTTAAAATGTAATGATTTCTCAAACACTATGTCACTGAAACTGATAAAGCATCTTGTGACTGTGAAACACTTCTTATACAGGGTCTGGCAATAAAACCTCCCATATTTAAAGAAACCGTGGTAATGCTAGCACTGATGTGGTAGGGGTATTGTTTGAAAGCAGTGTACGTGCCATTTTGAATGTGCATCATGGCTGGGCTTGGTGAGCATCGTGCGTTTGTTGTAGAGGAGTTTATTAATAATGGTATTTCTATAATTGCTACTTAGCAAGCGTTTCATATTCGATTCGAACTTGGCCAAATGATCATGGTCCTGACAGGAAAACTTTTCAACACAGGCTCAGCACTAAAAATAAAACCTACTGGGCGACCTCGGACTGCAACAATGCCGAAAAATGTGACACGTGTGAGAGCGTCCGTCTAACAATCCCTAAGGCATTCAGCCTTGGGATTGTCCGATAGGAGTGTAGGAAGAATTCTCCATAGAGAGCTTAATATGCACCCATTCAAAATGATGGTTACCCAGCAATTAAGTGAGAAAAATTTTGAAACATGCAGAGCTGTGTGTGTGTGTGTAAGGAAATTCTTCAGAACATTCCCCCCTGGAGATTTGTTTATTTCTTCAGATGATGCCCACTTCCACCTATCAGGTTCTGTAAAAAATCAGAATTTTCGCTACTGTGCTGCAGAGAACCCTCGGGAACTTCATCAGCAGCCACTGCACAGCCCTCATGTGACAGTTTGGTGCGCCAATGCTGAATGTTTCGTGTGGGGACCGTATTTTTTTGGAGAAGGTGGCCAAATGGTAACAGTTAATTCGAATCGTACTGTCCCACGATAGAGATCTTCCTCCGATCTCGTCTAAGCCAGTACGTTGTAGACCATGAAGAACAAGAAGATTGATTCCAGCAATACGGATCCACATCTCCTACTTCTCAGCATTCTAAAGAAATGTTGAGGAGTTGGTTCCAAGTCGTCTTGTCTCTTTGCGAGGAGACATTGCCTGGCCCCCATCACCTGATTTATCGCCTTAATTTTTTTTTTTTTTTGAGGACACCTAAAGGCTGAAGTGTACAAACATCGCCCTACAAATCTGCAAGCACTTAATGAGGCAATCAGCCAGGAAGTGGCAGCCATTCCAAGAGAAATAACACAAAAAACTATGAAGACTCCGGAAAAGACTTCGTCAATGTATCAACAAAGTAGGACGTTATTTAGCGGATATAATTTTTTAAATGAAGTGATGTAAAATGGCATAGTATACATTTTCACCAATAAAAGTATGTTTTCTGTATCTGTCTTACTTTTTTTGTAACTACCTTTTAAAAATTAGGGAGGTTTTATTGCCGGACCCTGGACATGAGAAAATTTAGAATTTTCTTACCTCAAGATATTTCAACTTGGTTTCTGAATCTGGAGAAATAATTGTTTTTCTCCTTAATGCTTCTGCTTTGATAACATCTGTTACTAAATCCAAAGAAAAAAGGAAAATCCATACAATATTAGTCTGTCTCACAATGACACAAATGAACCCTAAAACAAAAATTAAAGTGATGCATTTGATTAAATTTAAAAAATTTAAATTGTTCCAATATATTATTTATAGTAAGATAGTTGGTTTTTGGTAAAACTCCATCAAGAATATATGAATAAATTAGGTAAAGCTTTACAACATTTATTAATTATAATGACAATTATTTCATCTTATACAGGATTGTCAATCTACAACTAAAATAAAAACTATAATAAACAGGTGCCTAAAGTATATAGGTTAGCTAATGAGCCCATAAGGGTGGTAAGGAGTGAGAGAATGAAAAAAAAGACCACTCTTTAAGAACATATTCTAGGATTCCATTTTCCTTTTGATCTTAGAGTATATAAGTTAGTGAGGCATGTTCAGTGTTTGTTTTTCTCCCACTTTCTTACTTGTTATTAACTGATAATGCCTGTATAAGGTGAAATCATTTTCATTACAAATTTATTAAACAGAAAACTAAAAATAATTTTCTTTTGTTCTATATTAATAACACAGTTTTGTAGCTTACAGTAAATTTTATTTAATAATTTAATGTACTAAAGTTAAAATATCATTTAAAAATTTACGGACTAAATCTTTTAATTTTTGTTTTTCTACAAATTACAGACAGTTGAAAAAGACGATACAGGATATGTTAGCTTGAAATCTGTTGAGAAAAATTATCCCCTAATAGTCATCCGTTACGATGATTCATAAAACAACAGCGCAGGAAAATCTGTTACAATGATTCATAAAACAGTGCAGGAAAATCTGTCAATGGAACAAGTTTATAACTGTGGCAAGATTGGTTTCGATTACTGAATGATTTTTCTGAAAAACTAGAAATGCGGTTTACTCTCTAATTATAGGAAGTTTAAACAAGATTAACAATCCTAGTTTATACGAGGGCCGTTTTTTTTTCAACCTCCGATCGCACGCCATGATGGCTAGAAAGGTCACAGACCAGCCCTGTGCGCAGCAGTCGATCGCGCATCTTCCACACTACAACTTTTGTCACTCCCGAGTTCAAGTAGCCAGTTTGCGCTTAGCTGCAGTCGGGTAAACATGGCCGCGTCTATTGATTCTCCCGCCAAATGTGAGTTGAGAAGTGTTATTCGTTTCTTGCAAGCAGAAGGGAATAGTGCAGCAGAAATCCATCGGAGAATGTGCCGTGTTTACGGAGAAAACATTATGAGTGAAGGTGTTGTGCGGGAATGGTGTCGTAAGTTTAAAACTGGCCGAACCGACGTGCATGATGAAGGAGGTCAAGGACGCAAGTCTGTCGCTACAGACGATCTTGTTGAACGAGTTGACAAAGTGGTTAAAGAAAACCGTAGATTCACAATAAGTGCTTTGTCTTTGGAATTTCCAGAAGTGTCGAGATCTTCTCTGTACTCTATTGTTTCTGAACATTTAGGCTACAAAAAGATTTGTGCTCGCTGGGTGCCAAAGATGTTGAGTGACACCCACAAAACTCGCCGAATGGCTTCAGCTTTGACATTCCTTGAACGTTATCGCAATGAAGGAGTAGATTTTTTAAAATCAATTGTAACCGGAGATGAGACCTGGATTCTTCATGACACACCCGAAACAAAGCAACAATCTCAACAATGGATGCACACAAATTCACCGAATAAACCCAAAAAATTCAAGCAAACTTTCAGCAACCGAAATGTTATGACTACGGTCTTTTGGGACCAAAAAGGTCCGTTGCTTGTGGAGTTCATGCAGCCTGGGACCACAATTAATGCAGCTGTTTATTGCCAAACTTTACGACGTTTGCGGCGAGCCATTCAGAACAAAAGAAGAGGCATGCTGACATCAGGAATTGTTCTGCTGCATGACAACGCCCGCCCTCACACTGCAGGTGTAACCCAACAACTTCTTGAACAATTTAAGTGGGAAATTTTCGACCACCCACCTTACAGTCCCGAGCACCGACCTAGCACCGAGCGACTTCCATCTTTTTCCTAAACTGAAGAAATGGCTTGGAGGTCAGCACTTTCCGACTACTGAGGAACTTCAAGACACGGTCAAGACTCATTTAAATTCACTGGCGGCAACATTTTATGAAGAGGGTATTGGAAAGCTTGTCCACAGGTATGACAAATGCCTCAATCTTCAGGGTGATTATGTTGAGAAATAAGCATAAGTGTACATACATTTTGGTAATAAAATAATTTTGTTCTATTCACTTGTCTTTTATTTATGGCCCACCGGAGGTTGAAAAAAAAACGGCCCTCGTAACAATGCTATTATAGTCATAATTTTTGCTTAAACTGGAAAGTCTACCACAGAAAAAGATGTTGGTTTTACCAGTTTTACATGAAATTAAAAAATTAAATGGAAGGCTAGCTTAGTTTTTAATGAGCATTTATTTTGCAGGTTTAAGTCTAGAACAAAAAAAAATAATGCTCAAGGCAATCAATGTTTTAGAAAACGCACCGAAGCTGAAGAACATTATAGTGGAGATATTTATAACACTTTTACCTTTCAATACAACTAGCCTTATCATACCAAATGACCAAAGACCTACAAAATATATCTGCTCAAATTTTTTTAAAAAATTTTGTACTGAGATAAGCAAACCTAATCCATAGCAGCTTTCCTGATAAAATTATAAACATAGGCAGAATTATTTACTGGGTACCAGTTAAAAGCAATTTCTAATCTCAAACTCTAAAAAGGTCTTAGGTGAAAAATTTAGAGAAACCTAATAATAACAGAAAAAATAGTGAAAAGTTGTCAAACTGTTCAACTTATTCTGTAGCTTCCTGGATTTAAGAACGTGGACAAAAATAAATATATAAACCGCCAAGACAAACCCTATAAATTAGTTGACAGTACAATTATGAAAATGGTAAACAAAGACAGCAGATATGAAGAGGAAAGGATATTTTGACACAGCAAAAGTTAGTTATAGTGGCATGGCAATAGGGACAACCATACAGCAGTTAGCTCTATGCTATAAAGAGTAACAATGTATGGTGACACCATAGGACCTTTATGAAGGTGGTAGTACTACACTGTTGAAAACATAGGTTTTTTGGCAGAATCAAACATTTACTGGTGCTTTTATTAGAAACTAAGATGCATATGTCTCCTACATTTTAAATTTGCTACACTATGTTTATAGAACATTGGTTTTGTCTAAAACAAATCCTAAATATTAACATGACTAAATTTTTAGATAATCATTTACAGAAAAAAATAACCAAGCAAAGGTTCTGAATCTAATTTTAAATGAAAGGTCTTAAATTATTTAACATTGTATGATCTGAGCTTTCACAAATTCAAATCTCAATACTTGAAACTACTGAGGATTTACTATACATGTTGTTGCTATGTTTTTGTTTCTTTGGTTTTATTTCTAACAGTTATTTATACAACCATTATTTATTATAATTTCATTTTCTGATTTAAAACATATTTATTTTATAATTAATTTTAACCTTTAAACAAAAAATCCTAATTTATTTTACAATTTTATAGATGATTTTTTTCCCAAGCGGATTGGGCCAATAGTCACCTTTAATACAAACATTCTTAATTACAGAATGATTTTTGTTTTAGTAAATCCAAATAGCATAGAGGTAACAATCAGCAAAGTCAGGGCTACAAAAAGATTTATGAAGTGATTGTTGATATTAGTTTATTTAAAAAAAATTATAGCAGAAAATAAAATATCACAATTTGATAACACTTTTTAAAATTTCTAAATACAATACAACCCTTATAACCCGAAACCCCATTAGTAAGAACACCTACTTAATCTGGACAAAAAATACAACAGAGAGACTAAATACAAGTGTGTGTGTATATATATATTTGTGGAATTTCACAAATCCAAATTAATAGAGAAACACTTGAACAATGAGTTCATGAGCCATTGTATTTTCTATTACACAGATAAACAACTGAAATAGTTACATGATTCTGAGAATTAATCTGCTTTCAGTATACCATTTTTCTGACAATATGTAATATTTCTCATGTGGAACCTTGTTTTCATTTAGTAATTTCTAGTTGGTGTAGATGAAAGGCAATAAGACTATGTTGACATTTTCCAATGTTCTCCTTGGTTTTTCAAGTTTTTTTGATATTATAATAAGTAAACAATTATAAACCCTTGTTACAAAATAGTTACACAGCCTTTATGTACATTTTACTAACACAAATAGCACCATCAGAAGGATACAAAAACATAATTACAATTTTTTAAATTAATTTTTTAAAAAGTTTTATCCATTTATTGTTGTAACCTTCTGATGATGCTAACTGTGTAAGGAAAATGTACATAAAGGTTGTGTAACTATTTTGTAGTAAGGGTTTATAATTATTTATTATATTTACGCTACTGTTCTCTCAATTGCTTCTGTTTTCACTATAAGGTAAAGTTTACCGTTCCTATACCAAAACCATAACTCATTCCCTACTTCTCTAGAACCTTGGAGATCTAATTTTTTTCTTAACATAGATGTCTTTGTCAAATTGAAAAAATACATTTTAGCAGTATTATAGGGCCAAAAGCTAACCAAGTTACTGATTTTTATGTTTGGAAACTTCCTTCAAAGATTCTATAAAATGAAATGAAGCCCCGTTTTCTTTGAAGAGTCACAGCAGTTCAATCTTTTATAGCTGTTTTTATACTTGGCAAACCAAGCTCAATTTGTTGTGAATGTTTCAATACAATTTAGGTTTTGAGAAAATAATATCAGTTTTGTTTCACTTCCAGTTTCCTAATGTCTTCTTTTTATCACCCATATTCTTTGACAATTTTATACTGGATCCCTATTTTTTTAACCACTCTTATGTTTTATTCCATCGACAGCACAACTTAATTTTTCTTGGAGAATTCAACATTTTTCACATAAGATTAAAACATTAAGTAAAGGTACACAAAAAACAACTTGTCAAATAAAAACCTAAACAACTATTACAAATATAACTTCACAGTTTCAGGAAAAATACAAACTATGCAATCCAAAACTATGGTGGTACAAAGTAGAGCTCAAAATACAATTAATTTGCAAATTAACAAACCTGCCCTCTGTGTCTCACTCACTTAGGTTCCTCATATACTTTTGTTTTAGCCACAATTATGAGTTTGACAATTCTTTCCTTCCTATACACAAAATAAAGTACATAATATAAATCTCAGAGGGTGACTCAGATGACGAAGTAATGAATGAGTTTAATAAAGTTTCTACTTAAATTGTAAATTATTGTTGCAGTTAAATTATACAAATCGTCGGTCTACAAGTACAGCACAATAGTCAAAAAATGATGACATTAAGTCGTGTAAAATTTTGCAATCTTTCTAATGCTAAACTAAGTCATTTGTCATTTGGTTGAGATAATTCTTGAACAGTCAGTTTTAAAGTTTTCATTACAGGAAAAATGCACTAAGGGATTACTGTTTTCTGCCTTAGTACTAGACTGGAACAAACAGCTATCATTCTGTGCGTTACTATTCTGATGTGAAAGTGTCAAAGTGAGGTTAATTTTGTAAGTAGTGCTGTAAACGATTATGAATGTTTATCTAATAATTTGAGTGTTTCAATAAATGAGTTTAAAGTATTATAAGAATATCAATACCATTTCCAGAACAAAGTGAGTAATAAAGAATTGTACAAAGAAGAGCTGAATAAATACATGCATGTATGTTGAACATTGAATCATCATCTTCAACTATAGATAAGCTGTAATTGACAGCTTCCTATTAAATCAATGGACATAAATCCATTTCATTATTTATTGTGTAAAAGGATGCAAAATTAGAAGGACTAGTTTTTACTTTTTTGCAATAAACCATACCATAAGCGTTTTAAAACATCATAGTATACTTAAGTAGGCTATTGTTGATTCTCTTTAGAAATTTCTTGTTTGTCTACAATTTAAGTGTTTATTTTGCATATAGTAATTTCACATGAATGTGCTGTTCTAAAGGCTTAATAAAAACTTTTATAAATTGTTTAAATGTTTTTAAGATGTGTTGTGATGGATTATTCAGAGCAAAGAATCTTAATTACTAACTTATATACAATAAAATCAATGTTTTATGCCAGTCAAGTTAAATTAATAATGGTGTTTTATTCTTGTTTTAGATGCCTCAAATCATGTTAACTATTACAACCTTCCTGATCCAGAAATAATGAGTCCATCAGATGACTCCAATGATTTTGTTGATGATACAGATAATGAGTCCAATTACGAAGTTTCTTTTGCTGATGACGAGGTGGCTGACACACCAACATCAAAAAGGAACCTAGAAGCTCCTTCTACAGCATATTTTGCTGACTTAATTATTATTACTGATTTTAGTGTTCAAAATGCTGAGATAAGAAATAAACGGTAGTAAACAATTTGATAGTGTATCACAAAAAAAAATTGATAGCGTCACTACAGATTGTATTTAAAGACCTGGAACAACAAAGAAGGCAGTACGTCTAACAACAATACTGGTTATGATGTTCAGTGTGCTGCAGTAACAGAGGTATTAAATGATAGCATGAATGATAGCATGAAGTTCAAAAGTCATACTCTTGTTAGTAATGTTACTTAAAACGAAAATACCAAAGACAAAGAAAGGGCAAAATCTGAGCCTACATTTGACTTACAAAGTGTGTTGCAACTACCTTCATCTGATGTTTTGCTGACTTTTAACATGCAGAAGTTTAACACATTTAATTTAAACATTTATGAAGCCAGTCATCCTAACATTATACTGCTTTTTTGGACAGAGGTCAATGGTCGTATAGGAAGCTGCTAGTCTGGCACATGCTTGTTAAAGTATATTAAACAGCTTTCAAAAAGTGTTAATCACTTAACATTATTTTCTGATACATGCAATGGTCAGAATAGAAATATTCAAATCACAGCTATGTTTTTTAACATAGTTCTAACTTCTTTACACATTCAAGTTATTTAACAGAATCTGGCCATACATTTATGAACGTAGATTCCATGAACAGTGCAATTGAGACGCAAAAAAAATGTATGCCTGTATATTGTGCCAATGACTGGATGAACATTTTTAAATTTCCTTGGTCAAAAGGCAGAAATAAAACAAAGCCGTCCTATCAAAATTTTGAATTACTCTATAGAGACTTTTTTTAATTTCCAATGCTTGGCAGAAAAACTTGTACAAAATATAAATATAGATGAAACAGAGAATTTCAAGTATGAGAAATCAAAGCCAACACAAATACAAATATTTAACCAATTATAAATGTTTGAATGTTATACTGTCAAGAAGAGGCAATAATTTGACAAGTAATTTTTATAAAACAGCAGAGTTAAAAGCTGTACAAAGAAAAACCACCAATAAACATTTAAAAACTTGATTACACTCTGCAAGAAGATGGTAATCCTGGAAATATCTCATACATGGCATTTATACTACCATCTGCAAAGAAGATCATTTGCCAGAAGCATACATTAAATACTCTGAAGATGCAAGTTTTTCTGTTTAGCAAGACAAATTATTTTGTTTTCAACTTCTTTTATTTTGTAGAATAGATCTGTTTCCGTTAGAATCTTAGTTTTTTTAAAAATTTAATATTAATCAAGTAATCGTTAAGAACAATGTAATGTAATTGTGTGTTATAATGATGTATTATAGGGGTGTTTAAAATTATTTCATTTCAATATTAATAGATTCAAGCTATGTTACACTCATAATTATCAATAATTTTTTTAATAGTCTTTGTTATGATGTAATTGTAGTGATTTCTGTATTAGGGTTAGAGTGTTTTTTAAGAATTTAGTCTACACTTTTAGGAAACTTTGGAGTATTTTTTAACTAGGGTTTCTTCGTGTATTTTGAGGGATGAACATTCTGTTTTGGTTAAGTAGAATCTTACAATATACAGTAAAGTCCTGAAAACTCAACACGTCTGAGGATGAATAAATTTCAGTCTCTTGTTGATTAGTTTTATATTTATAGTGAAGTGACTCAGTGACTATGGCATTGCCAAAGAGTAAAAAACGGCTTAACATGTCGATGGAGATGAAGTTTGAAGAGGTTGGGTGAGGATGAAAGTGTAAATAAACTAATGCTGGAGTCAGGTTGTAAACATTGTTCAGTTCGAAGAAAAATAGATCGAACATTGAGTTGTGGTGTTCAAAGAGACTGTGCAATGAGTCTTTAAAAGAAAGGACAAATATGAAAGGAGAAGAATATGAGAAAGTTAGTGAGGCTCTTTATTTGTGTTTTAGAAGTCACATTGAAAGCGGAACTCCAATTTCAAGCCCTGTGCTTCAAGATAAAGCCTTATGCTTAAGTTCCATGATGAGTTTAAGGGAAGAGAACCTGATTTTACTGCAAGCATTGGCTTGACCGATGGAAGAAGTGTTATGGTGTCAGGAAACTGAACATATGTAGTAAAAAACTCTTGCCAAAAAAATGTGAATACATTTTTTTAAATGTTACATTGTTTGATTGATAAAGAAGGTTTGACTGGTGACCAAGTTTATAACTGCTATAAAAGTGGCCTTAACATTTGAATGCTTCTTTCACAGACTCTAGCATCACAGGATGAAAAATCTTCTCCAGGATAAAAGAGGAGTAAGAAGAGATTAATAGCATTTTGGTGTACTCAATGCAACTGGGGAACACAAAATGAAACTCTACCTAATTGGAAAATCCAAACACCCTCGTGCTTTTTAAAATGTAAAAAAATGCTGGGATGGTAGCTATGACCTTTAAGGAGTGGTATACCCTACAGTTTGTCCCTTCTGGTGAAAAGTTTTTAAAACAAAAAAGACTTCCTAGGAAAGCAGTCTTGGTGCTCAACATTGCTCCAACTCATCCTGTTTAGGTTGCAAAATGGCGAAGTAAAAGCATTATTTCTTCCACCCAACGTAGCTTCTTAATGTCAACCAATGGATCAAGGAGTTTTAAAATCCATAAAAAAAATATATATAGACGGAGATTCCTTTCATCTATTATCCTAGCTATTGATGAAGGAATGAATTTGGTTGAGACACTTAAAAAAACTGATTTACTGGATGTCGTTGGTTGGATTTCTCAGTCTTGACTCTTTGTCTGTTTATGGAGAAAGTTGCTCAAATATGTGGGAAATTATTTTGAAAAAAAAATTTCTGAAGACAATTTAATCTTAGTGTCTTTATTGAAGAATGTCCGCGCACTGAAGAAGCAACAAGAGGACGTGGAGAATTGGATGAAAGAGGATGGAAGCAGTGACCCTTTAGGAGACAATGAGATAATTTTGGCAGTGACTGAAAAAGATCGAAAGATGTTGTAAGAAAGATCGTTGTAGATGAAGATGACAACAAAAAAATGAGTCACAGTAATGGACTTTAGGCTGTACAAGAAGTGTTGCGGCATTTGAGCAATATGGTTCATCGGCAGCGGAAGATTGTATGATGACGCAGCGCACCGCAGATCTTAATCTGAGATGCAGTCCAAGATTACACATTTTTTCCTCATAAAGACATTTTGGACAAAACTTTTATCCAGTAAGTTTTTATGTTGGTGCATTACTTATTTATTATAGCCAATTTAATTGATCTTCATTAATTGATATTACCTTTATTTGTTTTTTTTTTATTTCATTGACAGTCATTAATGATTGTGATTATTGTAATCCAGTTTTTGTCAAACAACACAAAACTTTGTAAGCTTTTATTTAATACTTAGTCTATTTTATAACAGCATTAAAATATGATACATAAGAAAGTAGGTTTTGTATATCGTTGTAAATAATTTAACTTGTAAATATTACACACTTTAGTAAACAAGTTTGTGGTTTGTTTTATTTTTAACTTGAATTCAGGCAAACTCAACATTCTTGAAACTCGACACTTTAATTTCACATTATGTCGAGTTTTCAAGACTCTAGTGTATTTTTGTGCTTAAATAATTTTTTTATTCCCTTGAATGAACTATTCTAATGTAATTTTGTATTATTAAATAAGTGATATAGTGTTCTTTAAAGTTTATGATTAAATTTCTTTATTTTATTCACCTTAGGTGTCTTATAAAGTATGGACACAATTATGACTTTCATGAATAATGTGAAGTCATTTTGGCCAATATAAAAATTAGATTAAAAATTTTAATAAGTTGTGATTATGAGACCTACTTTATATAGTTAAATATATAATCAAAGCCACTAACATAATCATAAACATGAAAAATATGGTACGAATTTAAATCCGTACCAAATTGACTTTTCAAATTGATTTTTCTTAGAGCATTCTGCTTCTTAGCCGTAGAGATGTGTGTTATTTTATCACAAAACATATGATTGACAATGATAGATGTTATTAATAAATAATACCACAGGTATAATTTCAACTCTAAAAATACATTATTTAGTAACTTTTTTTTTAAACAATAAAACAGTTCTACATATACTAGGAATACAACTTATAGTTTCAAAGCAATGTATACTACCCTACATAATTCATTCAGAGAATAACTTTTTGAACAACTTTAAAGGATTAAAAAAAATTCAAACCATGAAATATATAACCATGGTATAATTGTTTTAAAATAAAATTATGTGTTTAGTTTCACTTAGGAACAATTATAGTCAGAATATGGTAAAGAGCATACTGAAAATGGAAAATATAATAGTAATGAATTATTACATCCAATTAGATCAGTTCTTCTATGTCTTGATATTTCTTCACAAAATTGTGCAAAAAAAATGTGCATCGAAAACTGGTTGTGGTATGTATAGCTTTGAAACCATATTGAATAGTATTAATAAATTAATGTTTTATCTCACCTACAAGTGCGCTAAAAAAATTTTTATTTTGTAGATGAAGAAGATATGCCAAAAGCACCAAGAATGTTGAAAGGCAATCTGTATAGTACAGGAAGGTAAAAAAATATAATGGAGGAAATATTGAAAGGTTCAATGCTGTCATCAAATTCTTCCATTGTATCTGAAATATATAAAATTAGGTAAACTGCAGGCCTATAATACTAAATTATTACCAAAATACTAAAGACAAATTACCAATATATCTATCATTTCTTTACTTTACTGTTCTGCCATTCCTAGCATTGTTATTAGAAATAGTTCTTATTGTTACATTTCGGACAACCTCTATCAGTCAATAGAACTAATATGAGACAACAGCAGAAAACTATAGTACGTAACATATTAATGTACGGTCTAATAGAAACCTAGAATATAACAAAAAAATCATTATTTATAAGTTATAGTATGTTTCAATCACCTAGAAATCCCTTCTAATACTCTAATTTATTCTCATCTTGTTGTCAGGTTACAATTGTGTAAATCAAAGTTCTTACAGGCAACAAAATCATGTTATAGCCAAAGTATTATTTTATAGTTATATTTTTTTGCTTTACCTTTATAAAGTGCTTATTTGCTTGCTTTTTAACGGAAATGATCAATGATTTACAGTGTATATTAAAAGCATACCTGGAGTTAACATCCTCCTTTATGCTGATGACATTGTCATATGGGTAACGGGTTGTAACACTCTAGGATTGGAGGAAACCTTGAATAATATGTTGGCTAATGCCTCTGCATGGTGCAAAGAAAATAAGATGAAAGTGGATACCGAAAAAACAATAAATGAATTGTTCACATTATCCATCAAGCAATAAACTTTGAAACTTGCATCCAAATAGAGCTGAAAAAAACAAATGTTGCCAGGTCTTTGGCCATTAACAAAATCTCATTTTTAGAGAAGATTGCTCTAAAAGAAGGTTTCAGTGTTAATTAGGGTTTATTTAGTTATAACTACCCTAAAGGCCTTACAATCACCTTGAAGTTTGAAAAGTTAATGTTAAACTGTTTTTCTAATTTTTGATAAAAAGAGGCAAGTAGATAATGATTTGTATTTTTTTCTAGAAAAAGACCTAATGCAGGCAAAACCTTATTTATGTATAAGTGGTTAATGAAAGCTGAGTTTACATCATCCTTTAGTCCTGTATAATGACATTTGTTGCTATTTTTCTTATTTCCATGCTTCATTACTACAATTAAATCCTATGATTAAATCTAGTAAAAGCATTTCCTAGCAAATCCAATTCAAGTGAGTATGAGATGATAATAAAACATTAAAAGACAAATGTTGTGTATCAAATAAAGAGGACAAAATAAAAATAATTAGCATAATAGCTTCCTTTTGGTATAGAAAAAAATAACTAAAGGGTCTTTAGTAATGGAACTCTTAGGAAAGTTATTTATAGATCTACTGGAAACAAGAACAGATTTTCAAAATAGAAAAATATGGGGAAATTATCTGTAGGACAATTAAGTGCCTTAATTTTAGATAAGTAAACAATACATTATAATTTCTCCAGATAAAAAAGACTATGCCTCCGAGTGAATTAATGCAAAACTAGTAAGTAAATAAAACGCTCTTCCTCTGTATAATTTAAATTAGCTATATTACAAATTTAAAGATACTAATCAAAATATACAAATTGGTAGAATACAATTTTGTGAGCTGCGCACCAAATGATGTGTTACACCTGATGCTTCATGCAGTGTATGTTTATGCTCCTACTACCAAAACATTAAACTAACGATAGATTATAAAGACTTTATAAGGAAAAGTTTTATATCCAATAAGGCTTATATTTAAATAATTATAGTTTGTTAGACAGTATTTTTTACCATAGTAAAATGAAACTCATGGTACATGAAATTATAATATAAAAATCATCACTTACCTCTTGATTTTTAATGTTCTGCCCTTGTAGAATGCATGTTAATATGTAAAAGAGGTAAAAGTTAAGGATGGATACAACAACATTGGTAGTTCTAAGTGCATAAACACTGCATAGATCTTGATTTGTTAATATTCCTAGAGGTTGCAGAACCCCAACTGATAGTAAATATAATCCAGGTAATGTTGTAATTTTTGAATCCCACTAAAAAAAAACATTGAATAAACAAACGGGAAATAAAATGCAGCCTACTTACATTAGGGTACATACTCCACTATATTAATGGTGTCGATAAATAGTGGTAAATTTTATTTTAAAAATTCATTAGTAAGTTCTATATGACCTATTTTAGTCAAGAAATCAGTAACATTAATTTAATTGAGGATTTCCAAATAGTTTTCTAGAAGTAAGATTTGGTGAATTGGTTGATTTATCTTAAATGGTAGTTTAGTGGTAAACTGGATCTTACTACTGGTTCCCATGTCTCATTTAACTTGAAGTAGTTTTCAGAATAAATATTTTTCTATGATATATTGGTAAAAATATAGTCCTAATGATGGTTTTGAAAAAATTTTTTGTTTTTAAATTACTTGTTTAAATGTGTAGAGCACGAATATCAATTTTTTTTCAGCGGAAAATACGAAAAGTTAATTTTTTGCACATTTTTAATGTTAGACTGTAATAGCATGTATAGCATGAACCGGCCGCATAGTAGCTACAGCGCACTGCATTACGTCAAAGAAAATTTATTTCAATACTATACTTAGAATCTAAATATTTAACTTTTGGTTATAATTTTATACAACATTACTATATACCTACATTAAAATATACCTATGAATTATCCAGTCAGGATAGATTTGGTTGTAATTTTGGTGAATATTTAGACTTATTGCCGATACAGAAAATTACAACCAAATCTGTTAGGATACTTCATAGGTATATTTTAATTTAAGTAGATAGTAATATTGAATAAAATTATAACCAAATCTATCCTGACTAGATACTTTGTAGGTATATCTTAATATAAGTATATAGTAATGGTGTATAAAATTACAACCAAATCTAGACGTATTGCAGTGCGCTGTAGGTACTGCGTGCCTGGTTCACGCTATAGGCCTACATGCCATTACAGCCTAACATTTAAAATGTGAAAAAAGTAACTTTCCGTATTTTCTGTGGAAAAAAAGTTGATATCCGTGTTCTACACATTAAAACCAGATATTTTTAAAAACCAACGCCATTAGGACTATATTTTTACCGATATATTTAGTGATTTACTGACATCAGTCAAAAATTTTTAATGTTCAATTTAAGGTTAAATATGTTGTGTCAAATAATGAGAATATTGTTGATGTGACAATTTGATATATAAAATTTGGTTTTAATATGTCCAGTGAAATAAAAAATAACATCAATTGTGGTAGAAACCCTAAATCTAATGTCTACCAATACAAATTTTCCCTTCAATTTAAATAATTTTACCCTTAATCACTTTAACATTAATTTATGACTATCCGAACTTTAAATTTTGTAAATTTGTGAAAACTTACTGAGACTACAAAATTCAAGAGTTTTACCCTTAACTACAATGATATATTTTTAATAGGTAAATCACCATCCATACTATAAATATTAAGTAGTTGACCCTTAAACATTAGTAGATACTAAATTGGTAAATTAGGGGGTCTGGTGAATTACAAATATAGGAATTATATAATGATCTTTCAAATTCGTGTTTAGCAAGGTCAAATCTATCAGGAAAACAAAATTTCCCAGATCGGAGCGTCAGTAAGCAGCAAAGTCAGGTCCGGTCAGGTTAGGTTATTTTTGTTATGTAAATATGTGTTTGCAGTAAAAAGAAACTTCAGATTCCTGTTCAGCAAAGTCAAATTGATCAGGAAAAAAACATTTCGCCGATCGGAGCGGTAGTCACTGATCTTAATAATTACCAAACAATCTTTTTTATATATCGTTTTCGAAAACAAATATTTTACTTTAGATGATAACAACAATAATAACACTAACCTCGAAAAATAATCCTTGGCAATATTTTTGAGCTTGTGGAATGTGAAATATCTCGTCTATAAAAGGTGTTTTCTGAGCTTTGTAGCATGTATTAAATATGAAAAGAGTAACAGACGTAAAGAAACATGCTACAGCTATATAAAATGCTTTAAAAATAAAATCTATCTGATGTTTACTCATTTTTACAAGAAAACTTGCGGTAAACTTAGTGATGTACTAGGAACAGGTGATTCTGTACCTTGATTTTTATACCGGATACAGGTTATTGGAAAACAAATGTAACATGATTAGGTTTCTGAAAACCTAAGAAAACATCTAAGAGATACATAAGAGATACATCACTTAAGCACAGAAGGGAGATACACTTATAATTTCTCTGTTTGTATTCTACATCGTTTCATGGCATTTTAATAGTGAACTGCTCCTGAGACGAAATACAGAACTACACAAGAAACAAATAAATGTATGTATTTTGTACACAGTTTTATAGCGATTTTGTTTATAAAATAGATATTAAAATCAGTAAAAAACTATGAGATATACAAACACCATAAAAACTATCCACAACACATTCTAAATGACAAAATATACTCACAGTCAAGTGCTATATTTGAGCACATAATAACTACTACTCTATGAACAATAATATACCACATACTCACACCATCACAACACTCCTGAGCAACAGTCTTGTAAGTGACTCACAGCATTAAATAATGCGCTGACCTAGTGCGAAACGCGTCTGCTGAATAAATCAGTATGTAATGGTTTTTTTTTGCCAAGTTAACACAAAAAAGTGTAATCTAGTCCTATAGTTTTCCACTTGAGCGATTTGTTGGCAAGACTTGAAATCAATGGTATAACCTGTCTTGCTTTGGTGCTTGTATAGAGCAGCCGTTTTTACTTGTTTTAAGGTCAAGATTGTGCTCCTTAGTCCTAGTTGAGATACGTCTGTTTGTTTGGTCAATGTACAATTTCTTACAGGACCCACAAAAAACGCTCCAAATGTCATGAAAAGATGTCCAGAAACGGAGAGCATCATTTACTTTCTAGTTCCAAAGCGAAAAATATCCTGGTTTGGCAAGAGTTGAGGTATGTAACAAACTTATCAAGTTTTGTTCCGCCATGCTGTCAAATCACAAAGACGACTGGATGATACTTTGAAATTTTCCGCAGTGTGGAAATGTATCATTGATAGATTTTATCAGTAGAAATGTAAACAAAAGGAATGGAATGCGAGTAATATTTTAGATCAGGTATGTGCAGATTGACGGAGTCCATTTTCCCACTTCTTTCCCCAATATATAGGCCTAGGATCGGAGCATGTTAGATGATATTCTAGCGAAACATCGGAACTACGATTTTATGCACTGGGTATTGAATGGATGTACTCCAGAAATTAACTATTCATCGTATTTTTTTATCCGTGAAGGAATACTAAAAATAGATACTTATAAATAGAATTAATTATTATTGATGCTATGGTGTGACTTTGTAGATATCACGAGAGACTCATGTAGTAGTTGACCTTTTTATTCCGTCCTTTACATTCAATAATTTCGTTTCTGAATAATTTATTAGCTAGTTCCCAGTAAAATTCTTTCTTGTTAGGGGTTTTCATTCGACGTATTCATACTCCAATGGTGTCTGTATTCCATTTTCTAATTCGTGATCATTGTAAAAGGCTTAATGATTGTGTACATGTACGGTAACTTTCGTCCTATTCAGAGCTTTTGCTTGAAATTATTTCTGGGGAGGGTGATCTTTTCAGAATCTAAGACAAAACATGTTCCAAGAAAAAACAAGATTATGAATTTTACTCACATGACCGTTCAGGTTGTCCATGTTCTTCATTTTCTTATTTGAATTAAAAAATTAATTCAAATTAATTTAATTATGATTAATATTTGTTTAGATTTGTTTCAAAATGTTTAGGGTGTTATTTATGATTCAACTATATCAATAGAAATAAGAAATGGTCAGTTCAGGTACAAAGTTCTTTTGAAAAAACACAATATTTATTACTTTGAAAAATTAATTGCAACTAGTTGTAACAAGAAAACAAAGCTACAGATTTTGTATTTTATTATTTAAATTTTTTTAAAGGAAATAGTGACAAATGATTAGCAATAATTTTTTGCATTAGAGAGGTTACCGTAATACAGCTATTATAGTGTTAAAAGTTAGTTTTTTTGTTATATTATTTTTCAAACTCGGTTTTAGTATGTAGCAGTTCATGTATGAATTTTTTTACACGATGGTGGCAAACTTGGATTGACTGAGTTGGTATTATGTAGTATCAACCAAAAATAATGAAATTTGGTTGATTCAGTTGTTTGTTTAATTTCAAAATTCTTTATTTTGTCACATTTATTTTGAAATTTAAATGTCAGACATTATTTTTCTGGTATTTATTCCCCGTGCCCACGTGTACGATTTTAGCGAAAATAATTATACCCATCGACGCAGTCACCAGGGATACGAAAAAAATAACGAAAACTCGCTGAGGGAAATAAATACCATTTTATGAAATTATAGTTGGGTAAAAAATGCATTGCGGAGTAGTATGAAGTACTATATACCTATAAAGTCTCCGGTTAGGATAGAGTTGATTGTAGTTTTGTACATTACTATATACCTATATTAAAATATACTTGTAGAGTGTCAAATCAGGATAGATTTGGTTGTAATTTATACATTACCTAATTAGTTGTCTACTTCCGCGGAGTAATACTCTTTGTCAGGTGATCAATATAGGTTCCGGACATGTTTTTGATTCATTTTATATACATTGTATTTAGGTGGGCAACTTGCATTTCTACCAGCACTATTATTAACACGTATAAGGGGAATTACAATTTTCCAAAATTGGTTATTTTTAGGAGCAAAAATTGTAATAACTGTATATTTGATGACTTTCTACGTCGGCCGGTATAATGGTTTCACTAAAATCGTACACTTGGGCACGGGAAATAAATATTATTTTTCTAGGAATCAATGACATTGGCTAAGATAAAACGTTTCCTCCTTTATTGAAAAGTTTCGAAGTAGGTATATCTTTCAAAAATTATGTAACTACTGTTGATAAAGTAGTAGAAAGACTAGGTCATGACAAAAAAAAAGACTGTAAAACAAAATATAAGATCGAAAATGTGGATAAAAAATATACTGAATATAAATTTCGCAAATTCTACCGAATGTGCCCAGCTACATAATAAGTTATCTTATTACATAAGGTGTATTAAAACTATACGCTTTAACCCTAGTCAATTTCAGCAGAAGTGAACGTTTTGATTGCTGTAACTATCTTGGGCAAGAAAAGACAATGAAAGAAACTGACAATAAGTTTGGAGTGATGGTTTCTACTGTTTACAAATGCATTGAGAAACTTATCGTTGTTTGAATGAAGTTCAGGGCAAATTTATTATTTGGCCAGCAAATAATGAATTTGATTCTGTGGCAGACAATTTTGTAAAAATTACTAGGTTTCCAGGTGAGAAGAAAAATTGAGTTGTCGTTTATAGTAAAACTTAGCTTTTGAGTATTAGTAATGCGTTAATTTATTACAGTATTAGATGTTTAAATGGTATTTATATTGTTTCTCCACGTAATCGATATTCCAAATAAAATTATACCGGACGGTGCAGAAACTCACCAGGAACACAGACAAATAATAAAGCGTAGTATCACTATCCAAAAATTAAAAATTCTGGAAAAAAGTATTTATCAAGTCCAGGGCAAAGCGTATGGTTATAAATTCAAGTTTTTATTTTTGTAAAAGAGAGTACTACATTGCAAGTTAATATATAGATTTTGTTTTCATAGAAAAATACCCATATATGATGTAAATTCATGCTTTCTTCTTGTTCTGTTCCGCGATGCAAAAATATTGCTTAATAAAAAATGTCACTTTTCATCACTCAACTTTTTAATAAGTTAATTTGACTTGTTACACTTTTGCTATTACTTGTGACCAGACGTTTTGATAACCTAAGGTTGTTAAATTGTTAACTTACTCTTGGAGGAAACGTTTTCGTCTTACGACTTCTTCAGCCTCGTATTTTTGCTAGCATTCCTAGTGCTCTTTTACTCATTTATGTATTTCTTTTTATGTATAACTACAAAATTAAAAATATTATTACATTACAATGAAATAAAAATTAGTTTTTAAACAAATAAAATTTCATAGTTCAAGTGCCGATTATATATATTTTGAAATAATTTTTGGTAATCATTCGTATCGTCTTGAAGTTGTTGGGTACACAAATCATGACCAGAACCAGTAAGATTTGGTTTTTCTGATATACTATACCAGTATATTGAAAGACTATTTAAAGATTAAGAAACAAAAAAATACAGATAAAAATTATAATTATTTAAATATAGTAGCACTCTTACGGTAGCGAGAAAGGCATACACAAAACATATACTGCTGATAACTGAGAAAATTAGCAATGAGTTTACAGCATGTCATGACCGGATAAACTGTAGTTTCTATGTCACTCGCTGGTCATGTTGCTATCAATTCACTATGAACATGTGCATTCAACTCTATATGCTGTGAGTTTTCATTGCATTGCCGTCACCAGTTGTCTTCTGTATGTACACAGCCTTAGCAAAAAAATATTTAAGATGGGAAATCATCAAGTCTTTTTGATCTTCAGTTTCACTTAATTTGAGACTCTGTACACAAACTGAAAACTTGGTTGATGACACCTTTTAAAGATATCAATGGACTGAGTGAAATTTGTTTGAAATACAACCGATGTATTTATACAACAAGTTAACTATTTTCTGTAGTTAGTAGCTCTTCTTATTTGTTAAATGTTACATCAGTTTGAGGAATAATATTCTGCTGTATTATAATTAATGATTTTTATTATGTTTGTCACAATCTTAGAGATATTTTAAATGCTTACAATATTTCTTTGTCTAAATGCTTACTTTTTTAAACTTGATTGATTGTTATTATTATATGCTCAGAGACAATGTTACAGTTATTCTCTTTACAAGGGCTGCTAATATAATAAACCAAAGGTATTCTAGTTTGATCTATACTGTCATATAATCTTGGGTTGGATCCTTTATATTTTATGATCCTTATCTGGTCTTCTCTACCCAATTCACTTTTTTTTGTATCCTAATGCTTTAGAGTATTTCAGGTGTTTCTATTTGTCCTTTTTCTTAATTTTTCATACAATAAATGTTCATTGCCTTGCCTTATATAAACATAGTTGCTCCTGCAACCAAGGAATACTTAAAGCTGACTCTTGTAATGTACTCTATGTGGAATCTGTTCTTGGTAGAAGGAGTAATTATGTTTATAATTTTTATATGTGTAAGTAAAAAATTATGACTGTCACTGCCTAATGAATTCTTTGATACCAATGGAGATTGAACCTGTGTCTGTTGGCTTGTCACGCAGAATTGTTAATAATTAGATATACTAGGCAGTATAATTGTAAAGAAAGTTAATGTTTCTAAAAATGTTCTATAAAATATATATTATGTACAAGTGCTACGTACATGTACACCAGAACTACTATGTGTATCATAGTTTCAAACAATTTTTGTGAATATAATAATAAACTCGTATCTTTATAATTGTATTTGCCTGAGTATAATTTTCTTCAGCTCCAAAAAATTCATTCCATTCGCTGTCCTTTTTAAACAGGAAGTTTTTGTTATGAATTATACTAGTCAATTCCTTTCATTCTTCTGGATGATTTCAACATTGTTTATTTTGTAAAAATGGAATGAATTTTTATTTTAATCACCTATTCAACAATCAAACATATGTGCATTAATTTTTATTAAAAGTAAAACTGCAAATATGGTGTTTGACTATAGTAAAAATACAGTTAATGAAACTGAGCAATTAAATTATAATGTATTAAAAATAAATTTACAATAAAATCAGTATGGTTCTTTTCAATAATATTAAAAATTAACATTTGTTGATTCCATCTTCACGTGAGCTACTAGTAATCACTAAACACTTTTAAATGTTTTAAACTTGCATATAGTAGCAATTACTTTGTTTGTTGAGGACGGCCGTTTCGGGAGACGTGCCCCATTGTCAACTCAGACCGTAACTGATCTCAAGGTTTATGTAGGTTAGGGTGGGGGTGGGATATTTTGGTGGTGTGGGTGTATTTTGTGTGTATTAAGAGTTATGATGTCAAAAAGTGTGTGTGAGTTGTAATGTAATTGTGTATTGAGTATGTGTGTAGGGTGTATTTTGAAATGCCTGTATATTTCGTATTGTTCAGTTGTGTAGTGTTGGTTATTTCTGTGTTGTTTGTTGAGGTCGCTATTGTTAATACCTTACCATTATGTTGCCTTTGTCAGCTTTGGTAATGGTTAAATTTTGTTTTTACACACATTACAACTCACATGAACTTTTTGACATCATAACTCCTAATACACACAAAATACACCCACACCACCAAAATATCCCACCCCCACCCTAACCTACATAAACCTTGAGATCATTTACGGTTTTGAGTTGGTAATGGGACACATCTCCCGAAACGGCCGTCCTCAACAAACAAAGTAAGTGCTACTATAGGCAAGTTTAAAACATTTAAACGTGTTTAGTATTAAAAATTGTTATAAAATTATATTCAATAATTTGTAAACTGTTGTAATTTAAAATAAATATAAAATTATCATACCATTTATAACAACATTTATCACAAATATAAAAGTGCTGAAAAATAATAAGTGTAAGATCACATACTCAAACCACACAATTACAATATAACTCACACACACTTTTTGACATCATAACTCCTCACAAAGTACACCCACACCATCATAATATCCCACCCCCACCCTAATACCCTGACCTCAGTGGCGGACTTCCCATTAGGCACACTAGGCTCGAGGGGGCGGCAGGCGGCACAGTTTTTTTTTTTTTTTGGTACCGATGAGTTTTAGTGACAATAGTAATAGTACCTAGTTAAATTTGGTGAGTGTCATAATGTGAACCTCATTTAAATCAGTGGCGGATCCAGCAGGGGAGCGCCCCCCCCCCGAGAATAGAAAACTTCCCTTTATTTTAAAGTTTTTTAATTTTATTGATGGAACCAAAATAAATTTATTTTCATAAAAAGTCTTTAAATAATATCTTATCTATATCTCTTTGAACAGGCATGAAAACGGATTCGTATGGTGAAAAATTAAAAGTATGATATTACGCTGGGACGTTTCCAATAAATTCGTGAAACAAAGGGCCGGCCGGCCGAATTGTGCCTAGGGACGGCACCATGGCAAAGTCCACCACTGCCTGACCTACGAAACCTTGAGATCAGTTATGGTCTGAGTTGACAATGGGAGACATCTCCTGAAACGGCCGTCCTCAACAAATATAAGTAAGTGCTACTATAGGCAAGTTTGTAAATATTTACAAGTGTTTTAGTAAATATTTTTGTGATAAATCCTTAAAATTGAGTTTGGTTTCACCATAATTGTACACATACTCACTAATAAGGTATGATAGTTTTATCGTGAACTGTTTCCTGAACTTTCTAATCAAAGAGTTGTTCAAATTGAGTTTTCCCCACATATATCAACTTAACAAATGTCATGGTAAACCTTGAACTGGTCAGCCATACAATGTTTGATTTAAATTCTAGATCTCCCTTAGATTTTTTGTGTATTGAAACTGCTTTGATATTATTGTAGGTCATAAAAGTGAGATTCCGTGATACCTTACTGGAATGAATTGTTGATTACAATTTCCAATTCTTCATATTTAGCTGGCTTCTTTGTGTTATATGTTTTAAAATCTCTCATCTCTGATCTGTTTTTATTTAAAACATGCTATTTCAGCATCATGTTTTATATTGTTCTCTGATGTTCTTCCTCCACCTAAACTCGAGCTTAACTTATGACAGTTTCTCCTATTCTGAGGCATTTAATAAAGTCTGGTTTCTAATTGAGTCTCAAGACAACAATTTTATGCTTATTTTATCCGTTGTACTGCAAATTATACAAATGCATTGAATACAATATTGTTTAGTAATAAACAGTATATAGGATAGAAGGATAACTAAAAAATAGGATTATAACCGAATGCTACAAAATTGTTAGTGCACCAATTGAAGGTAAAAACAACTCTTGTTTAGCTTCAAGTGAGTCTTCTCAGTTCTCACTGGCAACAAAGGCAGTAACCAATAAGGGAAAGGGTTGTTCACTTAAGTAATGCTTGCAACCAATCAGATTTACAGAAAGGCACTATTTGTCAGTCACTTTCTCTTAACATTTGGCACAGTTGCGCAATAACAAAGCCTAATAGTATGTAACAGCAGCAGGAGATAGGGTTAAACTCTTATCACCTAACGCTGAAAGGATAGTCAATTGCCATTAGGCAACACTTTGTGCCAAATCATTTAATGGTATCAGTGCAGTCTGATAAAATGTTTTGTTTATTTTTCTCAATACCGATGGTTAAACACAGTTTTATTAACTACATTAACTGACAATGGACACATCTCTCAAAACGGCCGTCATCAACAGTTATTAGAATAAGTGCTACTAAAGCAAGTGTAATATATGTACAAGTGTTTTAGTTAAAAACTAGTAGCTCACGTGAAGATGAATTCAATTAATGAAAAGTTTTATTGTGTTTACAAAATGTAGCATACATTTTGAAATTTGTTTGATTGTTTTGTTAAAAATGTTCACATATATTATATTAAAAGATGGATTAAATATTTCTATTCTTGAACAGTTGTATGCAATTATTCTAGAGATAGATAGTAATTTTTGCACTAGGTAGAAATTATTCTGCTTGTCATTGAATTTGCTATAATTCCAATCAAGAGTCTATAGGACATTATTTCAGTGTAGGGTAAAATGCCAGTAGGAGGAAAAATATAATAATTTTATATTTTAAAAATTTCAACAGAGAAATTTTGATAATTAGGCTCTGTAATAGCTTTATTTTCACTTGTATGACAAAATTTAATATATATGATTGTACCAAATAATAACTATAATTTTATGCAGGGTAATCTAAAAATATATGCAAAATCTTGGGAAGTTGCTTCTGTAGCTAAGAAACAAATTCATGTCGGCCTAGGTCTAGAGACATTTAGGGCTAGGGTTAGTGAAAGATATTGAGTTTTCTGTTTCCTCTTTTGAACTATGTTTATCAAAAAAATTTTGGGGAGTGAATTGAGAAACACAAGGTAGTTCCTTGTGGTTTTTGAACTGGAAAAGTTAATAAAACAGATCACAGATCTATAATTTCAGTAGTTTTTGAGAAATCTGGGGTAAAACAGAAATTAATTATGCCAGGTTTTTTCTATGTATGATGTTAAAAAAGTAGTAGACACATAATGTTATTTTAAATCAAACTTGTAGAAATTTTAACTGTCAGAAAATTATCGAAACTAAAAGAGTCAAATACAAAATATAAATAAATTTAATTAAACAAATTTTGTTATTAATAATTTTCCAATAAGAAAAACACAATTTCTCATGCGCTTATTACCACCAAAAGTTTGAAGGCAGCGCCATAATTTTGTACTAGGACTTATGCTTAACATACTGAATGTGATTATCTATATATCTGAACAAAAAATATGCAATCACTTATTTTTTATTTGACAAAATCCAATATTGTATGGTCTTTTCCGAGAACAAAGATTAATTATCGTCCCACATATTCTCATATCAAACACATGAAATTTTTGTTGCGTGGGAGTGTTATAGTTCGCTATAGTTAATCATGTAAATCAAGCAATCAAAATGTTGATTGTTTCGGAAATATTTTGAATAGATTTGATTGATTAGCAAATACAAGGCTTGATTTTTCATAGCCAATTTCAAAATTTTGTGGTTAGTAAGCTTATGATAAATTATGTTTTTATTATTTGAAAATTATTTTTTTTTTTAGTAAAAAATTATACATTTAGGTTCTTTTTTTTCTTGAAGTAGATTCTGGTTTTTTTAAAATAATTTTTTATTTTGTTATTTTTAGAGGTATGATTTCCAAATCTTATCTACAATATAATTGAATTTCGTTTCATGCCATTGACTATGTTTGCAAAATTGCTAATATTTATCCATACTAATTCCATTGTCTATATCTCTCTAATCATTTTCCTTGATTGTTGTTCAAATAATTGACACCTTCTTGAACAATAGTATAAACATATCAGTCAATAAATAAAGTGATTTATGTTGGAAATTCCCTTGACGAATTTTCCTAAACTCTTACATATTATTTCTTACCTTGCAATTTTTCTATATATATAAAAAAAAATCGTTCTTTACGGTTACTGTAATACAGTCTATATTTGCAGTCTTCTTATAACTATGTAGGCAAACATGAACTTGGATGAGGTTGCTGTTCGAGAATTTTATAATGTGACCCACCTTGTATGAATAGGGATTTATATGACTTATATCACTCCAATAATTTTAGTCTTATATAAGTTTTCCAATGTAAAAACATTGTAATTAGAAATAAATAGACTTATGAATAATAAAAAAAGACAAATCCCAAAACTTTGCAAAGTTTTTTTTTTTAAACTGTTCAGGATGACCTTGACTCACTGAGTAAATGGGATAAAAAATATCCTTAAGGGTGTTATTTCGACCCTAAAATCACAATAACGTCATCCTATTAAAAAAAGAAAAACAGTTAGCCATCCTGGTTGACGTTGCTTTTGATAGCTACTCTGTGCTCCCTCTCCCTTTTCGGCAGAGTCGAAAGTTTGTCTACCTGGATCTCATTGATGATTTTATTTTTCAGACAATACCTTCAAACCCTCCGAGATACTCAATAATGTCTCACTCTTTCGTAATACCACTCTTTCCCTGCAACCGTACTGATTTTTTAAAATTTTATAGTCATTTTAAATTCTACTTTATGGTAATTAATAATTAGTTTCAACTAACATCTATTATTTTACTATGGTGTTAGTTTTTAATTCGTTGAATTTAAGTTTTTATTTATTGTAACTACATTTAAGTCATTAGATACAGTCGATTAAGCCAAACCTTGAACATAATAAACATTTGCAGGCAGTCTGCCATAGATATACCAAGAAGTACCTATATAAGTACCATATAACTATACTTAAAATTAAAAGATTCAATACGAAGATTTCGATACAACATTGTAGATTTAAATACTATTCTTTAAATTTTGATGATACTAAAACAGACATTAACAAATTACTTATACCGGCTTGAAAAAATATATACTAAAACTTGATTTTTTTTAAAGTTCAATTATTGATATTTATTTTATCTCTTTTAAAAATAAAGTGAGAATTAAAATGTGGCATATAATCATGCCATATGACTTACCTATAAATCTTTTAACATGGAATTTTTGTATACAATAAAGAGGTTTAATAATTTTGGTATATAACTGATGAAAATGTGATAATATTTATTGTTTTCTGTGTGTAGTTTCTGTAAATCATAATAATTCCCAATTCCGTTTTTATTATGTTAGCAGTGAATAGGTTTGCAATGTCTGAAACAAAAACATACGTAAAGCTGTAAGTATAGCATAATTACATGTTAACCTGAAAGAATCAAACATCTCTTCCTCTCTCTGGTTTTTACGAGTCATATTTTTTATTATTGATACATTTTCATTGAAATATATAATTTATTAATGTTTAACATGTTTAATAGTTCCCTATATTTAATTCACTGTTTAACATTACCTTGTGTTTAATTTTTGGTTCAAATTCAATTATTTCTTTGTCTTCCTGTTCGTGTTAAAAACAACTCAAACACATGACAGACAGGACTGTAACAAACAAGACAAAATTGTTAAGTTTTTATGTACTTACTAAATAATTTTTCTACAAGAAGAGATGTTTTGTACGAAACATGTGTTGTGACTTTAATAATCATTGTTCATGTTGAAATTTTAATCTATTGTTACTGAACATAGTAGACATATTTACATAAAACACAAAGTATAAATATGTATAAAAATTGTTTCCTAAAGTTCAAAATTGAATGCTTTTGATAAAAATGTAATTTGTACGCTTTCACTTATGTGGTTTCATACTGGTAGTAGCATACAATCATATCAAGTCTAAGTCTACAAATAACTTTTAAGGAAACAATAATTAATCCTCATCATTGTCACTAAACATTATTATTTTCTTGAATTTTGTAGTCCATTAAGTTCGGTGAATCTTATTAATCACTTAAACAATAGTTTATGACTATCCAACAATAATTTAATGAGTATTAAAAAAAGTTCGGATAGTTGTAATAATAATGATTATTATTTTGTTTATTATTATTCAAAACTAATATATGTCCTAGAAAGACCAAAATTACTAACACCAAACGTAACATATTCCCCACTTTCAATAAAATACAATAGAAACTTCATATCTGTGAACTTACTACTCCTCAAAACCCTACGTAGCATTTTCAACGATTCCTGATTGTTTCTTCTAAGTATTAATGAAAGTTTAGGTTTCTATTATTCTAAGTAGTTAAGTCTACGTGAGTATTTATTTATATATTTTTTCTTTAACCAGTTGTTTTGTATATTTTCACTATTTTAAAAATCCTCTCGATGGTCCTACTATAGGTACATCCCAATCCATCTGATTTTTAGACACTATGCGCTATTTTAACCTTGAGTGAAAACAATTATTTTTAAATAACGATTATGAACTAAAATAAGCAATCACAAGATTTATTTTATGTAATATTCTATCATACATAAAAAATAAGTATAAAACAAATACATTTATTTATTTCTTGTTTGCGAATGCAGCTTAGAACGAGCTTCATTGGATTCTATTGAACAAATTTTCCTCATTAAAGCGGCTTTTTTCTATGGTCTACCCATTGATACATGACTTTGTATAACTCGAATGAGATAAGCCAAAATAAATCAATTAAAAATAAAATTTAGTTCATTTACCATACTTTACTTTATTCCACTTTTTATTTCCTCAAGTGAAAACTTCATTACTTCACTAAATATCAACAGATAAATTCATTAAATACAACCTTATTATCAATTTTCACTTTATTTTTTTATTAATATATAATGTGTAAAAAACGTTTTTCCTAATAATTATTAAAGATAGCATTACTGTATGTTTAAGTGACTTTTCGTATTACATTATTACTACGTTTTTTAACACAAAAATGATTTTTTTTTATATATAGAAAAATTGCAAGGTAAGAAATAATATGTAGGAGTTTAGGAAAATTCGTCAAGGGAATTTCCAACATATTGTTTTTTCAAAATATCTGCAACTTTGGTTTCCCAGCGTCTTTTTAGAAGCTTATTTTTGACAGCATAAACTACTGTGTTTCCAAAACCTCTGTAAGTTTTTGTGAAATAGTGTACGCTGTACATTTTATTTCTTTTATACAATTGTTGTAGACAAGTCATTGGTATTTCACTTGTATTTGAGTTCTAATAAGGGCTATATGTTTGCTCATGAGTGCCATGGCTAGCGAGAAAGATGTAGCTTCTACAGGAACATGAAAAAAAATAAGCTGTTATGGCTTCCGTTTCTGAACCCAAAACCTGTTCAGCCCTCATAGCAATTATCCTATAGCATTCTTTCTCCATCTCTCATTCACAATGCGGTTAGTATCTGTTGATTATGTTAGCAAAATTGACACAATATGATTTTCGATGTGTATATCCCTCTAAACTTATTGCTTAGTCGTTGATCAAATAGTTGACACATCCTTGAACAACATGATAAACATATCGGTTCATTAAAAGAATACCTTAAGTAATTTATGCTAAAAATTCCCTTGAAAAATTTTCCTAAACTTCTACATATTGTTTCTTATCTTGCAATTATTTTTTGTTTCATTTTCATTTAAAAACATGTTAATAATCATCTAGTATTGCGTTCCGTGTTAGATTTTGTTTGGCAATGATAACCACAATTGGTTTTTTGCCAGGGGAAAAAAAATCATCTAATGAAAAATCTCAGGTAAATACGCAATAATGCTATCTTTAATATATTTAATGAATTTATTTGTTGATGTATAGTGAAATAATGAGGTTTTCACCTGAGAATTATTGAATATCTTGTTTATGGTGGAAAAAAGCTGCTTTCATGATGCTCGTTGTAAACATGATGATGCTTGTTCTAAGCGACTTTCTCAAGCTAGACAAAAAAATCTATTTATTTTATACCTACTTTTTAATATTTGTTTTGTATATGGTAGAATACTACATAAAAAATGCTGTTATTGTTTATTTTACCTATGAGTTATTTTACAGGTCATAATAGTTATTAGAAAAGTAATAGAATTTTTTTACTTATTATTAAGACAGCGTATTTTGGTCTCCAAATCAGATTGGAATGTAACTATAGTGGGACCACCAGGAGAGGTTCCCTTTTCATTTGGAACAAAATCACTTTGATTATTTCAATACTTCCAACATTATTGTGAAACAAACATTAAAAAAATATATGGATCGAATACACAACCTCCTCCTTTTTTAAAGTCGGTTAATAATATGAGATTTGTGACTGAAAAAATGCATTAATTCCTGTAACTCTTTACCCATTGCATTCAATTGGCCATTATAATGGACATATTCCACTTCCAAACAATATTTAATTTTTCCCACTTTTATAATAATCTCAGGTTGAATGTCTACTTGGACTCTACTGTCTTCTGGCAAGTTAGAAGAATTATAATATATATATATATATATATATATATATATATATATATATATATATATATATATATAATTATAATTTGTAAAATAGTTATATCCAACTGTTGTTAGATTTTTTTAGTATCTAAATAAATAAAATACTCATGAATGCAAAGCTGTGAAATCATACATGTTGTGCCAGTATTATAGTTTAACTAAGTTTACCAACATATTGCAGCATTTTACAGAGAGAATAAAATTTTAAACACTTATAATGAGTTATTAATACAGAGCTATGGTGTATTCACTATAGTGGACACAGAATTTTATATTGTGCACTTTAGACTGTAAAACAGTCTGCCATGACAAAAAATAGACTGTTGCCACTTTAATGGTAGTATTACCTTGGAGGAATGATTCTGAATTCTGTTCCAAATGCCATGGGTTAAGAAACTACTTTAACTCATTATATTAATAATCAGACTTCATACAATTAGAGATATTTTTCTTCTGGTAAAGAGAACTCTAACATCATCAGTAGTATTTATTTCTTTTGTCTACTGCAAAAAAAGTTGTTTCCATTTTCATAATTTAATAATTAAATTAGATAAACAAAAATTAAACATTAGTTTGCAAATCTAAACCACAGAACATTATATGAAGAAATTAGTAAACTTGCCTAGTTGCTATTTCAATCAAGGTTACTGTACAGTAATAACCTGTACTTACGCGATAGGTTGGACCGAGCGATAATCGTGTAAGTTGTTGTATAATTTTAAATACAATCATGTAGGAATCATGTTTAATTGGGACCAAAGACTAAATAAACTAACAATTTAAAAAAAATGTGTATGTATTAAAATCTTAAATACACAATACAACAAAAAGTTATATTATATACACACATATTGCAAAGAAGTAAGTAAAAAGAAGTTATTTTGACATAGAAGGCTTCATGAAATCTAGTAAATTTGTTTGAAAAATTGAAGATTTTGTCTTCTCACGCAGAATTTCCTTGTAACTCGCTAATTTTTTTGCTCTGTGGCAGAAATACGCTCATTGTTGGAGTCTATGTTTCCCAAAATTTGTAAGCTTTGCTCAATTAAACTAAGGGTTTTTGTCAAGTTGCTAACCATCATTTCATCTTTTACGTCAACCAGGTCTACAGAATCTACGTTTTTAAGGTCTTGCACTTGCTCCCGCATTTCTATGAGCTCATCAATTAAATGTCAGCTCCTTGTTGTGTAAATCCAGGAGTTCTTGCTCGTCATCATTATCCACTTAACCGATAACTTCTTCAATCACATCAGTAATTTCATCAGACTCTGACACTGATTCCACTTGAGTTTCAGCAGGCAAAAAAATAGAAACACCTTTTTCCAAACGCCATTCAAAGTTTTTTGTGAAATTTCATTCCGAGATTGTCCAATGATTCTCAAAGCATTTAAAACATTGAATTGTTTCCAAAAATCTAACAGAGAGCTTGTTGTTCTGTCTCGTAGCTTCATGCAGATGCGCAAAGGATCTTATTGTGTAATAAGCTTTAAATGTTTTGATGACTCCCTGATTAATCAGTTGAGGCAAATTATTTGTGTTTGGTGGCAAAAATATCACTTTCACGCCTGTGTCGAAATTAGTTAAAGTAGTAGTAGGGTGACCAGGTTCTTTGTCAATTAATAGGAATTACTTTAAAAGGAATTTGTTTAGACTGACAATAACGTTTGACTAGAGGCATGAAATGATGACCAAACCAGTTCTCAAAAAAATCTGTCACTAAAGCCTTCTGACTCGACTTCCAAATCACGGGTAAGATAGCTTTAGAAATATTTTTTAATGTCCTTGAATTTTGTGAGCGATAAACTATGAGAGGTTGCAACTTATAGTCAACAACTGTATTTGCTCCAAATATCACTGTCAATCGGTCTTTGGCGGCCTTAAAACCTGAAAATATTTTCTCTCCATGAGCTGTAAAAGTTTTCATAAGCATATTCCTCCAGAACAGGCCAGTTTTGGCGTAGTTTGGACAGCATGGTTTGAAACCGCGTAACTTGAAAATCGTGTAAGACAGGGTAGCGGATGTCAAGGTATTACTGTATTTCGATACATTTGGAAGTTCAAGGAAGAGTAGTAAGGATCTCCCAATTGATTCATTAGATTCTTAGTAATTACATCACAGGTGTTTTAGTTTAATGAAAAATTGTCAGAACAATTGTGTTGCTATATACAGGACTATTATGAACCAATGCAAACACTTCAAATGAATCTACATAGGATACTAAGAAAAAAGGTTTATATAAAAATCGGCTAGGAAATGTTTTTGTTAGTTATTTCTAGCAAAATATTTTCTTGAATTTCAACTATACCAACTAACCAGCCACAATTAGAATTATACTAAACAGTATGAGGAAACTAGAATTCATGAAATATAAATTCTTGCATTAAGTTAAAGGTCCAAATGCGACAACGTTCTCTACTTAGCATTTAACCCATCTTAGTATTTAAAACCAGCAACTATTTAGCGCCACTTTACAAACAAAAGACACGAGGTAATTTCATCATGTTATTCAAAAGTGAATGATATTTGAATTTTGATTTGTAACTACAGTAACCAACCTACCTTTCTATAGAAGTAGATGCAGTAAATTTCCTCATTAGTTAACCTTTATTTCTGATCTTTCTGTGTAATAAAGAAAAAGGTTAGGCAGCAAATAGAGGGTTGCAGCAGGATAAACGCCCTGCATGCATCCCCCTTTGTAAATGTTATATATAATCTTTTAAGCAGGATTCACTTTCCGTTCTGGAACGCTGCGATGGTGATCTTAACGCTAAATTAACAAAACCAAATAAAGTAATATAATTTACGCATTAAAACAGCTGTTAGGCAAACTAATCTAAAAACAAACAATAACAGTTGTATTAATTCACATGTTTTCACCTAATTAAAGTATCGGCCGTACGTCATATCGTGATTACAGCTTTTATTGATCATTAGGTGCATCTATATTAATAATTCTGAAATTTCAAATCAAGTTACTGAATCCTGGGTAAAAAAAACTAGTAGCATATTTAACTTTATTGTGTGTGTGAACAATATGGACATAAAGCATCATCTATCGGGTTACAAACGTACATTTACACACCTTCACACCTACCTACATTCGTTGTAATTATGACGTCAATTGGTTCATTCACTCTAGAGTTATAGTCAGACCAACGCACGCACTCACGTTTTTATGTATTAGGATTGCCCGTAGTTAGGCCTACATCCTGTTAGTAACTATTGTTGGTAAGTTTACTGTTAGCCGAGTTCAATATTACCATTATTAAAGTTTTTCGTCTTTCCATATTTAAACTATCTTAACCGGATATGTTGTAGGTATGTTGCACAATAGTTAAATTATATTATAGTGTAACAAAGGAGCATCGAAAGGGAGTTTATAATTTAATCCCCTCTCTAGAAGGGCTTTAAGTTCTTTTTTAATCTTTCATTGTCTAAAAAATTATTAAAATTGGTTAGTTTTGTAAAACATTTCATATAAACGTATGACGAAAATAAAATATTACTTCAAAATAGTTTTCTCATTAAACGGGCTAAGAGTAACTGGCAGTTTAATAGATATGCGTGTACAATGTCCATAAACGTCGTCTATGGCCGTATTGGAGATAACCGCATGTTTGAGAATAAAAACTTACGAACTGCGTCTAAATGTACCCCCTATGCCTTTATCCGCACGAGATGAAATTTTTATCGATATTTCAGTGAAGTATCTTAGAAGTTTCTGAAAATATAAATCTAGAGTTTGTTTAATTCCCAAAATAAATACTACCCTGTACGATATAGGCTACTTAAATTTAACGTTCTTTCGGTGTTCTTTACATTTGTAATCTAGTTAAATTAAGAACAAAATTAATTCATTCACGTTATTTTATGTCTAATTTTAAACCTGTAGCATAAGAGGGCGTTTAACTTTTAAAATGATGCCTTATAGCAGGGATGGCCAACTAGCAGCCCGGGGGGGCGCTTGCGCCCCGCAACCTGATTTCGTGCGGGCCTACACGAATTTTAAAAACATTATATTATTTATTTAATTATAAATGTAAATATAACAATATAGGTTGGTATAGGTTATAAGAACTACTGTCTGTTCAGGATGTGTTTGCGCCAGGGAGTGGTGAACTGTTCACGTGAACATAACGATTTCGGCAACCCTATTGGCTGAGTGACCTCGTGACAAAACTGAAATATCCTGCCGCCCGATTAACAGTTAGTCTGGAAACGTCCATGGTTACATTTGTTCGTCTGTTTATTGTGCCTAACATTTTTTAGTTGTGAGTGACAGTGGAATAATTTAAGATCGTTGTTTGTTATATTTGTGTTTGTGAGTTTGTGGTGTTGTTAAGTTTTTAAGGATTAACTTTTAAGCAATGTCATCCCCTGTCAAAAAAAATAAACGAGGACAAGTAATACACTCCGGGCAAAAACAAGTTATTTTACGCCTTTATAAAAATTTAAAGGATGAAAATCCAGAATGCCGTATCAAAGACATCTTGCAGAAAGTAGCGATATCTGCAGGAATTTCTGCTCGAAGTGTTTTTTCAATCGTTAAAGAAAAAAAAGAAACGGGTACGCTGAAGTCTCCTGCCAAAAGGAAACCAAAAACCAAAACTATTTTTAATAATATGGATGACTTTTTAAAAACTGCTATAAGAAAGAAAGTACACGAGTTATTTTTTAAAAACGAACTTCCGACTTTAAATAAAGTACTACACTTAGTTAATACCGACGAACAGTTAGGCTTACCTAACCTAAGACGAACCACTTTGTTTCACATATTAAAAAAGCTAAATTTCAGGTATGAGAAACGTAACCGTAAAAGTATACTGTTGGACAAAGAAGATATTATTCTATGGAGAAGAGATTACTTAAGAAAAATAAAAGCCTATCGCGAGGAAGGTCGTACGATTTATTATTTGGACGAAACGTGGGTCAATGCAGGCCATACGAAATCAAAGGTTTGGACAGATAAGTCAGTCTGTTCCAGTAAAGATGCTTTTCTGAGGGGTCTGTCGGCGGGTTTAAAATGTCCAACTGGAAAGGGTAAGAGACTTATTGTGACTCATATTGGGTCACAAAAAGGTTTTGTAGAAGATGGACTGTTGATTTTCGAATCAAAATCAGATACTGACTACCATTCAGAAATGAATGGTGAAAATTTTAAAGAATGGTTTTCCGCGATAATACAGAAATTGGACAACAACTGCGTTATCGTAATGGACAACGCTCCGTATCATTCTGTACAAGTAGAACGCTTACCTACGACCCGTTGGAATAAGCAACAAATTCGAAATTGGTTGACTGACAAAGGGATTTTTTCAGATGAATCCATGTTGAAGGTCGAATTACTAAAACTCGTTTCCTATCATAGGCCAAATTACAAAAAATACGTTATCGATGAAATTGCTAAAGAAACAAATAGAATAGTTTTGAGAACCCCTCCTTATCACTGCGAATTAAACCCAATAGAAATGGTATGGGCCGAGGTTAAAGGTTATGTTGCGTCTAACAATGTGTCTTTTAACATTAAAGAGGTGCACAGACTGTTAACCGAAGGTGTCTCGCGTGTTACACCTGATAAGTGGGAAAAATATGTGAAACATGTGGTGGACGTTGAAGAGTCGAATATGTGGAAATTAGACAATATAATTGAAGACATCGAGCCATTCGTCATAGCTGTTGACGACAGTTCCTCGTCGTCATCGTCGTCATCGGAATCGGATTTTGCAGACCCCTTAAACATGAAATAATAACATGGTAAGTTAAAAACTTGTAGCATAAATTATTGAATAGTCTTATTACTTTCATTAGTCTATAATTCTCTTTTTCGAATGATTAAGTGTACCAGTGTAAGACGTAGCCCAATTGCCGATGCATGATTGTGAACCGGACTCATAGCTTACCGTCCCTTGCACGTGTTCGCCTCGTGATTGTGTTTACATCAGGCGCAAACACATTCTGAACCGACTTTAGGATGAACACGGCTTTTACCACCAGTAAGTAGGTGCCATCTGTGCAGCTTGCTTTGCACATCCCCGTCCAGTCGAGTTACACGCCGTTTTGTCAACGTTAACCTATCTGTACCTTATCGCTGCGTTTTGTTTGGTAGTTATTCAGTTTATTTTACAATGAGTGAAAAATGGAAAGTGTCAGAAGAAAGTAGAACTTTTCTGGACAAGTCTTACTTCTTACTTCTTGCTGCGGACGTCCAGGGTCATGTGACTCCGATGGTCCGATGTCCATAATAAGTTGCTGCAGCCAAGGTCGAAAACTGTTTATTGATCAGTATTGTTTTGATGTTTCCCTGGCTTCCCAGCGCAGACAGCAGAGCTGCTCTTGGTGAAATTGGTGAGGAGCATCGAAGGAGGATATGGTCTAGAGTCTCCTCCTCTTTTCTACAGTTAGGGCAGAGTGGAGATTCACTCAGATTAAATCTGAAGAGATAGTTCTGGACAAGTGGGCAACAGAATACCTTTTTGTAAGTAACAAGGATAATAAGCTTCAGTGTTTAGTGTGGTTGTACTGACTGTGCAAAACGTATATGACCTCAATCGTCGTCACACTCAGCACCATGCTAGTAAGTACAATGATTAAACTAGAAAGGTTAGGTGTACTATTGTATCTGATTTGAAGAAAAAGGTTAGTGCTCAAATGTTTTTTTCTGAGGTTAGTGCGCAAAAACATTTTCTGATGGCGAGTTTGTTTAGAAATGTTGTATAGAAATGGTTCTGGCCTTTGGTGATGAATAACTCTTTAGTGACTTCGAGATGTTTCACTGTCATAACAGACTGTCACTAGGAGGGTTGAAGAAATAAGTAACGGCGTAGGACTATCAAATAAATTAAGGGCATTGTTTGAGAAAATATTTAAACTTCTCTGGCCTTGGATGAATCCACAGATTTAACAGATACTGCTCAGTTGTTAAGTTTTATCAGAACTGTGGACAAGGACTTTACAATCAATGAAGAGTTGTTGGCATTACAGTCTCTGCAAGGTACTACCAGAGGTCAAGACATTTTTGTTGCGGTAATGAAAGTACTGAGTAGCTGTGGAAGAACAAATAGCCTATCCGGTCAAAAAAAGCAAAAAATGTGAGGCGAAAACGTGGCCAAATAAAACTTGTAGCCAATTTAACCAGCTTTCATGTTATATAGAGTGGTAACTTCACTAAGACGCATAGTTATACAGATTTAAGCAAAAAAACCGATAAATGGGACCTTCAAAAACTCTTCCTCTCGGCTGGAAGGCTACGGGCGGGGACTTTTGATATGTTCACCTCATAACTAGTCCAAACAAAGTTGAAAAAGTCAAAAATTGTGTTCCAAACATGTCCCTTTATTTTTGTTTCAGCATTCGTTGCCTGGACTATATTATACGTGAACAATGTAACTTGAAACTAAATTGCAATTTGCTTAGCTCTTATTTGGGTGGCACGAAAATTGCGTACAGCGAAATATGCGTACACGAAGAAACAATAACAGTTAACGAGGGTGAACCGTAAATTTGACAAGCGTAAAAAGCGTACAAACTAGACTCCAGTTGTCAACCTAGGTCATCTACCCCTAAACTATTTTCTAATAACTTTAAAGGTTTTGGATTTACCAGTCAAAATGGATCAAGAAAATGGTTTCCACATTGTCATAGGTCACTTTGGCTTTAACTGTCGTGGTGATAAGTTAGATTTAATCGAAAGAGACTTATCAAAAGAGGCTGAAACATCGACTCCTATGAAAATGAGACTGGAGTTACACTTAAAAAGAAAGAGAAGAAATATGAAGTATTTAAGCAGGACGAAAGAATTGAAAAAAGTACAAAAATACCTAGAAACTGGAGACTAATGTCTTGTTTAAGATGTCTTACTTACATTCAAAAATTGGATTAGATTAGGCCCAAGAAATCAGATGATAAGATCAAATAAATTGGTCGATTTGTAATATAGGTTAAAATAAAAAAAATCCGTAAAATCAAAAAATAAATAAAATAAAATTATACAACACAAAATTACCGAGGCTACAAGCTAACTTTAAACACGCCAAAATGATAGCACAACATATCTCTATCATTTTGCCAGCCCAAAGCCTGGAAAAGTGTGATGGAAATCAGGTTTAATATATACAGTTTTAAAGGATTTCCAGCCCCGAGAAACTAAACGACATCTATGTTTAGCTGAGATGTAAACTCATTTATGTAGCTCAATGATTTTAAAATACCCGCGTTCGCCTAAAAGTTTTACGCATTTTTCGCCGGTCACAATGTTATGACGTCATAGCTTACCCTTGTCATCTGACAAAACTTGATCCTGTACGCATCTTTCACAATATTCCTGGTGTACGCATATTTCGTTGTACTCATTTTTCGTGTATTCCTTATTTGCTGACCTAAAACGCGAGAAGAGGGGAAAACCAGTGTCGCCCCTTTCCAATTACCAGCGATTATTTATAGAATGTTTTATCTAATGGGCCAGTATTTCTTCAGTAAATTTGGAAAACAATAAAATTAGCAATGTCTTATAATACTAAACAAAGTTATATTCATTCGATCTTTAGAGAGAATCATGAATTAGAATTCGGAATGGAAAAAATTGTGACGATAAGTAGTTTTTAGTTATAAATTTATTGTCTTCATGGCTGAGGTTTAGTGCCAGTTAATAGACTTCTTTGCCGTCAAAAGAGATGTTGCCCAGGGTACACCACGTGGAGTTGAGTCTATTTCGTACCCCAAAGTGTTTAGAATACCTCATGACCAATACTGGAAAACCTACAATACCCCTTTGATAGCTAGACTAAAAACACAAAATAGTTTTATCCAAAAAGCTACAAATTTATTTGAGAGATTGAATTATAGCAGCCTTAATGAACGCTGGCCTCTTCCGCTGCCGCAAAATCCAGCTGAATCCAAACAGATAGAATACTCCCTGTATCTTAGTGACCAAATGAAGAAAAAGGAAACAGAGAAAAATCAGCTAAAACAGCTTACACTTGAAACTATACATAGTAAATATCCGGAAACCGACTGGCTACAAATTTTTCCGATGGCTCTTATTCAGAAACAACTGAAAAGGCAGGAGCAGGAGTATCTAGCAACATCTTCTCCTTTTATGGAGCAGCAGGAAGCAACAGAACTGCCTTCGACGGAGAAGTCGAAGCAATTAGGATTGCGCTAAGCCAACTGTTTGCAAATATGAACAAATTTAATAATGCTGCTATATTCATTCATTCAAAATCTGCTATCCAGGGCATACCATCTCCTGATCTGCCAATAAGCCCCAAAGTGCAAGAGTGCCGAAGGCTGTACCACTCGCTAAATTCCGAACGTAAATCAATCGTACTACAGTGGATTCTTGGTCACTGTGGTGTGACTGGAAATGAGCAGGCAGACACCTTGCTAAAATAGGTACTGAAATAAAACAAGGACAAAAACACAAGTTTCCTATAACACAATAAGATTACAAATTAAAAAAGCCATCAAAATCCAACATGTAAAAGATATAGTGGAACGTACACAAGGGAAACAATGGGTAGATGCCATAACGGCAACACCTGAGGGCCCTAGAAACGTAGCAGCTGCCACCTTCCACCTCATTACAGGACACGACCTCCTACGAAAACACCTATACCGCATTGGACTAGCCGAGGACCCATACTGCAGCCTATGCCAACAAGAACAACACATGGATAGAAGTCACCTTAAGGTGTGTCCAGCACTATCAAAGGCAACTGAACATGAACGATACTGGGAAGCACGAGGTTTATTACAGAGTGTATAACTAATGTTATTTTGTACTTGCCATTAGAATAAATAAATAAATTTATTGTGAAGTTGTTACAACAAAGACTTGTTTCTCTATTATTATTATACTTGTGTTAGTACACCTCCCCCCCAGACACAATCAACAGTAATTTCATTGTGACTTGTGACAATATTAATTGTTTTTTTACTCCTATCAAAGTACAACTAACTTGTTCCCAGCTTTATTTTCTTTCAAGTTGACCTTATTAATAAAAAATTCGCGATTGTACCTTTGATCTGTGAAAAAATTTGTTCTGTAAAAACACGATTAAGTCCAACATTAATCGACACTAGCTTGGCCTTGTTTCTAATGGCTCATGATGCAATGTTAAATGACATTGCTGTAGGCTATAAAGACTAAAACATCTAATTTTATAAAGCTTTGGGTCATATTTTGTAGTCATAGTACAACTAATGTGAAAAGGATTTTTTTTCTGATTAACCTTTTGACAATTAGGAAATCGCTCATTTCGTCCTATTAAATCAAAATTAATTTATTTTTCCCTGACTTTTTTCACCCGTAAAATATTTGCATTCGACAGTTAAACCCAAACCATTAGCTGTTAGACTATGCACTAGTTCCAAGTTCTTAGATAAAAGTACAATGGCGGTTTCTAAATCCAACCCCCTCCCTCGGTGTGCGCAAGAAACGATCCATGAGGAGTTGAAAACATTATTTAATGTTTACTAATTCTATTTGGAGTCACGGTAATGTAACAACAATCGGGACCTATTGTAGCTAGAATAAGTTCTTGGGACATGGCGCTCGGTGAGTTTTAAAAAGTCGTTCCTCGGCAAAAAAACTATCGGTACAAACTGTGAGGCTTACCTCCCTTATTCATGCTTTATAACCTCTTTTCAGTGAGTGACCTGGCTACACAACTGACAGAAAATCAACAGGAAATTGGGACTCGATAAAAAATAATTGTAGTAGGTTTTGAACAATCCATGTCTAGTTACTCGTGTTACACGCACGAGCTCACACCTACATACATATTTAGTTTATTTACTCACATACACACACAAACACACACACTGCGACGGGACGCTCAAACCGACCATCGCGTCGTAAGCAAGCGAGCCACTGTCCGCCGAGACACCGTTACAAGGTAAACATTTTGTAACAAGCTTATCCGGCCTTAAGCCTAATCTTCTGCTACCACTTGCCAAAATCTGAAAGAGAACCAGTCACTGGACTTGATTTAAAAACCTTACTCGCGGATATTTAACCCTTCGGGCTTTCGTTTCCGGGGAATGAAATCTTTTACAGGCATGATCGCCTTAGTGACCAAATGATAGGATTGCTTAGAAAATTTGTTTACGTAAAATAAAATAATTACTCAAGCTGCAAGTTTGGAAAAAACATCGTTTTAATTTTTCTACTATATCAAATTTCCACAACAGCACAGTTTGTAAAATATAAAATTTGAGACTCTTTAATTTTTCATATAATATTCTTACCTGTTTTTATATTTTTATTTAATCTAAATCTTTTCAGAAAATGTATATACTATTTTATTAAATTTTATTAAATGTTTATAAATTTAAATCCCACTTTAGGAACAAAAAGAATTATATACAACTTCATCTTAACTGTAAAATCATCACTAATTTACTTATATTAGTATTTAATTCTAATAAAAATTTAACCCCTTTTTGTCATCTTGAAAACACAAAACTTCCCCTTAAACAACAGGCATATCTAATACTCATTTTAAGCATTTAAAACATTTTCAAGAAAACTGAAACAATTAAATTAAAACTCAACTTAACCTCAAACAATGCAAATTGGCCATTTAGTAATGAAATCACTAATATTTAAAAATCAGCATTTAAAACCAAAATAAGCATATCTAAAAGACAAAGTAATTACCAGACAAGTGAATTTAAAATCTATATTTTATTTTACAATCCTACTCAATGCACATTTAAAAACAAACAAAATTAAATCAATTCAACTCATATAAAACGAACACATTCAAAACATTGAAATTAATTAAAAGCCTAATTAAATCTTAAAATAAATCGGAAACCCCCCATATTTGAGTACAAAATGAAAGCCAACTTATAGACCTTTTGCAAAAGTAACATAAATTTGTTAAATCAAATACATAAAATGAAAAAATCAAATATAATTCACAAAACAAATTATTACACATCTAAATCACTC
>JBAIZL010000001.1:166503897-166563897 GCA_036971475.1 Prosapia bicincta | reverse complement strand
AGTTTTTATAAGTAAATTTTAAAAAGTGCGACGTAAAAGTTTTTTTTACAAATATAAAAGTAAGTTTTTTGTGTGTGTCAAGTGTAAGTGCAGAAGGTAAGAAAGGCCAAGAATCCAAGGACTCTTCAGAACAATAAGTATTATTTGAATATAAGTGTAGCCAACAGACATCTATATTTTAGTACAGAACAAATTTAATTTCATTACCATTTATAAAATTTAATCTAGTTTCACCATTTCTAATTTAAGAAGTAAAGTTCCCGTATAAGCGGCCCAAGAGTAACTATAAAATTTTAATACTGAATTTATTATCTTTGTTATGTTATTTTATTAGAATTCTAAAGCCTCAAAGTCCATCTTTATCATTGTAATGTTAGTTAAGATATCAATCCTGTCACTGCAAAATATTAATAAAAAATTTAGTATAATGTGCAACGAAATAAATGCAAGTGATGTTTAAAATTTATAAGATTGTTAATTCTTTATAAACCTGAAGGTGTGCCATTAGATAGGTAAGGTAAATAAATAACATTAAAAATAAATTATAATTATAACAAAAGTTAAGTTATAATATATATATATGATGAATAGTTATTATCTGGAGTACATCCGTTCATTCTGCAGTTCCGACGTTTCGCTAGCATCTCATCCAGCATTGACGAGGTGAATCCAAAAACAGTAGGCTCGCTCTTCTACGAATGAACTAATGTACTCCAGATAATAACTATTCATCATATTTTCCCTCCGTGAAGGAATACGTATAAGCATATATATATATATATATATATATATATATATATATATATATATATATATATATATATTTAATATTTCGTTTAATATTTGTAATAATTTTTTAATTTAAATTTTATGAATAGGATATAACCTTTATAATTGATTCATTATTAAATAAAGATGAATTCATTTTTTTCAATTGTAATTAAAATATCGTAATGATTTCGCAACGTTTAAAATATTTACCTTGTTTATGTTTATATGACATTCGTAGCTTAGCTTTGTGAACGATATGAGCTGAATCGTCGATTTTGGAAGGGGATCGAGCAATGATTTAACCGACCATTAAGGAATGTATGGAACTAACAGCCAACCAAATCTCTATAACCGTGAGCGCCTCGGATCACTGACCTTTGACAATATCCCCCACTCAAGTCCAGCACTTTGTTATAATTCCTGTTCTGGTGATGTGATCGTAAAGTTCAGGTATTTTAGTCATTTCGTCAGTGGCAGCAACACCAACGAAACTGTGCCTTTTCAAGACGGTTTTGCCATATCGTCAAAATACAAAATGTGGACGGAACAATATCTTAGCGCTTTGTACGCATGCACGTTTGTAGGTGAAGATTTGAAGAATCGGGCTGAGGAAGAACACATATCTGTGTCGAAAATCTATGCAAAATAATTTGGCAACTTAATAATATAAGCTACGAGTTTGCCAGAGAGATATTTGTTCAGCTTACGACAAAGCGAAGGTATAAATCCAAAACCAATAAACAGAACGTTATTAACAATGACGAGTTTCTGAAGTTGAAAGAAGGCACCAATAGAATAAAATTTCTCTAAATAATTGTAATGTTCGCTAGAGTGAGAGAACAAGACGTATTTCAATGCTGCTTAGAGTTTTTTATATGCATGGAATATTTAAAAACTGTGGTCAACACCTTTACCTGTTTGTTTAATTCTTGCTGATTCCGAAAGCTAGACTTTACTAACATATGTGCATTTTGCATTCTTGCACACCAAATAAGAAAAAAGGAATTCGTTATATATTTTCGAACAGTAATTAAAGCTATATCTAACATGAATCAACGCCAGGTTCTAAAACAACGTCAATTACTGTTTTGACTGAAGTTTTCCTTCATTGGAATTGAAGTTATTTTCGCACGAAAAATATCTGCGGACTTCGCCATTACACTTGATTACAAAGACGTTTGTCTTCACTAACAAACTTGTGCATTTTTTGATTTCTTAAACTGGTTAGAGTTCTGCTCTCAGGCTCGTGTGAATGTGAAACTTTGTATGTATTATGTCGTGGGAATTCCTAAACATGAATGGAGACCCCAGACGAGGCGAAATGGGACTACAAATGCTGTTGAAAGGCTGGAATCACAAAATAAACAGTTTATTAAAAACTAAAGCCAAAGGAGTGATCCAGTAATAATTACTAAAATAAACCCTCTAACCACAATAAATAGCACCACAACATATGCGTTAAATAGTTGCGCCCACAATTAAAACTTTAGTACTTCTTGGAATTATCTCTTCGCAAGATTGAATTATCTCTCAAGATTCGTATTTAAATTTTAGACCAAGGGAGGTTTTAAGTCCCTACTTTGTCGTACGGCTCTGGTCACCTCATACGATCCAAGTATAGTTAGTCAAGGTGCATCACTCGTACCTCTTTACCACTCTTTTAAATTAACAAATTCTCGAGGAATTACTTTTTCAAGGAGTTACCAGTTCTACAAGGAATTTGGCTTGGTCAAGGAAAGCGTTCTTTACATCGTGGAATTGTTATCAACTTTTTATATCGAAGACACTCTAACCGGAACATGTACAAGTCCGCAATATGACTGGATAATTAATTTTTTTCACTATATTTTCCTTTTGCAACTAACTACAACCTTAGGGATTGTATCAGACTGTTTTCCATTTCCACAGGTTCAAATAATTAAACATCGCTTATACAAAACATTAAAAAAACCGAAACAGCAAAACTTACTTTTTTCCCATGTTGAGTTGAAAAAAAACTCACGTAACATGCTACAATTTTTATTATATGTTGCAATTACAAATATAAATGATACTCATGAACATTAAGTTTAAGAACTTTTGTAAGGTAGGATTTATGTAGGAAATAAAGGCTTGCAAGAAATAATTATGCCTTAAAAACAATCTTGCAGTTTTAGTATTGTATATCTTGAGGTTTTTTAAATTACTACATTTAGTACCACTTAGCAAAAAAACCACTACTTACTGATACATTTTCAGCAGGTACGTTTCGCACTAGATCAGTGCATCGTTTAATGCTGCGAGTCATGGACAAGATTGTTGCTCAGGTGTGTTGTATTGGCGTGAGTCTCTGGTATATTGGTGTTTAGTGGTACACTATTTTTCATAGAGTAGTTGTTAATTACGTGTTAAAATAAAGTAATTTGATTGTGAGTATATTTTGTCGTTCAGAATGTATTGTGGATGATTTTTGTGGTGTTTGTATATCATATAGTTTTCTGTTGTGTTTAGTTTGTTGCTTTTTTATATAATGAAAGATTTTTAGGTTAGTGTCTATATTGGTGTACGTGTGTAGTGTGTTCTTTATGTGTAATGAATAGTTTGATTTGGGTTGTCTTTTTGTATTTTTTGTGTTCCTTGTATCGTGCGGTAAAGTTTCTCCCTGTTTGACCTATGTAGGAGCTGGGGCAGTCGTTCCATGTGATCTTGTATACTAATTGCCCTGTCGTGTTTGTTCTGGTGTGTTTTTTTACTGTGTAGGCGTTTTTTAGTTGAATGTTTTGAAGGCTACTTTGTATTTACGTTTGTGGAATGAGATAGTTATTTTTTGTGATGTTTTGTCGTGATATGTTAATGTTATATATTTTTGTATTTGTGTGTTATTCTTGTTTTTTGTTGTTATGTGTGTGTTGTTTTTTCACCATTATGTTGTCTATCAGGTTGTGTTTGTAACGGTCTTATAGTAACGGATAGGATTTTTCTCTATCATCTACGGCTCCCAGGGTTGAACTCTTTCTCCACCTCCTTGAACTTTTGCCCTCTCCGCTCCCCGGACTTCTTCTTTTTCTGGCTCCAAAAACTTGACTGACCTCTTCGGGGTCCCCGGACTACAGCCTTCTCCGGCTCCCCGACCTTACCTCTTGGACTGCCAAAACTTGACTTCCTCTCTTCCTCGACTCCTTGATTACTCCTTCCTCCCATCGCTTCCCTTTCTTCTATCTTGTATAATACAATCATCTTTCTTTTACTTATATCAGTCAATCCTGCACTGTATTTAATTTTTCTCTCGGTAGTCTAGATATTTGTGTTCCTCTTTGCACGCACTTTGTTTTGGAAAGAACGCTTTGGAGGAAAAAAACCTACTCTGGTAACTAAGGGCTTATGGGTTTGGCCCTCATCATTTACCTATGTCCGATCATTAGTTCCCAGTTTAGAAGTTTCTATAATTTTGAATACCTTTATCTTTTAAAACAAACGGTATCTTTTAAGCACAGGTTCCCTAGAGCATACAGATTGGTGGCACGAAAAGGTGTACAGCGAAAGATGCGTACAGCGAAATATGCGTACAAGAGGTAACAATAACAATTGATCCTCGTAAGTCGTAAATTTGACGAGCGAAAAAATCGGACAAACCAGACTTCAGTTGGCAACCTAGGTCATCTACCCCATAAACTATTTGCTAATAACTTTAAAGATTTAGGATTTTCCCAGTAAAAATGGATCGAAAAAAGGGTTTCCTCTTTGGCTTTAACTGTCGTGGTGATAAGTTAGATTTAATCGAAAGACTTATCAAAAGAGGCTGAAACATCGGCTCCTATGCACATGAGACTGGGGTTACACTTAGAAGGAAATAGAAGAAAAATAAAGAATATTAAACTTGACGAAAGAATTAAAATAATAAAAGAAACAGTACAAAAATACCTAGAAACTGGAGACTAATGTCTTGTTTAAGATCTCTTACTTACATTCAAAAATTGGATTAGAGTAGACCTAAGAAATCAGATGGTAAGATCAAATAAATTGTTCGAGTTGTATTATAGATTAAAATTAAAATATTCCGTAAAATAAAAAAATAAAAATATACAACACAAAATTACCGAGGCTACAAGCTTACTTTAAACACGCCAAAATGATAGCACAGCATATCTATATCATTTTGCAGTCCAAAGCCTGGAAAAGAGTGATGGGAATCAGGTTTAATATATAGTTTTAAAGGGTTTCCAGCCCCGAGAAACTAAGCAACGTCTATGTTTAGCTGAGGGGTATACCCATTTATCTAGCTCAATGATTTTAAAAGTTCTGCGTTCACCTAAAAGTTGTACGCATTTTCGCCGGTCACAATGTTCTGACGTCATAGTTTACCCTCGTCATCTGTCAAAACTTGATCCTTACGCATCTTTTACAATATTCCTGGTGTAAGTATATTTCGTTGTACGAATCTTTCTTATATTCTACAGATTAACATTAGGTCTATTACTTATTCTAAACTGCTTCACAGTAGGTATAAACAATGATTTCTCCTTAGCAGCTGACTTTTTTCAACAGTCATAAGTTTCATTATAACATATATTATTTTATATATAAAGATTACAAGACCTTTATATCTTTATAGATAAAGATGTACAAGTTTACAAGATCTCTCTCGTGGATAAAAACCACAGTGACACTATTTAGGCGCTCTACAAAGTTTTTATTTCTTAAATACCTCCGCATGAATCTCGCACATTGAAGTCTCTTACGGATATTGTACTATTTTTTATTAATAGCGATCAGTTACTGTCGTTCTATAGAACAACCATGAAACTATATTTTAATTTTCCTATGAGAGGTTTAAATGTATATGAAGTTTGCTATAGAACTAGTAATTTTAACATTGTTTTTAGTCGATAAAAGTTTAAAAACCTATGTCTTGTATCCTTAATCCTTTTAGGGAGGTTAACCTGGAAACCTAAGTAATTTTTATAAATAGTTGTACTTTATGCCTTGTTACTAACAGAATAAACTTTATTGAGTTAAAGTTGGTTATTGTTATCATCTTGATTTCAGTGATTAAATCAAAAGTAATTATTTAAAAAAACTATATAAAAACTATTACACCCTTGCTATTCGCGGTTGGAAAAATTACAGGATATCCTGCTAATATGTATAGTATTTTATTTTTTTTAAATCAAGAAAGACAGTATAGTAGTTACTGTGGAGGTTTTAGGATAGTGTGTTATTGTTTTATTTATTTTATACACCACTGGAGTTATTTGTCACAAAGAAATCTTATTATTCTTTAAAGATCCGTTATACTGTACATTACTAGGCCTCTTATTTATAACAAGTGGTGTTATCGTCACTGACAAACAACAATGAGTCAATCCGGCGCCCGCATCCCGCTCCGTACATACGTTTAGCATCACTTCTGTTTCCTTACTGTTAATGGATGATGTCGAATTGGGCCCACGGTCTGTTAGGGTCGTGAAACGACGGTTGAATTGGGCCCATGGTCAGTTCGGAGGTAGTGTCGAGTTGGCCCCATACCTCTACAATCATGACCTACAAAATGGAATGCTCGCATTCACTTTAACTTTAAATACATTAAAACATCTAAAATAGAAATTCGGTTACGGTCAGATGGTGGTCAAACATCTATTTTAGAGGATTGAAGCATCTCGTTTTTATATTAATATAAATAGTCGTGTAATAATATTTTATGTTATATGTGCACAAAATGATAAAACCCCCTGGCCACACCATTGCCAGGTGGCATTGGAACGGTTCACCATGTCACCGTTATAGGGTTAGATACGTAACGGGATGCTCGCTTGACCTGGCGAGCACTAAGTTACTGAGTAGGATTATTCATAAAACTTAAACAAGTTAATACGCAACAGAAGCAAGCAAAAAGAAGAAGAAGAAGCTACGACGCCAACTCAGCTTTGCTGCGTCTCATGTGGGTGATGTCGAATTGGGCCCTCGGTCTGTTAGGGCCGTAAAAACGACGGTTGAATAGGGCCCATGGTCAGTTCGGAGGTAGTGTCGAATTAGGCCCATACCTCTACAGTCATGACCTATACAATTAAATGCTCGCATCCACCTTAGCTTTAAATACATTCAAACATCTAAAATAGATGTTTGGTTACGGCCAGATGATGGTCAAACATTTATTTTAGACGATTGAAAAATCCCCTTTATATACCAATATAAATAGTCGTGTGATAATATTTTAAGTTATACGTGCACAAAATGATAAAACCCCCTGGCCACACTATTGCCAGGTGGCCGCTGGAACTATTCAGCATGTCACCGTTATAGGGTTAATAAAAACGGACACGTAATGGAATGTCTACGTTATTGAGTAAGATTATTCGTAAGTTTAAATAATATTTTAAAAATGAAAGTACAGTATTTTTAATGAAATTTATATTTCTTTATGTTAAAGTAAAGTTTTATTGTATTTATTTGCTTCCATTACGTTTTAGTTTCTAATTCTATCGTACATTAAAATAAAAACGAAGGTCTGATCACTTAACAAAACTAATGTTGCCTGACTGACCAGGGGCCCAATTCAACCCCGACGTTTTAAGGGTTGACGATAATCCCCCTAGGGATGTTTTGACCGTTGGCCCAGTTCGACCGTGTCCCTGTTAATTTAATAGTTTTCGAAATCCAAACACTGATAACTAAATCGGGAGGCCGTAACTTACTCGGATTTTTTTGCCGTCAGTCATTAAACAGGTGTCTCATGTGATTGTCGTGTCTGCTAATTTTGGAAGTGTCGCGTCTACTTGTGGATGTGTTTAGTTCGGATTGTAGGAAAACGTAAATAAACAATTAAAATATGCATGTTATTATCAAGTACGTAAATATACCATTCTGTTTTATAAGTGTACTGTATAGCTGTAATTAATGTCAACATTTTTGATGTGGAACGTAACCCTTCCCTATCCGTATAAAGTTGGTTTCAGTATCCGCGGTAAGTTCGGGGAACGTAACCCTTCCCTATCCGTATAAAGTTGGTTTCAGTATCCGCGGTAAGTTCGGGGAACGTAACCCTTCCCTATCCGTATAAAGTTGGTTTCAGTATCCGCGGTAAGTTCGGGGAACGTAACCCTTCCCTATCCGTATAAAGTTGGTTTCAGTATCCGCGGTAAGTTCGGGGAACGTAACCCATACGAGGGGACACTGCACCTACTTGCAAATGTGTTTTGAAACTGTCATTTCATACTAACGTAACCGACGTTGAAACGGTTTTTCAAAACGCCTCAGTAAATAATCTAATATTTTGCAATTAGTTCTTTAAATAATTACTTGTGGTTTTTTGGTAGATTTTGTAGTGTTTACGGTTGTTAGTAAAGTTGATTGTTATTGTCCACGAAGAATGATAAAAGGATTCATTGTTAGGATTGAGGTAGGGACATAATATCCCCCCCGGTCTGAAATACAGAGAAGGATCATGACATGAAGTGGTGAGAGGGACGCATTTTGACTAAGCTGAATTTGGATCGTAGGAGGTGTCTTTCCGTCACACGGAAAACGGGCGAGGGAGTGTCCTAGGAATAAGGAAGGACATGGAGGTTTTCTGATACTTAGAATAGAGGAACGTTATGGCACTGCATGGGCTGAGTCGAGTAATTCCAAATAAACTATAATTACAATCTTAAACATTCCTCATATTAACCTCATAACGTATGAGATTACATACTTCATACCTCATTACACATCCATTGATTGGACACCATTTTTTGAAATTTTATGTTTCGAAATTTTATTGTTATGATTAACTCACAGAACAGGTATTTTTTTATAGAGTGTAATAGGTTTTTGGAAAATTATTATTTATATGTTATTACTTAATATATTTAATGAGACACTGATGAAAATTGCTTTTAGCGATCAAAAACGTTTTTGTCTTGATAAGTTTTTTTTTAGCTATACGTAGGTCATAATCGTTTTACCGTAAAAGTTTCGCCGCTCGTCATTGACAACAAAATCCACAAGTATTATATTTAATAATTTTACCTGATTATTCTTATGAGATGGCGATGATAACAATAACTGGTTTTTCCCCAGGAAAAAAATCTTTCGAAACGGTGGAAAAATATTTCTAATTCTTAATAAAGGTGATAGAGGTTAGTGTAATTTATAGAGAAGAGTAACTCGCTGGATACAGTAAAAAAATTAATCCGAAATAGATTGTTAGGATGCTGGACTTCAGAGTCATCCAAGAGATATGCTCCCGGCAAGCTGGCCTGAGCAACCGGGCGGGTCCACAGGTGGCGGATAGTGGGACGGCCTACAGAAATGTAGGTTACCTGTGAATAAGGATTCCGGAAGGTTTCTGAATATGCAGGCCTGGACCAAGGCTATGGTTCAAAGGTGAGGAATTATCCCTCCTCGTCAGTCTACCGGTTGGGGGCGGTAGAAATAACTGCTCTGACTGGGGAGACTGGGGTAGTTGGGAATTAAGTCCTCACAATGCTACTCTCACCTCCCGGGTGAACCAAGGGCAATGCGACAGTGAAGTATGGGCGGGAAACTACCCTAACGACACAGTTGTAAAAAAGAGAGTAAAGCAGGCTGTTCGCTTCATGAGCAACAGTTAATAATGTCCTGAACTTGGGGTGTGCTTCAAGGTCAGTGACTGAATACCCAATCCAAGGTGGAAGGCATCGTGCCGAAGGATGAATGGCTGCAAGGTATAAAATGCAGTTGCACACGATCCCCTTGAGGAACCAGACAAAACCTCATTGTATGTTGTCTTGCCAGGGCAGTGGGGGCTCTGCTCTGGTCGACCGTTATTTCCCCCATACTCGTGGGACTTTAATGGACCAAGTAAGTAAAAGAATTGATTTCGAGACTGCACAGACAGTGGGAGCCAATGAGACGGCAAACCGTGAGTCTGTAGCAGATGTGTCAACGGCAACCATCACTGGGGGTGCGGGGGCGGCTGTCAAGCTGCCGACTGCAGAAACCGGTGAAGTGGCTGTAGAGTTGAGCACGCTGTCTAGTCCTGGGGCTGCTCTGCGGACCCAGGCGACTGCAAATTAAGCAGAACAATGATCAAGATCCTCCAAGTGAACCTACAGCATAGCAGGGCGGCGAGTGCTGTCGTGTGTAGGATGCTGGACAGGGGAGAGGTGGACTTGGTTCTCATCCAGGAGCCATGGATTTCTGGAGGACGAATATGCGGGCTGGCGACATCTGGAGGTAAGTTGTTGTACGATAAGGACTCCGGTGTTCCCAGGACGTGTATCCTGGTTACGAGGGGGTTGAGTGCTTTTGTACTAACGGACTTCTGCTGCAGGGACTTAATAGCAGTGACGGTGGAGCTGCGGGCGGAGGGGAGGATGAAGAGGCTGAACCTTGCCACGGCATATCTCCCTTTTGACTACGCGGGGGCTCTACCAGCACAAGAGCTGAGGAGGCTGGTCGAGCACTGCGGGGCTGTGGATGAGGAGCTGCTGGTGGGGATGGATGCTAACTCCCATCACACTTCGTGGGGAAGTACAGGTACCAACACTAGAGGTGAGGAACTTTTAGCTTATCTTAGCTCTAAGAATTTACTAGTCCTAAATCAGGGGGAAGAGCCGACGTTTGTCACTAGGGCCAGACAGGAGGTCCTGGACATTACGGTGGTATCGAACCAGACGGCTAGGTATGTACTAAACTGGCATGTGTCGGATGAACCATCTTCTTCTGACCACAGACATATTAGGTATGATATCTCTCTAAATCCAGCCATGCTTCGGCCAACCAGGGATCCAAGAAGAACAGACTGGGACTCCTACAGGAGGGACCTGGGAGTTCGGATTGAGGAGGCTGGATTGGAGTATGGTGGGAGGAGAGAGCTAGAAGACTCTGCCGCATTGGTTGGCGAGGCTATAGTAGAGTCCTTTACTGATAACTGCCCTCTTAGTGAGGGGAGAAAAGTAGGGGATCCGTCACGGTGGAACAAGAAGCTAGCCAAACTTCGGAAGACCACCAGGATACTCTTTAATAGAGCAAAAAAGAACGGGGAGTGGGACCAGTATAGGAAAACACTAACCGAATACAACAGGGCAATTAGAGAAGCACGCAGGAAGTCCTGGACGGAGTTTTGTCAAGAGATTGACAAAACTCGGGAAGGGGCACGACTGCATAAAGTGCTATCTAAGGACCCAGTTAACCCGGTGGGGATGCTAAGAACCCCACTGGGAAATATAACAAAAACTGCAGGGGAAACTGTGGAAGAATAAATCAGAACACATTTCCCTTCCAGTACCCTGAGGAAACTTGGGGGAGCAGACACTGAACCAGTTGCCAAACTCTCCACAAGACGTGGTAAGAGGGAGGACTGGGAAGTGGCAAGGAGGATAGTAACTCCACAAAGGGTAAGATGGGCTATTGGCACATTTAAACCCTAAAAATCTCCAGGTCCAGATGGGATCTATCCTGTGCTGCTGCAGCAGGGAATGGATTTGCTGGTACTGGTACTTACTAAATTATACAGGCTAAGCATTGCTTTAGGGCATGTGCCGGCAGCCTGGAAAGCTAGTAAGGTGGTCTTTATACCTAAGCCCACCGGTAACCAATCGGAAGGGAAAGGATACAGACCTATTACACTCATGTCCTTTGTTCTTAAGGGACTTGAAAAACTGGTTGATAGGCATATTAGGGGGGGGTGCTTTGGCCATAAAACCACTGCATTGGAACCAGTATGCTTATCAACCGGGGAAATCCTGCGAGGGAGCTCTCCATCAAGTGGTTGGTAGGATTGAGCAAATGATCGCCAAGAAAGGTTGTGCCATAGGTGCCTTCCTCGACATTGAAGGGGCTTTCAATAACCCCTCAGTGGAGACGATGGTAAGTGGTGCAAGACGTCATGGAGTGGATGCAACCACTTGTGGTTGGATAAGTTCCATGTTAACAAACAGAAGCATTTCTGTAGAGGTGGCAGGGGAGGTCAGAAGGGCGGAGACTAGTCTGGGCTGTGCACAGGGGGGGGGGGGGGGGTTCTCTCTCCTCTGTTGTGGTGCCTAGTGGTTGACAACCTTATTGAACTCCTGAATGAACAGGGGTACTTCTGTCTAGGATATGCGGACGACATAGTTGTTTTGATCCTGGGCAGATTCCCTGATACAGTCCTTGAGGTAATCAGAAATCCTCTACGATTGATTGAAGAGTGGTGTAAAAAGGAGAACCTTAGGGTAAATCCAAAAAAGACTGCTCTCATTAACTTCACCAGACAGCGAAAAGATCTGACGACCAGGATGCCCCGCTTGTTTGGTGAATACCTTGAGTTTGTGGGGGAGGTGAAGTACCTGGGAGTTACTCTGGACAGGAAACTCACCTGGAACCCACATCTTGAGAGGACAGTTAACAAGGCCAAAAGGGCACTGATGACTGTGAGAAGAATGGTGGGTATGAAATGGGGACTGAAGCCATCAATGATGCACTGGATGTATCTGAGGGTGATAAGACCTATGATTACCTATGGAGCTCTGGTGTGGTGGACAAAGGCCAACCAGGCACAGACAAGAGCTAAACTGAGCTCTATCCAGAGATTGGCCTGTCTGTGCACACTGGGAGCGATGTCAACTACACCAGGTGCAGCAATGGAAGTAATGCTTAACCTCCCTCCCCTTGAGCTTGTCCTTAGGGGAGAGGCGAGGCTGGCGGCATGGAGATTGCGCAACTCGAGCAACTGGGCTAACCCCCCAGATGTCTCGGGACATATGAGTATCGAGTGCGTGGTCAAAGAACCCGTCTTGGAAATGGGCAGCGACCACATTACTCGAATGTTTGCACCTGACCAGGTCCACCAAACTATGATGGAATGGTCAGGGACACTAACATCGAGAGCTCAGATCTGGTACACAGATGGCTCCAGGATGGACTTCGGCACTGGAGCGGGGGTGTATTGTAAAAACCCAAGGGTAGAACTAGTTTTTTCCTTGGGGAGGCATACCGCCGAAGTATATGCTATAAATGCCTGTCTGGGAGAGATAGCGAGAAGGGAAACACACGGGACCCGGATTGCTATTTTCTCCGACAGTCAGGCAGTAATTAAGGCACTAAACGGACACGTGGTCACCTCGGCCATAGTCAGGGAGTGCCTAATTAACCTACAAGGTCTGGCAAGGCACAATCAAATCATGATAGGTTGGGTGCCAGGGCATAGGGGAATACTTGGAAATGAAGCCGCAGATGCACTGGCCAGGGAGGGGTCTTCGACTCCCCTGATTGGACCGGAGCCAGCGGTAGGTATTTCCAAATCCATGGTCAAGATGGCAGTGCGAAGGTGGATGGCTGAAAGACACTGTGAGCACTGGATCAGGGCCGAAGGGATGAGACACAGTAAGCTAACCCTTAGGAAACCTTCCTTGGGGCTGCAGAAGAGTCTCATCTATCTGTCTAGGCAGGAATTGAGGATAGCCACAGGTCTACTCACGGGACACTGTGGACTAAGGAAACATTTGCATAAAATGGGTATCTACAAAGATGAACCAGTGTGCAGATTATGCGGGCAGGAACTGGAGACTGCCACACACATTATTTACAGATGTGAAGTACTTGCTGAGAGGCGCTTCAACCTCTTTGGTGATGGAACGGCTTTGGTGGATGCTGAAGGTAAAACTCTAGTCAGGAAACTCCTAAACCTGGTAAGAGGGAAGGGGCTATTTGACTAGATCAGGGAGGTAAGTACAATATACCTTAAGGTAGCAGTGCTTCGGGCAATTCAAACCCGCTCCCAAGTTAAAAAAAAAAAAAGAGATATGCTATATGGATAATCTGACTCTTCGATTTATCCCCTCACCACTGACCCACGCCCAGGCTCAATCCCTCGTTCACATGAATCGAATTGTGATAGATTGTGTGTGATGCTGAGCTTCAGAGTCTTCCAAGAGATATGCTACATGGATAATCTGACTAAAGATTCGATTTATCCCCTCACCACTCATCTACGCCCAGACTCAATTCCTCGTTCACATGAATCGATCCGTGATAGATTGTGTGTGATGCTGGGTTGCAGAATTTACCACAACATAACCTACATGGATTTGGAGGAGTTTTGTTACAAGGTGAAAAAAATATTTGAATAATGTGAGAGATAATAATCGCCGTTCTACTGCTACATATAACAGTGAATGCATAACCAATTTGTGAAAGTTTTACCAGTACTATCATTAAATATCTTTTTTAAAAAATTTCTAAAAACTTCTGAATCACTAAAATATTTTTCCTAATGGATTTGATAAACTATACTATTTAATGTATGTTGTTATTATACATAAATAAATTATTTCTTTACGATATTTCACTGGTAGCAATTATCACATTCTAAAAGTTACAATTAATTACACAATTAATTGACATATCAATTACATGTATATATATATATATATATATATATATATATATATATATATATATATATGTATATATATATATGTATATATACATATATATATATATATATATATATATATATATATATATATATATATATATATACACATACATCGAAATTAAAATATATCTTCTAGAAAGAATTAAATTGTACACTTAAAAATGGTAAAAGGGTTCAAACATGTTCTGCTCATATGAAATCAGAATTTTCAATTGACGGTGATTCTCTGAAATGAGTCAATAAAAGTTAATATGACAATGCTAGGAACGAAATATAGTTATAACACATAAAATAATAATATAGAAACTAGCAGAAACTTTTATTGTTATAATAACTTGTTAATGTATCCAAAAGTATAATAAAAGTTTCATTATTATCAATATTTTTATAACATATAAATTACATATTTGTATTAACTTTCTCTTTTCTAATAATTTTTTTATTAACTTCTGTTTTTATCCATTAGATTCATATTAGACGTTTTTACTCTATAAAACAACTTAATTAATATTTAAACACAATAATATTCAATAAGAGCCATTTTATTTTCAAACAATGGAATAATGATGCTTGTGTGAAAAAAATTGGAGTAGATTCAAGCATTCCAGATAAATTAAATACAATGGCGCGTTCATTGTAGTTGAACATTGTAGTTGCGTTCATGCTGGATGTTCAAAATAAACTGAATGAGAATTTGAAAAGAGAGGGGATAGAGTCAAGTTGGCTTTCATTCAGGTAGTGTAGAAGGTCACAGTGCTATGATAGCGATTCATTTAATGTGAAGCCGGCCTAAGGAAGCATCATGGCTAAGTGATATTTAAACAGAGATTCCCCAAACAGGCAGGTCGATGTACTGCGTTTTGCGATGCTTTCGTCTTCGACAGAACCGGTTTAAGCCTTTCTCAAAGGGGAAATACCAGTATCGAGAACGTTATCAGGACTAGCGGGGCACAACTCTGGGGCACACGAGTCTGGGGCACCAAATTGTAAAGTTTTATCTTATCTAAGTTTTTTATTGTAATATACTATCTAAAAATTTAGAATATGTTCTGGTTTTACAAACATGTTTTTTGGGCGCTACTTTAAAGAAATAAAAAAAGGGCACCAGGTTTGCGTTTTTCCTAAGGGCACTCAATTTCTAGTTACCGCACTGAGTGGAAGACTGGGACATTGCGATAGGCCCAAAGGATGTACACGGGCTCTAAAGACTTCTGCGATCTAATATAATATAAAATGTTCTTAAGTTGACGAGCGCGCCAGCACACCACACACACACACACACACACACACACACACACACACACACACACACACACACACACACACACACACACACACACACACACACACACACACACACACACACACACACACACACACACACACACACACACACACACACACACACACACACACACACACACACACACACACACACACACACACACACACACACACACACACACACACACACACACACACACACACACACACTCACACACACACTCACACACACACACACACACACACACACACACACACACACACACACACTCACACACACACACACTTTTATTGATCACTTTGGAGCAAAAACTAAATTAAGAGCTATAAACAATCAATATTTGATTTAAAACCTTTTCCTACCGTATCATTACTTAGTATTTACATCAGTCGGTAAAAACAAGTCTTGGCTAATTTTAAAATTCCTGGCAGTTATTTTATGTAAGAAATTACCGCTAATACATATTGTAAAAATAAAATTGTTTCTAAAACATATCGTTTTATTACGCAAGGAGGAAAATAGCATAATTTATTTGCTCTTCAGAACTTTTTAATGCCATCAGTGCTAGCATGAATTTCAAAGGTTAACAGTTTTTATACTGTAACTAATAACTAAGCGAAATAAAAGCTTTGTTACTTCTTCTATACTCATTAAAATCGTTTTCACAAGACTAGGTGATCGTAGAAAATTTATAAAAAGTGCTCTAGCGTGTATACACACATAAATCGTGTGTGTTTGTGTGGAGAAGATAAGAAGAAAGAAAAAAAAGGTGAAAATAAGAAGAGTTTGGAATTGGTGCACCTAGCCTCTCTCCTCTTATCTCTAAGCCGTAAAGAAAGTATTAGATACAGTCGCATTTGGAGTTCTAATATCAAAGATAATGAATCCATGCCTCCACGAATCCAACCTAAAACTAGTGACTCCAGCCCGGGTGACTAGCATCAGGCCCAAGAGGAAGGGCTTGAGGTGCCACGACCCGTCTTTCGACCTCGCTATAAGATCAGGACTGGTGACCGGCACGCCCCTGGAACTAGACGAACTCCGACCAGACACAACTGTTTCAACCGTTTTCGAGAACTACTCGGGATCAGTAGAACCTTCCGAACGGCCAGATGTTCCTTACCTCACTACCCCGTCTGATTAGTTCGGTTCAGGTAGTACAATCAGACCTTTATCCACTCTCGAGTGGCATAACTAAAGGCCAGACCCTCAGGCTCGAGACGTTTTCCTAGGCGTATGCCCATACCGTTGACACACACACACACACACACATGCGCGCGCGCGTGTATACAGTACGTAGTTTAGTGTTGTTGTGTTCATCTCTTTAATACTAGATGAGATTCTAGCGAAACGTCTGAACTGCGATTTTATGCACTACAAAGTGAACGGATATACTCCGGATATTAACTATTCATCATATATAGGCCTACTTATAGACTTTCTATAATCGATATTTTGAAATAATTAACACCGCCATTAATGGATTATGCAAATTTTTAATTTACCGTGAGACAATTTTTTATTGTGAGTTCATTAAGATAAAATTAGATAACACATTTTGTTGAACTGAAATTGTTTATGTAGTGTTTGTTCTATCTAAATCACATATAATTTAGTATGAATGCATTACATATATATATAAAATAAAAGAGTTAAAACAGATAAATATATTTTCTAGCACGCTTTTATTTACTAAAACGAAAAGCGTGGGGCGGAAGGTATTTCAGTTTGATTTTTGTAAAGTATCGCTTGCACATCTTTTCAGTCGTAAATAAATCTTATCATCCCGATTAGAAAAAATAGTAATTTTATTCTTTTTATATCTAAATAAAAACCTATTTAAAAAAATGTCTTAAAATATATCCTCATTTTACAGTTTCTTTATAAAATCTTGTATTCAACTTTTTTTATTGATACATTTACCGGCATTGGCGATAATCACTAAAAAATGACATCACATTTGGACTTCCAGATATGGGCAAACATTTAATACAATATTGTATACTACAATAATTGTCCAGCTAAATAATTAATGTATATTTTTTATGATTGATTCCAGTTATCGAGTATAAGAGATTATGAAAAATGTAAACTCAATTGGACATCCAAATATGGGCAAACATTTATTACAATATTTTATACTAAGATAATTGTCCGGCTAAAATATTAATGTATATTTTTATGATTGATTCGAGTTGTCATCGAGTATAAGAGATTATGAAAAATGTAAACTCAATTGGACATCCAAATATGGGCCAACATTTATTACAATATTTTATACTAAGATAATTTTCCAGCTAAAATATTAATGTATATTATTTATGATTGATTCAAGTTGTCATCGAGTATAAGAGATTATGAAAAATGTAAACTCAATTGGACATCCAAATATGGGCAAACATTTATTACAATATTTTATACTAAGATAATTGTCCAGCTAAAATATTAATGTATATTTTTTATGATTGATTCGAGTTGTCATCGAGTATAAGAGATTATGAAAAACGTAAACTAAATTGGACTTCCAAATATGGGCAAACATTTATTACAATATTTTGAATTACAATAATTGTTGAGTTAAATAATTAATGTATATTTTGTATGATTGAGTCATGTGTCGTCGTCGAGTATAAAAGATTATGAAAAATTTCCCCTTAATATTACATCGGGTAGAGGGGAAAATCTAATAAGAGGTTTGAGCCATTACAATCCGTGTGAATTAAATAATAGGCGTATTAAATAAAATTTTAATTAAAATATTAATTACAAAACAATTTTCTTACTAAAGAAGTTGACAATAAGTTGAGAGTTATTAACAAATATGAGGTTAGAATGTTCGTCAAAGGCTTCAACGAGTGTCTAATTCTAGATGTTTAAATTTGAGTATCATTAAGCAAAAAGCATCTAATTTTCAAGAATTTGGCCTCTGGGTATAAATTAGCTCCCACCTCGGAATGTCAATACCAGAAGGGAAACAGAATAATATATAGAATTCTCTTTTCAAACAATATCACATTTATGTAGAATGGACATGAAAATAAACCCACACAGAACAGTAACGATGAGACAAACGTGAATGACATAACACAAATTTTAAATTTCGCTTGTAAGCACTGGTAATGACGATGACTTTGTCCCCGAAACACGTCTAAAGAAGGTGTTCGTTATTAAATAATTACCATGTGTTACATGTTTACAAATCGTTGTACACAACCCAACTGACAAATGAATCCCTTCGAATTAAAAGGAAGTGTAGCCGGATCGAAGTCACTTGAGATAGAGGCTACTTAGTTAACATTTGTTCTAATAATATCGTACAGGAAGCATTCAGCATTTATTATTTTACATTATTAGAAAAAGAAGACCTGTGTTAATCTGAGTATTTACTTTCAAAACAAGTTGAATTATTTTAGCGATTAATTCAAACATTAAATTGTTTCACAATAAAACATCTCTTTGAATAATGTTTTAGCAAATACCTTTGTTAATTTGAGTATTTTTCAAACAAGTTGAATTATTGTAGTGATTAAATCAATCAAAACGTGTTGAATTATTTTAGTGAATAATTAAAAATTTAAAATGTTTCACATAACATCTCTTTGAATAATCTTATAGCAATTACCTGTGTTAATTTGAGTCAGGTTGAATTATTGTAGGGATTAAATTGTTTCACATAACATATCTTTGAGTAATATTTCTCTAAAATGGCCATTCATATTGTATCGTCGGCCGATACATATGTAAGAAAATTCCGCATGTACGGTACTAGAGTAACTTTTAACTTCAATCCTGTGCCCGAAGCGGAAAACGAGTTGGACTGGGTCAGACGCGGACTATCGGAAATTGTAGAGACTATGAAAAACAACGCTACAAAAGACGATCAATTAGGCTTCACCATGCAGAGCCTAAATCTTCGAAAACATGCCCCTGGGTATATAGCGTTTAGAGCAGCGTCCTCGATAACTGTCGACGCGTTGTTTAATATCTTTGGTTCTATTATCCAGAGCAACGCAGATAACTTTAAAGCCGACGATACTGTAACAGGTGAGCCCTTTTTCCTGGGGTAAGTATTTATCAGGGCTTTATTAAAAATGTGTGTTAATTACTAATTAACAAATTAATTAACCTTACTTACCAGAGGCTCCTAATTCTCCGTTTCAGCCAGGCATAATAATGTCTTTCTGTAAACGATCTTCCGATATCTTCGGAAGATAGAACTAGGTTACTTGAAATGAAAATTGAAAATTTGTTACGTTCTAGTTTACTTGTGAAATAAGAATTTAAATTTTTTAAATACAAAGTCATACAATTTATTAATCAGTGACAAATTACAAAAGAACAAAAGACAGCAATGTGTCGAGTAATTTACTTTTAATTACTGCTAGTTATTCCATACATTTTAATTACTTATTAACCTTTAACATTTATATATATCGAGAAGATAGTAACTTAAGATTTCCAATTAAATTTTTAGAAATGAATATTCGAGGGACAATTTCTACCGTTCATGTGTCAACCGTTTATCATTTAAAATTCAACTTGGTTAACATTAAAATACGTTTTCTTTATTATTATCTAAAACGTACCTGATTGTGCACATTACTTATAAAACACTTTAAAACATATTAAACATTGCCCATGGCTTTTGGAATCACTAATCACTGCACATCGATCTTGCAAATCAGCGCACTTAAACAAAAATGATATTTACTTTTACTCTTTTGAAATACATAAATAATCGCTTCTGACTTCTTCTTTAGTTGCGTTAATAAAATTTGGTACCGGCCTTGACATCTTAAATTTCGATTACTGGAAACTTATAAATTTCTAGGTTACGTCCGAAAATGCCATCACGTCTGTTCTGTTCAAGAACCTCTCGAGAAGTGGGGTCGTTGCAAGGACACGCCAACGGAACTTTCCCACCCTCGGTTATTATTTTGAATTTTTTGATTGGTGCATTGGAACTGGCGATATCAGACCATGCTTACGTCACATGGGGTGATGTGGTAATTGGCCTAAGTTACTACTTGTACGATATTTTACATTTTTACCCGCTAGGGGCGCTACTATCTATGCTAGCTTCACAAAGTGCACCAAGAAAACAAAAATTTTCTTTTATAGTAGATGGCAAAACCACAGTTTCAGCCCAACAGGTGGTTTTGACGGAAAATACGTTACTTTTCCGTTAAAAACGGTTACATGAGGTATGAGGGGTTGGTTTCAGCGATTATTGGAGGGTGACGTGTATGGTACGAGGTCTGGAATGTGGGCGGTTGTGCGCGGTTGTGCGTGTGTGTATGTGGCAGGTGTTTTTTTTAGAAATACGTTAATTTTCCGTTAAAGACCGTTAGGTGAGGTAGTATGGGTTGGTTGGTGATATGGGTGTTGGCTGTTGTGTGATGTAATTAGAAGCCTGTTCGGACATGTTGGGGGGTAATGTAAAAACCGTTGTTTACCTAGAGAATGTGTGTATTATATTCTGTACCCAGTTCGTTGCTGACCTATATTTTTACTATAACGTCGCGTTTGTACGGTTGAAATCCGTTACGAGGTGATGGGATTATTTTCGCTATAAAAATGTGTCAGTCGCAAAGACTGAACGGTGACTTCTCTGTTTGTTCTCCAGATCTTTACTGGTTAAAAAATGTAAAAGCATGTTAATTTATTGATATAGGTTCCTCGCTCGTGAGCTAATGTGTTTACACATCGTTGTGCTAGCGATTGTTTGTTGTAACAGGTATTTGGCCTGAATAAATTGTTTTTAAAAACCTACCTCTGTTTCGAGTTATAATCATGTTCGGACCATTGAAAAGTGTTTTTAAGACTTTACCTGCGCGCTTGTACGTGCGAGTGCTCACGATTGTGTGACGTAATTAAAAACATGTTCGGGCATGTTGTGGGCAATGTAAAACGTCATTGGGAACTTGTATAGATGATGACGACGACATACTTGTGTTATAGTTGTGGGATAAGTAGTTGGTTAGTAGGTCAAGGTCATAGGAAGATGTTTTTAAAAAGAGTCGCAAGCAGAAGTGCTTGCGACATTAATATTAATTTTTTTATTTATTTATTTATTATTTTTTTTTTTTTTTACACAAATACAATAGCATCTTATAATTACATCGCTATATTATAACAAAAATACAATTTTTTTTTAGACTAATACAGCTACTGATGTAAAGTCAGTTCGGTGGACCCACATCCGGACGGTCCGTTGGAGACTATGTGAAATTCGCCGGCACCCACCTCATCCAAATCCATGTTCGCCAACAGCGTGATGAAGCGTCTAGGTAGGAATATCTGGAATTTCGGGTCTTCTCCTTCCTTGTATGGGAAACCTCCGAGCGCAGCAACAACTGCTTCCCCGTAGGTAGTGTCGATTTTTCTGAGGTAGTGCACCGAATACTTTTTACCTTCCTTCAGTTCTGAACATTTCTTTATGGGCAACCCGTCAGCTTTAGACTTTGAGTTGAACTGTTGAATTATTGACTGTAAAGTTGCTTCGCGGTTCATAGTTACGGAGGAGAAGTAACTGTATCGTGTAGCTCTGCCTGAGGTCTATAAGGAAATGATGTCTAACCACCGCTCTCTTTGGTTTATATAATGCGTTTCCCCCTCCCTTATTATTGTAGTCATAGTCTTAAGACTGTCGCGACTTTCATCGCACGTAGAAGCGCGCAATTCGTTTCTTTGTGTTGCGGGGCTATAACGCTTTTACAAACGTTCTGGATTCCTCTCAGGAAGGTCCATTCTCTTGAGGAACCGATATCGATAACTTCAGCAGAAGTGAAACCACGAATCCATTTCGCCTTTTCGTCACCCGTTGTAAATATCAGATCGAACTGTTTCACGTAGTGTAACATGACGTTACGAAGCTCTACGTAATCGGTGAACCCTTCCTCCCACGATATGTGATGATAATTCTTACTCAACCAATTGTTTGTTTTTTTGTATTTATTGCTCAAGGTAGAGTATTCGAAAGGCGGTTTAAACAGGAACGTGTAGGTAGCGTTTGTTTGTAGGTCCAATAATACGAGTTCCTTCACTATAAACGCGTTACACTCTCCTTTAAAACATTGCATCTCTAACACGCAAGCAGATCGTTCCATTATTTCTTTTTCCTTGTCCTCTATTCTCCAAAACGTCCGGACGCAGACTGCAAATAGGTCTCGATCCTTTTCGCCTTTTATACCTCTTCCTGCTTAGGAAGAATGCTCGTAGCGTTCTCATCTTCCCCCGACGTTATCGGTTCAACGTTCTTGATATCTTCCTCCTCGTCTTCTACGCTCGTTTCTTGATCCAGCATAAGCAACAGCTGTCTATTGAGTTCAACCTCTTGTGGCAACCGGTTGTATATGCTATAATCAATGTACCCGTACTCTGGTGGCTCACCAATCCCACCTTTTAAACAAGCCTCTACATAGTCTCTAATACTATCCTCAGACAACTTCAACTGTTCCAAGTACCTTTCAACGGCAGGAACCACACCATTTAGTACGTAAAATTCTCTAGGCGTCAACATAACCTTTTGCCCGTTCCGATGATAATCTTTAATACGAACGTAGTGTTTACCATATATCTTTACGGTGTCAACTTCGATATCTGTTCCGGGTAATATCAAACGTGTCTTCTTTCCGCTTTCTCGACAGGCTAGGAAGGTTTCAAAAACGTTCAAGTAGCCGACAAAGGTCTTGAACGAATCCGCTGTAAATAATATGTATCTTTTGGAGTGGTTGATGAGCACTCCTGGCGAAAGAGACAGAGACTCAAAAACCCCTACTGTCACGTTCTTTCCCATGCACGCAGTTAGTGGGTACACAGCACGGAGATAGGCACCGATAAACATATCGCTTATGTCGTCTTCAAGATCGTCTTCCCTGTTCCTTTTCATTTCCGTTAGACGTATTGCGTTGTTATAGAGCGAGGTTAGAGCGTTGTCAACGTCTTTAAACTCTGGTATTTCTACACGAGTTTCTTTTGAATTTTCATTAGAAACCGTATCATCCACGTTTTCGTCCAACTTAACACCACCCGCTAAAGGTGCGTCCGTCTCACTACATGTGTTCATTATGTGCGTTCAAGGTCCTTTCTAACTATGAATGTCTGGAAAGTGATCTTGACTGGCCGAGATCAAAGTTTTAAATGAAAACAACTCCATCCGACTTTCTTATATACATCGCCACCCCCTCCCACTGATCAAAACAAAACACCTCTACGACACTCTCTTTACACTCCCTGTGAGAGGCGTATAAGTTACTATCGTATCGTGTAAAATCAAACAGTAAGCAGCCGTTTTGTCAGGAATATTTTCTGCTGTCTCAAATTCTAACCTGATATCAACTGTTGAGCTCTTCACAGATTCGTTCTGTTTCGAACAATCAATAACCACTATTGGTGAATGTTCCTCATACGAATCCGGAGAAAACAGAGGCACGTTCTTACGCCCGTAATACGATGATTGAAACTTAGCGTACATCTCGTACAGCATTGAATAACGTTTTTTCGAAAAATCGGCGCTAACGTTGTCGTACGGGAAAAACTGCGAGTTTAGGAACAGTTTTACGTTTTTAAGATTGCAATGATCGAAATTAGTTGAATATCTTGTAATGACGTGCTTCCTGTTAGTCTGAAATGCAAAAATTACAAATCTTGGTTTCTCCATTTGGTTCGACGTTTTTATCGTCCATGAATGTCTCTGAGTTTGCGGCAGTACGGGGTATTCGTGCAACTCCCAACTCCGAAATGGTACCACGATCTCGTGGTCATCGTTTAGCTCTCTCAAAAGCCTGACCTTGTGTTCATCAGACAATCTCACGTGCGGCACCCGCCATACTATCTTTTCCAAAACGCATTTCCAATCCAATGTGGCATCGGTTGCACCGGTAGCTCCTATTATGCAATCGTTGTCTGAAGAAGATCTTATTAGAACCAACTCTTGACGGACGTTCATTATTATTCTACGGTAATCCTCTGCAAACCCTAACAACAATTGAAGCGGAATACAAAAGTCAAAATTCCCTGTTGAGTTTGGTTTTTCATTAATATCGGTAGGAAACAACCAACCGGACATTCTTATAATGTTGCGATCTGGAGCCGAAAGAGATACTAGGCCTTTTAGAGTGCTGGTTATTCCCACGCGTTTCACGGAATCAACCGTAACACCGGAAATTTCATATCTAATCTCCTCGAACAGATACGACATCGCGTTATTCACAAACGGGACTTCCGTTCCCAAAGTCCCATCTTTTTTCGTCACCTTTCCTTCGATGTACAGGTAGCTCTCCGACGGCAGAGTGTACGCATCTTGCGATTGAATAGGAATACGGATTTCGTCGTTATTTCCTAATCTGGATGAAGCGTAAGGGTTGTGGCTGTGATACTCCTTCTCCCAAATCGTTTCGTCGAACACCGGACCGTGGCCTATGTCTAATATATCCATCGTTAAGAACTGTGAAACCTATTCTTTCTAGAAACGTCTTGTTCTCACTTGTTATCCTTTCTATCTGTTCACAAGAACTGAATTTCGTTCCACCAAGAGTATCGTTAATAAAGTCTAACCCCATACTCATACGCGTTTTATATGCAACCTGATGCTTATAGTTTCTCCTCTAAAATCAACTGGATCCCCGTTTTGATCAAGCACTCTCACTACGACTTCTGAAATCAAACTGAATTTTATGGGCAAGTAAACCAGATTTTGTGGTACTTCTATTATTTTATATCCCGGCGGAACCGATGGAAAAAACGAATGTATAATATGTTCCCTCTTTCCGTTTTTGTAAGAACCGTCTATGATGTTACAGGAAATTTCGATGTTGTTTACCTTTATAATATTGACCTCTTCATCGCCCAAATGAGGTTTCTTTTCTTCGTTCGGTGCGAGGTTTCTTTTAAACCCCAACAGCGATCCTATAGAATGTGGTTGATCGAAATGTATGTTGAATTTAGTAACTATTTCGCATCGAAGGAGGCTGTTATTTGCCGTAAGCGAAAAGTTGCTGTAACCTATGGACCTCTGTAACACTCTGTTCACTTCGTCAATTTCGTAAGACCCTGTAGGCAATTCTATCTCGTATATTTTATTGTTTTTTACGTCACCCGCTTTGCTGTAGTGTAATTTGTTGTTAATGCCTTTGGTGACGTTTGGTATGGAATTGTATGTAGTGAATTCTAATAGAGCCGCTTCCCACTGGCTTTCTTCGTGCAGCCTTAAAGGTGGAAACAGCACGCTCCTCAGTATAGACTCGTCCCCAGTAAGGGATACCGTGTACGAAGACATCTTAAATGACACTGACTTTATTTGCCAGGAATTCTAAACATAAATGGCCGCAAATTAACGAGTCTTCCGGTTGTCTTCTTTCATAATTGTATAGAATTGTTTTTGCCGATCGTAAATACTGATTCAATTCCGATGGTGGTGGCAAGTTGCCGAAACTATCGAAGTAAAACACTGTGCTTCCTAATTTTTTGTAACAGACCCAATGCGTTCCCGACCCGACGGTGCTGTCCAAGTTCACTATAGCTGATTCGTTTACACGAGGTTTTGACGGAAGATTGTCTCTCATAAAGACGCCTCTGAAATTCGGTATAGAAAGGCAGTATGCGTAACGTTCGAGCTCTTCATTCGTCAATGCCTTGTTCGGTAATACGAGTTTTCTACTACTATTTAATACACATTTCTGTACGGTCGCAGGTACAACCCCCTCCCGTTTTTTGAACCATTGTTCCTACGTCTTCTCCTGTACTTACTGTCTGTCCTCTTTCGACCAACTCTTCTGACAGGCACCCTTTTACGTCTTTTTCTTATTCTCCTTTTCATCCGTCCACCTCCGATTGCACTTTTTGCCTTCATCGCTCCGGCCACCGCTAAAGCAGCCGCTCTTTCACCAATACTAGCGTCACTAGACTTAGCCCTTTGCCAAGCTTTTTCTGCTAAAACCCTGTCTGCTACAGAACGTGATGCTGAATCAGAATATCGGGAATAAACTATGTCGTGGACCTTACAGGCTTCGTCTAACTTATTTATACCCCGATCTCCTCGTGCCAAACGTTTTTTCAACTTTGTACCTGGTCCGCAATATCTATACCCACCCGGTATGTGTAATTCCACCGGTAAAGCGTCGATAGCCCTGTTGACTACGGCACTAACTGGAATAATACCGACTGCTTTTTTCGCAAGTCTTACAAGTGATGATGATAAACCACTTCCTTCTCTTACAAACTTCTTTCCGTTACTAAATGTTTTACCGTTTAACATATTAAATATATATGTATCTATTATTTATCTACACGGTTACTTCATATAGAATGTCCATTTGTTGTAGAAACTTGTTACTTTATAATAACGAACCACTTCATACCAAGTTTTTTTTAAAAATAAAGAAATACCTCTATCACATCCAAATGCTTGCAATAATTATTTCTTGTTTTATTTGGTTTATTATTTTTTTATATTTTTTTTGTAGCATATATTTAATAATTGTTATTCTTTTTACAACAATAATTACTAACACATGTATCACATTAACTTTTTATTGAACAAAAAAATAATATTTACATTGTATTACACTTAACTAAATAGTAAATGGAAGTAACAGATCTTCTCCGGTCAATTCCCCTCCTCCGCAATACCGTCAACGGCTGGTTTTTCCGCTTCTGGAGGATAAGATATTGGTGACGTTCCACGAGCGTCGGTAGTATCCTTTCCATAGTTCGAGGCGCCGACTGTAACTCTCATGCTGAATCCTTGATCCAATAGCTTATTCATCTCGGTTGAGAAAACGTTAACAGCATCTTTTTGTTCGATGCGTAGCGGATAATACTCTATATATCTAGCAGTCAAAGCCATCTTGTAAGTTTATGACGGATGTTTCCTCTTCAAGAAGTAAATTTGAAATATGTATTATTTTTAGTTTCGCTCTCTATATAACAATATATTACATTAGCCTTGTACAATAAAGGCGTTGCTTATCCCTGTTTCCTCTTCTTTGCGGGGTGTATTGGTAATGGGTCTAAGTAACGCAGAGCATAACATCGTGCCCCAAAATCCTCACCCTTTACTAATTTTAAATAACCGCACCTCGGAAACCATCCACCATGTTCGATCCATGGAAATTCATGTGCTTCCCAATCCTTTAAACCACCACCACAGTAAAAGCATATAACGCCATCAGGTGGAGAGTGAAAGAAAAAACCGGCTTCTGCAAATTGCCAAGCATAAGGGCGGGAATATACAAATCTGGTGTTGTTGAACGATTCCAGCCTGCTTCCAGGTGTACTGTATCTCGGGTATGCAACCATATCTCCTATATTATAAACTGAAATATTTTCTTGAATATATACTATCTATTTGCAGACTAGGTGCAACTCTCCACTTCCTTCGTGCGTGTGTACTCTGCATCTTGTGTTATCGTATCTATTTATATTATCCGTTGTATCCCCTCCACTGCTCAATTTTCGATTTTCTCCTTCAGAAAAGTCGTTCTTATATGTTTCCCCAGGTTCTGCTATAGCTTTCGGTTGTCTGACTGAATCCTGCTTCTGTCTCTTGTTTGCGACTGGTTCCTCTTTTGGAATAAACTTTAACTTTGTACCACTGACTGAATCCTGCTTCTGTCTCTTGTTTGCGACTGGTTCCTCTTTTGGAATAAACTTCAACTTTGTACCACCAAAGATGTACTTCCAGTTTAAATAGGTACGTCCATCTACACCCGGTAAAGCTACTCTTCTCCCGTCTCCAGTATGCATGTAATGGAAGAGTGAAGACGCGAACCTTTCTAGAGTTTCTATGTTTACGGCATCCAACTGTTCTATAGGGTTACCAACTCCGCTCAAACGTTTGTTGTAGAACTCGAAACCATCTTTCGATAATAACGGTGTCACAGACCTGACGTATTCCAATGTAGCAGCATCGTTTGATGACACAGGCCTACCAACATTTTCGATAATTTTGTTTTGCATATCGTAATTTCCGTTTCTAGTGAGTTTAAATCCTACGCCTGAAGGTCCTTTGGGACCCCGTTCACCTGGCTGAGCTCTAACAGCGATTTTACTCTTGGAGATTTGATGACGACCAAACTTGTCCACGCTCATCTTTATAAATGAAGTTAAGCAATAACGTTTCTTCGTTTTAATTCTTCTGTCAACGACACTACCTCGTTCTCTAGCCCCGTGTGTCCTGCAGACATAGAGTCATATAACAAACGCAGACGATTCACTAACTCGTTTGCATTATTGTAATAAACAACGTTGGTATGCTGAGTGTCTTTTAAATTCACACCAGCTCCTGATTTGCTCTTGTCTTCTCTCGGAGGAAATAGATGTGCTATAATTCTTTTATATTTCTTTGACCTGTTCCTGTACACAGGTGCGTTAGAACTGTATCCCTTTCTATGAGCGTTGGTCAGTTGGCAAATGCGTTTAAAATTTTCGAGATCTCTTTTTGTATATTTCTCTGGAATATAATTGAAGATTAGCTCGAACAGACCGCGCGTACCTCGAAAAGTTTTATTCTTTACCAGTATGTTATCTTTGTTGGTGATCTCCAATTTCGCGTCACCTATATCCAATGTACCGTCTTTAGCCAACCGAGCGCCGAACGTATGGTATTGTTTCTTCCTGCTTGTATCAGACATTGAATCTAACATCTTTAATAAATACTTTTTACCCATAGGACCTTTACTCGATATATTGTCGCTCAATATACTGACGTCTTTAGTTGACTCGTGAACAGACGTTCTTCCATCATCTTCATCCGTTACATAGTCTGCTGATGTGTCCGTCAACTCAGCGCCCGACTCCTGTTTAAAGGGTATTATGTCTTGCGCGTCACCATCAATCCATGCGTTTTCACCGAGTTTTTCAGATATCTTCTTTAACGGTTCTACTATCGGTTTGAAAGTGGTCTCCAAGTATTTATCCCTTTCGCTTATGCCTAATTTCAAGGCTTCATTTTTTTTTCTGATGGTATCGCTCAACACTTTTATTTCGTTTACCAACTTCCTTTGTTTCTCCATGTATTTACTTAGCGCTTGTTATCCAGTTGAATAGCTGTATCGTAATGTTAGCATTGTAAATCGCTCTGCGAGTTTATTACAACGTATCTGTCAAATCCCAGTCTGTATCGACCTTCATCGATGTTACGCTCCTTATCGACGACTAGGAATCCGAAATGATCGTTCCACGCTGTAGAACATATCTGTTTAAATCTGTTGTATTCCATATCAGCACCTACGTGATCGTTGTATACGTGTCTCGTGTTAGTCTCATCCTGCTTGAACATTATAATGAGATTGGCGTTATCTCGTAATAGCTGCTTAGGGATTTTGCTATAGGTTTGCCCTATGTAAATACAATCTATCATGTTATGTCGCCCCATGGCAAAGTACGTGGTTATGTGATGATGTCTTTCCGAGCTAACGTCATCGAATAAAAATACAGAATACGGTCGAGCTTTACTTGGTCCCATGATTTCTTCGTTTACATCAAATTTGAACCAATTGACGCCTGGCACCTCGGATATAACCTTTTCCAAAAGTAGATACTTTGGTTGGTTGAGCGACTTGGAAAATATGTATACATTATTGAATCGCAGTCCGTTAGCTTGCGTGAGCAGGTTAAACACTACGTTTGTTTTCCCGCAGTTTGATGGCCCCGAGACTATGCATCTTACAGTGTCAGGAAGTAATGCACCGTGTTTCCCTTCACTGTGGGTGGTTTTATCAGCAGTCAGAAGATCTATATTTTTAACAACAAATTTATCCTTTTGCTCTAATATTTCCATTTCTTGCCTGCTTACAGACTCATATTATACTGTACATCCGTTATTAGATTAAATCTTTTTTATTTATCCACGTATCCTGGCTGCGGTCGAAACCTAACCAACGCACAAGAACTTTATCGCCCTTTCTGCGGAGTATTTTCTCAACTAAATATACGTTTCCAACTGTAGACGGTGATAGCTCGTGCCCGTAGAAACCACCTTGTATGATATCCCCTTTGTGATCTTTCAAAAGATAAGTCTCAGGAAACGTCGGTTGTATCCTGTAAACTGTAAACACTTCATTCGAAAAATTAGGAAGGTATCCTTTGGTAAAAACGCGCTTGTGTTTGCTAATACGCACTTGATCACCGAGGAAAAACCTTTTTGGCATTCGTTTTTCCGTATGCGGTTTTGTTTGCCGGACTATACGATCAAACACCTTTCGTTCGTTCTTTTTATTAACGTCTACAGGTTTCACGCCGATAGTCCTGTGTACCGTATTATTGTATTCGTTTATCAAAACAGGTAATACGTCATGCCAGACGTATGATCCTCTTTTTGAGAAAACCTTGTACATCTTACTCTTTAGCGTTCTATTGAAACGTTCTATTATTGCAGCTTTAATTTCGCTCTTGCTAGAGTAATGATTGATACGATATTTCTTCATTAATTGTTTGAATGGATTATTGAAAAATTCTTTACCATCATCCGTCTGGAGTTTCTTAATCCTCTCTTGAAGCAATAGCCCCTCTACAGCATTAGCAACGTTTTCCGAAGACTTGTTTTTTAATGGAATAGCGTGCGCAATTTTAGTAAAACAATCTATAAGTGTAAGTATGTAATTAAAACCTTTATTATCCTTAGCGTATGGTCTCATCTCTACAAGATCAGCTTGGAAAAATTTATCGTCTAGTCCTTTTAAGATAGTATTTCGTCTAGGAAATTTTCTTCTTGCTGGTGCGTGTAATTCGCGTACAATCTTTTCCCTTAACTCCATCGTTACCGTTAGTGACTATAGGAAACAAATAATAGAATTTAGATTTTTTTATATATAACTGTTGTTACGTTAACATTCGGATATATCTCGCAAGGAATAGTGCCCGTACGGTAACGTGTTTATGCAGTCTGAAAGTATTTTTCTTTTGTCGTCTCTTGTTGATAGTGATCTTTTGCGTTGTAACATGGTGTAAAGCTCATGACCGAAGCTACGAATTGTGTTGAAAGTAGCCTTGTACTCTACGTTTTCGAACAGACATTTCCTGTAGTGTTCAAACATAATAGATTTCTTCAAGTAGCTCTTTTTTATTCCTTTAGCCTTTTTTATTACTCCTTCCTCCTCTTCACAGTTGTGTCCACCTACGGCGGTAGTCATAGCGTACATCTTCGGCATCAACGCTATGAGTTCGATTATTGGGATGCTGTTTAGCTCGTCCTTAAATTTACCTAGAACCTTTTTATTAACGCCTCCGTCGTAAGTGGGATGGTGCGGTGGGTATTCGGAGAAATCAAAATCGTTTTTATGTTGAAATGTCTTGAGGTCTTCGTAAAGATCATTTGTTCGAATCCAGTAGAGAAACGCGTCTGTATCCATATACGATATTCCGATTTTATCTCTTCCGTAATGACGTACCATCTTTTCGTAGTGGAAGTCGTACATGTGCGTCTTGGAGATGTCTAAGATGGACATACCGATATAAAGTGGTCTGTCGAGAACTATCTTAGTCTTATTCATACAAACCAATACCAGATCTTTATTTATAATAATAGACGTATTAAAGTTGTCTCGCTTCACAAGTTTCATTAGTTTCTTTTCGTCTGTAACAAGCCTAACATCTATATGTTTTCGTTTGTTTTCCAGAGTTTTTCCGAAAATTGCGTTGTTCATTAATTTGAAGAAATCTCTCTGGAAAGCAGATTTAGCGGCGGATCTCCTAGCAGTGTTCGAATCGATGTACGGCTTTAACCAATATGATTGTGCAAAACGTATGACTCTATGAACTTTGGTAATACGAAGTCCTAGTTGTATGGCTTGTTGCACGGTCCAATAGTGAGCGACGTAATGATCTTTCGATTCAACAGTCATCAAAAGCTTTTTGTATTTACCTCCAGGCGGAACTTCGCTTTTTGGTAGAAGAGGGAGATCGTAGTGATGATCATGGAGCGCCTCCGGGTATTCAAAGTCGAACTCCAAAATATACCCGAAACAACCGTAACGAGGGATATGTTGAATTTCTTCTATCGTAGTTGGATCTACCCATTCGAATCCTCCAGATGGCAAGGGCATCGACATGGCCCACCCGTAAAGGTTGTTTGCGTCGAAGTACCCCAGGTAGACAGACTCTTTCTCACTATCAAAGTCAGGCAAATGCTTGTTGTTGGCTCTAACATGTTTCCTAACGCACTGCGTTAGACTGCCTCGGACGCCCGACTCTACCATGAGGATCATATCGACATCCATCATCAATTCCAAAGTGCATCCTGTTTCTCTCAACATAGCCTGCCACGCCAGTCCTGGTGAGGTGTAAGAATGGAGGGGATCAAGCCCGTAAGCGTTCATACAGGTGTTTCTAAATTCCTCCATAACATCGCAAAGAAGGGTCACGTCGAGTTGTACATAAAAATCACTGTACTCTCCCAAAGTCTTAAACTCCATTCCGTTCCATACGTTACATGCGTGTTGGTATTCTTCATCACTAATTCCGCATTCATTTAGCTTGCTGTAAAAACATTCTATGGGAGGAAGCGAAGTTTCGTTGAACCTATCTGCATCGTCTATATAATCGTAAGGGAAAACACCTTTTCTTAACACTAGTTCAAGCTTCCCTTCAGGTACAAGTTTCTTCGTCTCCAGCAGATCGTCCCGTGATAGATTTTCGCTAAGTTTCATAAGGCTTGAAGGTAAAAACCTATAAGAGTCGATGAATCTCAATTTTAGTTTACCGACCTTTTTCGAAAAACTTATAAACTTTTCTTTCGACGAGGCTAACACATCGATTTGTCCTTTCCATAAGTTCAATTCATGTATTATAAAATGTGAATCGTATCCACTTAAATTGTGCAGCACGACAGGTATAAAACTAGGTAGCTTATAATTTATGTTGCACGAGTTACAAGCCGATCCTCTATACTTTCCTGTGAGATGGTCATGGTCACGGACTTTATGATTTATGTCTGTAAAAGATTTTTTACACAAGTAACAAGTAGTTGCGGATGTGTATGCAAGTATTTCGTCATCACTCATCTCTAACATGGGAACAATATTTGAGTACATCCCTTCAACTTTCTCGGCAACAAGTTTCAGCTGTTGTAGAAAGTTCTTTACCGCATCACAACCCCTGTAAACAAGCGGTTTTGATGTTAACCCATACCTCGTGAGATGGTTTTCGTCTAAAGTAGACTTTACCATCATGCAGTAGCTATTAGGCTCGTGTTTTTGGTATAAATGTTTGGTGACGTCTTCAGGATCTTCCATAACCGTTTTAATAGGTATCAAAGTAGATTCAAAGTCGGCGTATATCACTATAGGTACACTGTATAGCTGATTCGTTTTGTTGAAAGAAACAAACCGTTTATCACGATGAGGTAATTCCATTTTAACGGGGGCATGTACTCCGCATAAGCGGTTGTGTTCGGTCAACCACCGTCGCCCTCCGAGTTCCATTGAAAGAGATTTGAAAGCAAAACATTTCTTACATACCGTCACGCTACTATCATATCTTTTCATTTGGCCACTTACCAATCTGTTAAAATTCTTAATGTAGACGTAATGCGAGACATCACCATCGTGTAGAAGTAGTAAGTCTGTGTGGCGAATATCTTCAGTTTCTACTACTCTCAGCGGATAAACATTATGACTTTCGTCGAGACTAAAAACGTTCACGGATACTCCAGGATTTCGTTTTTCAAAGAGTTTTATATCCTCAACTGAGACCGGATATTGCAATCCAGCAAAGTTGTACTTATTGCCAACTTGTTCGTATTTGTAGTCAACTCTACATGCGTTTTTTGGACCAACATGTTTTGCTAGCATTGCGTATCGAAAACATTTATTGTCGGAGTTCTGGACATTAATGCAAGACAAGGTGGATGCTATCGTCTTAGGTAACGGGATATAACTACTTCCACGATTACCATACCCGTGTTTATGTACTCTTACAACCATACTCTTAACTTTACCTAATGTCCATCCAGACCCCCGACTTTCGTGTTCAGTTATTTTCAAAACAATCTCCTGCATACATTCCCTGACTACGTTTTCCAGGTCTGATGCAAAAGTAATTTTTCTGTTCCTAGTTATAAACGCTCTCTGAGATATTTCTCCTTCCACATTTACAAATTCGGACTCCATCACAAGTCCAAACTTTATAAAATTTAAACGAATGAGCTCCTCTTTCAACAGCTCCACTACAACATCGCTCGCTTCAATTATGTAATCGTCCAAATAGAGTTCGGTTACGTTCCTTATAAGGAAATGTTTAACATATGACCTAGGTAACGCTTGAGATAGAAGTTCGTGTTTCAACTTTTGTCTTGGGGGAGCGTAATGTATGACTGTTGCTCTGTCAGCTACTGATTCCTTTCTAGTTTCCGGCAAGTCTGGTAAGCTGTATAATTCGTTGTTTTCTTGATCGAGAAAAGGTGTATGGAATATCTCAACATGCGACAACAGGAGTAAGCGGTCGTTGAATTCTTCTCCACAAATCTCGCACGAGAATAAGCTATTCCTTTCTGTGTTCCTTTCTCCATCAGCTGGAATAGTTCCTTCATAGTCGGGAATTGTGTAAACTTCTCTGTCTTCATTTTCCTGTGTGCAGACTCTGTGAAATAACTCAAAATGCATCAGATACAGTAACTCATCTTTGAATTCATCTCTACAAATTTCACAGCAGAAAACATTGTTAGATTCCATTTTTTAGTATATTTGTTCTACTCAAATTCAAGTTAGAAACTAAAATGATACTAAAATCATGCATGTCTTATATATATATCCTGAACTACATCCCCCACCACTATATATTTAAAAAAGCATTATCCTTGTTACCCCCCCTTCTATCACTGTCCTTTCAAAAAGTTATTGCGCACGTATAAAAAAGCAAAAACTGCAAACAAGCGAATTATAATTGTTCAAACCTAACTATAATTAACATGGCTCCTCTGAATATAGAACAACCTATTCATTGTATAGAATGGTCGTGGATAGCCACTTTATCAGAGGAAGAAGTTGAACAAGTTTTTGCTGTTTTCACGGCTGTTGATATACAAAACATGACAACCGTAATGAATACCTCGTTGGAAGACTTTTTACAAACTACTGTAGACTCACTTGAGGACGATGAAGATCCTTCGTTGAAGGAAAATGTAGTGTCTTATGCTGAAGATGCAACAGATTCATATGATGGGCAACCGCAGGCTACTAGCACACCGATAAGTAGCAATCCTCGGCGTGACGGTGTATGCTCCGCAAGAAGACGACTTTCGTTCGAAGACAGTGATCAAAGCTCTCAGTAATAACCCAAAGTACTGAAAATTTCAAAACCTTTTCCAAACCAATCCTCTCAATATCACCCATCCCTCTATCCCTCGCTTCCTTCCCTTCCCAAGAATAGAGCAGCTGATGGGAGAACCCATCAGCTGATCTATTCTATTAACTATATATAACCTTGACATACTGACCTAGTGCCTAGAACTGTGTTACGTTATTCAGTATGTTTATATCTTTAAGGGTTTGAGTAAAGTTACCCGCTTTAGCTGGAACTATCATTAAGTGTCTGCTGTTGCTATTGCTGTATCGCATCCCTGATCCGTAGTATGTTGTGGGAAACATTTGAGCTAATACAGTCCTATATTTAAAGGAATTTACTTGGCGATTAATCCTGTTGTTTCGCAAATATCCAATCCTATGAGCGTTGGTCTTGACTAATATATCTTTATAGGCTGCGATATCATTCTCGTCATAGACGTCATCATCAGGTATTCTCTTGAAAAGAAGCTCATACAATCCTTTAGTCGGATTGTAAACGGTATCACCCAATCGCAGACCACCATCTTCTTCGAACAACAATTGCGTGTCACCAACAAAGATGTTATCTTTCTCCAAACGTGGACCGTATGTATGATCAATACTCTTTTTATTACCGGCAGCGTCATTCATGAATTTCTTCATGTAAGATTTAGTGAGCGGATTAACGAAAGTCTCCTCTAACCACTCTGTTGCTACGTCATAAGCACCCGGAGTTGATATAACTTCGCCGACACTGGGTTCTGGGGGATCGGATGTCTCAGCTATTACATTTAAGTCTGTAAATTCAGGATATAACAAGGAGGCATGGTCTGTTTTCACCCTTTCTAACACTGTGTCGTCCGTCAAAGAGTGGGTCGTAGGAGATGACACCGCTTTAGGAATAAAACTATACTTTGCAAAACGTTCTCCCGAATCACACGCGGTTAGCGTTTTGGATTTATACAAAGCTTTTTCAGATAGTATTTTATCTAAAGCGGTTTTAATCAACTCTCTGATAGGTTCTATAATATAATGTAAACGTTTTTGTACTCTACTTTCGCTCTCAATTTTTCGTATCTTAAACCGATTATACTTTAACTTTATCAATCTCCTAAGCGAGGTTATTTCATTGAGAAGGTTTTCCTCAGACATATTCCCACACCTGTAAACAAAATAATACTGAGAATTCAGATAGTGAGTTTATAATATAATATGAAGTTGCATAAATAGATAAAAAGCTTGTGTTCTATACATGCTGCTCTTGTGTGTGCTCATGCGGCTCTAGTAGCCTTGGTAAATATGTGTCAAGGTCGTTTATAATAAAGAGAATAGAGCAGCTGATGGGCGAACCCATCAGCTGCTCTATTCTTGGAAAGGAAAGCAAAGGAAAGGAGGGTGTGTATGAGGAAACAGTTGCTGAGAAGATGAATCGTATTATTTTTTAACCCAATGTAGAAGCTTCTTTTTGGAGTTGTGATCTGCAAACTTTACTTCAAGATACCATCCGTCTTTAAGAGGTTGTTTTTTAAACTTCTTAAAAGGGAAATGTATGATGAAGGCACCTTTTGTAGTTCCCACGATGGCCTCATCATCGTTCAAGTATGATAGAAGTCGATATTTGGTGTTAGTTTTGAGTCTGGATATTTTTATTTTCGGCAAAATATTTTTTGAAGACTTATTTGTGGAAGATTTTGTTTCTTTCAGGCCTGTTGTATTACGCTCGCGATGACGGCTGCACAGTATAACACCATCACCTGCAATACGAGCGTTGCATATTCCGTTTCTCTTTATCCCTTTCGAAAATCTGTATGTACAAAGTCGGAATTGCTTTTGGGAATTGGAGGGTAGAGTAGGTAAAAACTCAAGTTTTTTGGCTGCAGTAGGTTTCGGAGAAATAGTCGAGGATGTGTTTTTACAATTTTTAACAGGACTATCTGTTAGCAGTAGGTCCTTAACCAGGTTGTTGAAATGATAGGCTGCGGTATTTGAAGTGCTTGCGGTTTCAGTTCTCCTATGTATGGTGGACATTTTTAGAGGAGCTGTAGAAATCCTGACGGTTGGATCCATTCTTCAGCTATAACATTGAGAAGCAAAATGATGATGTTATCGCGAGTCTATGCTATTTATACGATTTAAAACGAAGGAGGGGTTATACTGTATCACTAGGAAGGGAGGGGGAGAATGACGTTTTGGATGTGAAGAGGTAGGTGAGGTTTAACATAGTAGAATAGTTGAGTAAAGAAGATATCGGGGGAGGTGGAAGGAATTGAAGTGTTCCAAATCACAAATTGAAGTAACTCTGCGGGGGGAATTGAACTTATTATTATTTTTTTCGGTGTAGGAGGTAACAGAACGTATTATAACTTTAATACAAGCTTTGGAAAATGTGTGAAGCATTTTCTTCCAGCTAAAAACTGGGTCAAGGTCGTTTGAATATTAAAAATTTTTTTTCCTTAAAACTATGGGAAAGAATAGGAAGGAGTGACTCTAAGCAGAATGTACTGAATATCCTCCTTGTAACACTCTGCACAAAGGGATCCCTAGGCGCTCTACTAGACTGGAACGCAATTCTTCACGTCACCAGCCGAATAGACCAACGGCAACCTAGAGGGATTGGGGTGTAAGTGAATAATAGACATACGCTGAATTCGTTCTTGCTGTATGACTATTGGAAGCCGGGTGACGCAACGAATGACGCGAAATTCATCTCGCCAATCATCCGCTACGTTTACTCACCTCGGGGAAAAGACAAAAAAGGTGGGTGGGGTGGGGGGTTGGATATCAAGCTCCCAGTGAACAGAAACAATGATGTCCAGGAGAACACGCTTTGCCCGGGTTGCCCCCAGACAAACTATCCGGAGATAGCCTTAGCGTGCGTGAAAGAGGAAGGAGTATTAGGGATATTAATGATGTAAACCTGGAAGTAAGAAACATATATTATTTTACCTGAAAAGTAAACAATAAAAAAATGTTATTAAATTCCCCCAAATATGTGATTTTCGGTATTTTGAATAACAATTTATGTATTCCACAAGACTAAATCAACAATAATTTTACGAAATTGATTTTCACCTCATGAGATACCCCATTCTGTTCCAACTACATATATAGCACGTGCTTATGTGTAATATACTCCAGACATGGGCTTGAAGTAATTAAAAGATACCCAATAAAAATCACATTAGGGGGGGATTGATCAAAATCAGAAACAATCAAGATTCCTGAGGTAAACATGAAAGTAGGAGTAATATTGTTTATAATACCTGAAAAATAAACAAGAATAAATATTGGTATTATTTATATAAAACCTGAAATAAATAAAGATATAATTATTTTAACCTGAAAAAACTGCTGAAACAAGAATAAATATTGGTATTATTTATATAAACCTGGAAGAAATACATATATAATTATTTTAACCTGAAAAACATGCTGTGTTTATGCTATAATTATAAAAATAAAATTTAACATGCAACCACAAAATACATCTAAACATTTAGTCTAACATGCACAAAAAAATTAAATAATATAATGTAAACCAAAGTGAGCTATATAAAGTACAACAAGGAATAAACATATATTATAATTGTATTTCTTAACAAGCTAACAAAAACTCACAATACAGAGATGTTATCTCAAATTATATGCTTTGGAAATAAGATATGACCAAGATATGCGAACAATATACAACTGGCGATATTGTGGCAGATTTTTTGGGTTTCAAGCATGGTTACTTATTTTGAACCGCAAAAAACCGTTATCTCTGGGTGCATACCTTCTTTACAAAGCATAAAACCAAATTAACCTATATAAAATACAAGGGAATAAAAAATATATTAAAACATTGAAATATCTTAAAAGCTAACAAGAACATAGTATTCACTCTATAAAGTCATGCATAGAAGTGAACAGTCTCTAAACGTTTCGCTCGTTTATATAGAGCTATACCTACATGCAGTGCAACACCTGCCCCCCTATGAGTTCATCAAACCTAGTTTTACCCGTCCCCCACAACACCTGTCTTAACACCTGTCAGTATGAGTTTTATTAATCCTAACGTAATTGCATTGTATTTCAAAACAAACACACACAAGTATGTCGTGGATATCAACTATGCCCAACACTTGTGTGTGTGTGTGTGTGTGTGTGTGTGTATTGTTTGATGTTTGAATATTAATAAAATAGAGGATTTTTAGTTGAGCAAAGGTGTAAAATGACTTAAGCTTGGTCAAAGCAAACACAAAATTACATTTTTTCTACAAGACATAATATATATTTTTTAAATAATAAGTTACAATAATTATACTATTAAAAAGAAATATTGTTGTTAAACAAAAAATTATTACAAATGTTAGGAAAGATAAATTCTCATAATAGAGTCAACAGTTTCTCTGCAAATTCCGCAAGTTTTGCAGGCTAATCCGCAAAGCAAACAAGCAATAACGTGTCTGCAGGGTAAATAAACCACTTGAACTTCTTCTGATAGACAGATTTTACATTCTGCACGAAGTATATCTGCTGCCAATGAGGTCTTCCTAGTAACTAAAGCCTTCTCCCTGAAACTGTCAACGGGAACGAATGCCTTGCTTTTCCCCATTTGTACGATGTCCATCGCTAGTCAATCTGAACGGCAAATGTTACTTTTTTGATAGCTATTGCAGTTTATATACGCTACTCTTTTAATTACGTCACACAATCGTGAGCACTCGCACGTACAAGCGCGCAGGTAAAGTCTTAAAAACACTTTTCAATGGTCCGAACATGATTATAACTCGAAACAGAGGTAGGTTTTTAAAAACAATTTATTCAGGCCAAATACCTGTTACAACAAACAATCGCTAGCACAACGATGTGTAAACACATTAGCTCACGAGCGAGGAACCTATATCAATAAATTAACATGCTTTTACATTTTTTAACCAGTAAAGATCTGGAGAACAAACAGAGAAGTCACCGTTCAGTCTTTGCGACTGACACATTTTTATAGCGAAAATAATCCCATCACCTCGTAACGGATTTCAACCGTACAAACGCGACGTTATAGTAAAAATATAGGTCAGCAACGAACTGGGTACAGAATATAATACACACATTCTCTAGGTAAACAACGGTTTTTACATTACCCCCCAACATGTCCGAACAGGCTTCTAATTACATCACACAACAGCCAACACCCATATCACCAACCAACCCCATACTACCTCACCTAACGGTCTTTAACGGAAAATTAACGTATTTCTAAAAAAAACACCTGCCACATACACACACGCACAACCGCGCACAACCGCCCACATTCCAGACCTCGTACCATACACGTCACCCTCCAATAATCGCTGAAACCAACCCCTCATACCTCATGTAACCGTTTTTAACGGAAAAGTAACGTATTTTCCGTCAAAACCACCTGTTGGGCTGAAACTGTGGTTTTGCCATCTACTTTTTATATTGGAACGATATAATTATTAAACAAAAATCAAATATATAAATGAATTTATATGTAACACCTTATTTTTAAGAGTGTTACAATACCTTCAAAGTGACCTGTATAAGGGTTAAAGTACCTATTGGGCGTGGGCGTGTAAGACCCGGACTGTATAATAATTTTAACAAAGAATCGCACCGTAGGAAGGGTATTGTTACGATTAAAAATACGGACGCTCTTTGTTTACCCTGTTCTTTGGTTGTAGCTATTGCGCATGCGTTAAAAGACCCCTAGTACATTCTCGTGAGAAAGGACGGAGGTAAGCGTCAAACCAACAGAGCAAAACAGCAAATGTCGGACGCCGGTGTACAAATTTGGGATGGTGGTCAGGTATTCGAGAATTGCAACAGTTTCAAGATTTTCTCTCAGATTATAAAATTACCGTTTACAATTACGGCAGCAATGGTCGTAATATTTACTTTGAGGGTGACGTACAAACCCAAAGCACGAGCTAAATTTATTATTTCATTCGAATCATTTCAATGTTATTACAAACCTGACAGGTGCGTTCGCATGTAGTTACTATTGCGAATCATGCCTCGTTCCTTACAACGATCACATGTATCATCATTGCTCCGCCCGATGCAACTCTTGTAAAAGGTTTTTGCCGTGTTTGCTAGAAGACGAGGGCATCCTGTGCGGCGATTGCAATAGACAATTTCAAAATCGAGCGTGTTTTACAGCCTACATCAAAAGTGTATGCCGGGCGATAAGAAACTGTCCAGACTGTAATAGATACGTTCTAACGAAGAACAGAAAATCCCCACAAGTATGCGACGAGAGATACTGTAAAGTGTGTAAGGATTACATGCCAGCAGGCCATCTGTGCTATATGAGAATCGATACTCGTCGTCCTCTAGCAAATAACTTTCTTTTCGTTTTCTTCGATCTTGAAACTCGACAAGACGAAGTTAATAACGACGCTCGTGTGCATCTTGTCAATTTGTGCGTGTCCCAGCAATACTGTTGGAAGTGTATGAACGGCGGTGCTTGCCGACAGTGTACGGAAAGAACTCGCGTGTTCAGAGAGGACCCCGTCAAAGGGTTCATGGCGTACTTTATGGAAGTGCGAAAAGCGTACAAAAAAGTGGTAGTGATCGCTCACAACGGTCAGGCCTTTCATTTCCAGTTTATCCTAAAGTACGTTTCAGAAGAGACTTAATTTACTCCTGAACTGATTACGCGCGGTACCAAATTTATCGACTCTCTCAACTACATGCCTATGGCCCTGTCTAACCTGCCCAAAGCCTTCGATCTGCCCCCGGAAAAGAAAAAAGGTTATTTTCCGCACTTGTTCAACACGCTGGCCAATGAAAATTAGGTAGGCCCTATCCCCGCCAAATCGTACTACTGTCACGAATCTATGTTTGACAAGAATCACAAAGAGTTTTCAAAATGGTATGACGAGCAGGTGCGCGGCGAGTACGTGTTTGTTTTCCAAAAGGAAATATTCGACTACTGTCTATCGGACGTAGAAATCTTTTTACAGGCGTGCTTGAAATTCAGGACCTGTTTTCTACAAGAATGTAACGTTGATCCGTTTCTAGATGCCGTAACCATCGCCAGCGCCTGTGACTTGGCGTTTAGAAGAAACTCTCTGAAACCGAACAGCATCGCCATAGTTCCGAAAGCCGGCTACCATCTGGCAGATAAACAATCGTTTATCGCTCTGCAATGGTTGTTGTGGCTCGAAACAGAGGGCAACTTGCGAATATGTCATGCAGGTAACGACCGCGAGATGAAAGTCGACGGTCTAAAGGTCGACGGACTCTACATCGAGACAAACACTGTGTACGAATTCCAAGGCTGTTGGTTCCACGGCTGTCCCAGGTGCTTCCCTAACGGACGTGACGCTGCCCTGGAGGATGATCCGGCGAACACGCACAATGCCCGCTTCGGAAAGACAAAAGCTAAAAACGCTAAAACGGCTATGAGGTCATCGAGATGTGGGAGTGTGTATCTAGACAGCAGAAGAAAAAAGACAAGGCCTTAGATTACCTCGACACCCATCCCGACCCAACACCGCGCCCGTCAACCCCCGCGACGCTTTCTTCGGCGGTAGGACGGGTAATATAAAGATCTATTGCGCCGCTAAAGAGGACGAAACAATCCAGTACGCAGACGTTTGTTCGCTCTATCCTTGGGTATGCAAGTACGGAAAATACTCTATCGAATACCCTAAAATAGCCGTCGGTAACGACGAGTGTAGGAAATTAGAAATGAGCGCCGAAGGGTTGCTCAAGTGCACGATACTGCCTCCCAGAGGGCTCTACCACCCTGTTTTGCCGATAAAGATGAATAAGAAGTTGATGTTTGTACTCAGTCGGACTTGTGGCGAAACTCTGAATCCTGACGATTTAGGCCATACGGTGGACGAGCGTGCTCTGACAGGCACATGGACCATGGACGAGATCCGTAAGGCGGTAGGGAAGGGGTATGTCATTGTGGAAATGCACGAAATGTGATAAGATTATTTCATCAATGAGGGTGTCCGTTTAGACCGATCAAAGATCGCTAAAAACGAAGGTTCCCGCTCGTTGGCCAAATTAATGTTCAACAGTTTCTGGGGTAAATTCGGACAGACGGAAAATCAAAGAAAAACCTCGATTATTAGACATCCTCAGGAATTGTTTAAAATGCTGCATAGTCCGTCTATTGATGTAAATAATATACAGGAAATGAACGAAGACGTGGTGGTAGTGAATTGGCAGTTTTCGGATGATGTTTGCTAAATACTACCCACTGTCAACTTAGTGCTAGCCGTCTACACTACCGCTCATGCCAGACTAAAGTTGTACGAATATTATAACATAACGTACGAGGCTTTAGAGTAAATTCAGTTAGTTGATAAAATAATTATCTGTAGGATTAGCAAAGAATAGTTTTGTAAAGTGCCGACAAAGTGGGTACCATCTATTATCCTTTTCCAGGAAAGCTATAAACTGCGTGCCGGCAATTGGACAATAGAAGGGTCCAAACTTATTAGGACGGAAAAATCCACTGACCGATATAACCTGGGAAAATAAGACTTATCACCTAAAATACCCGCTGTATTGATAATTGAAAAATTGGCACAACTTTGTGACCTAAATGTTGCAGCAACTTTAATCATTAGAGGTATAAAAAGTAAAAGTGCATTTGCGAACCCAATGACAGAATTTTGCTTTCAGCAGAAGGAACACTTTCGATTTACAGGACACAATAGACCCGGTCAATTTAGCCAAAGAAACGAAAATACCCCATTTGAGAGAGGAAAACCTGCAATAGTCAAGGACAATTCGACCCTTATGTTGATCACAGGTGTAATTATTCAAACCCATATTAAATAATTAAATAATTGTATAAAGAACTTTTAGATATTCATGCATAAATAATTAATTATTAGGATCGTGGGATGAACAATGGCATTGTGAACCTTCACATTTAATTTTAAGGAAAGAGTATTAATTTGTATGATGTGATTTTGTAATTATGGAATATTTGATAAGAGAAATGATCTACACACATTTTCTAATATAAATGGGAGAATAATTATATTTGTTTATTGTAACTAATTTATATTGAGGTTAATTGAGGAGGTATAACAGTATTATAATTATAAACCGTTTAGGAACGTATGCATATTAATTTTAACTTCCTAATAAATTTGTAAGGATTTCAATTAAGTTACTTCATCTATCAGCTATTTTGTAATTTATTTTAAGTAGGTCACTGTCAACTAAAACATTTAATCACTAAAACGTTTCACAAAACTGAGTAAATTTAATCTATAATTATAGCATTATATTTGCGACACTTTGTTTTGTTTAGTAATAATAACATTAAACAATTGAATTATTTTATTCAGTTTAATAATTAATTATGCAGCATATTTTAATGTCATGTTTTAAAATTGTAAGATAATGACAATTAACTATTAGTGATTTTTAATATGTATTTTTAGCATAAACGCAATTGCTTGTTTGTTTTATTTAAAATGAATGTTAACCTTGTAACAAAATACTCGTCATAGTAAAAGAAATTAATATTTTCCTTTTTGGTTGTAAACCTTATTAAGTTGGTTATATTTATATTAGAAATTTAAGATTGGGTGAAGAATTTAAAATAAATTGTTTTTTGATGTCATAGCATTCAAATATTGTAAAATTTAAATTTAGGAAATCAAAGAAAATTAATTTTAAAATTCTGGGGACTCTATAACATTAAGTACGAGGCTTTAGAGTAAATTCAGTTAGTTGATAAAATAATTATCTTTAGGATTAGCAAAGAATAGTTTTGTAAAGTGCCGACAAAGCAGGTACCTTCCATTATCCTTTTCCAGAAAGGTTATAAACTGTGTGCCTGCAATTTGACAATAGAAGGGTCCAAACTTATTAAGACGGGAAAATCCACTGACCGATATAACCTGGGAAAATAACTCGGTACCGTTAAGTTAGGCTAATTGTGGAACTGTGGGAAACTACAAGGAACATATTGGTAGAGGGAGGATTAGGGATTTTCAATAAAAACTAAATGATCGAGAGACGGGAGGATGTTTTAAAGGGAACTCGAGAAGAAGGCAGACGGATTGGTGAGGACAAGGATGGAAGTGTTGTAAAAAGAATAAATTGTTAAATTAAGTAAAGAATTTTTATAAGTAAATTTTAAAAAGTGCGACGTAAAAGTTTTTTTTAGAATAATAAAAGTAAGTTTTTTTGTGTGTCAAGTGTAAGTGCAGAAGATAACTAAGGCCAAGATTCCAGGGACTCTTCAGAAGAATAAGTATTATTTGAATATAAGTGTAGCCAACAGACATCTACATTTGAGTTCAGAACAAATTTAATTGCATTACCATTTATAAAATTTAATCTAGTTTCACCATTTGTAATTTAAGAAGCAAAGTTCCCGTATAAGCGACCCGAGAGCAACTACAAAATTGTAATACTGAATTTATTATCTTTGTTATGTTATTTATTAGAATTCTAAAGCCTCAAAGCCCACCTTTATCATTGTAATGTTAGTTAAGATATCAATCCTGTCACTGCAAAATATTTAATAGAAATTTGGTATAATGTGTAAAGAAATAAATGCAAGTGATTTTTAAAATTTATAAGTTTGTTAATTCTTTATAAACCTGAAAGTGTGAAATTCGATAGGTAAGGTAAAGTTATAACAAAAGCAAAATTTTAATTATAACAAAAGTTAAGGTATAATACATGGACGCTCTAGGGCCACAACCTATTTACAAAGATACCGACAGCGTAGTATACCTTCATAGGGAGGAATTGCCAAGAGTCGTGACCGGAGACTATTTAAGACAGATGACTGACGAACTCTTAGATTATGGTTCGGGTTCGTATATTACCGAATTCGTTTCGGGGGGTCCTAAAATCTACGGCTACAAAGTATGGTCTACAAATAAAAATGAGCACGTGACCGTATGCAAAGTCAAAGGGTTGACCCTGAATCTCAGTACTTCCACTTCGGTCTATTTTGAGTCAATGAAACGAATGCTTTTGGACGGTAACGATCCGGTCGTAGTCACTAATGATCGGATCCGCCGCACAAAAGATCGTGACAACATGACGATGTCTGAAATATTCATTTTAACAGGTGCTAAAAGGAAAATGCACGAAGAATTACGACACACTACCTTATGGTTACAAAGTTCCACGAATGAGTGAAAAATATGAATAGCTATGTACTAGCGAATGTTGTGATTTTTCACACCGTATTGTTTTCTATAAATATTCAGATCAACAGGTGACTGTACAACGATTACTACCTAATGGCTACAAAATTCCACGAATGAGTGAACATAATGAATAGCTATGTACTAGCGAATGTTGATTTTTCACACTGTATTGTTTTCTATAAATATTACTTAGACCGTACCCTCCTGCTTGACGGGTAGTATGAATGTGTAGGACGAATGCCCGCTGGCGTAGCTCTAATCAGTTCCTAAGGAGTATGCATCCCCTCTGGAGAGGCCGTAACAGGTCCGTAAGGTGAATGTACTTGTCAAGCAGGACGTTCGGTGACACGGAGGCATCATTTTGGTTTAGGGACGGATGCCAAGAGGAGACGTGGGGCGGAACCTCTCCTTTCCCCTTCGGGGGATATTTGTGTGAACAAAATTTAGACATTCAGACTCTTGTAAAAAAGCACATGTCAATAACTTAATTTTTATTAATTTCCAGATACATCATGGTAACAGTTGAATGCTTCACCAACCCGCTAATTAGTGACAAGATTATAAGTTATTTAGATGATGACATTAGTATTTTTACTTATCTAAATATATTTTATACCTATAATCCTTTGTATGTGTATAAGAAAACTGTTCAAACGCTTAGTAAATTTGCCAATAATGTAGGAGAAAAATATAACAAAATATTTTTGGATGTAAACTTTTCGAGTGAGCATATGTTATCAAAGGATTATCATGATGACATCATTATGAGTGTGTTTTGTCCTAACCAATTTTTACTAGCTTTTAACGAGAGCTTATATCGTTTTAGAAATACGACACTAAAAATAGCAATAGACCAGGGATATGAGTTTACATGCTTTTGTGAATATATATTGGACCTTTATAAATTAAATTTAGCTTACAAACGAAATTACGACAGATATAGAGAGTTTTTACAGTTTACAGAAAAATGTCTAATATTAAGAGATAGTGTTAAACTTGTGAAATCTATTTTAGAGGATGACACAGAGTTATTATATAAATTTCCTAAATTTCTATTAATTTGTCTCAGGCAAGACAAATTGCGGCCAGTTAGACTTTCGTACAAATGTCGCGGTATTGAATATAAAGTAATAGTAGATTATTAATAACTAGATTTAAGAAATTTAACATTGAAGAGGAGGAGGAGAAATGAATGTTTAGTTATGTTTAATGTTCACATCATATTACTATTGTAAATATACGTCTCTATTATCAAATACTACTATTACTTATTACCTTATGCGTCATCCCTAGTTGTTTAAAATAACGAAACACCGCTATCACATCCAACTGTTTGCAATAATTATTAATTTTTAATTTAATAATTGTTATTCGTTTTACGTCAATAAGTACTACAACATGTATCACATAAACTTTTTTTATTGAACAATAGAAATAATATTTACACTGTATTGGGCTTAACTAATTAGTAACATGACGGTGAAGTACGAAAGATAAACTCTTAACGAGGTGGATGTCGGCACTCTACAAACGCTACACTCTTGAAGGTTTAAGGCACACCCTTGACAGGCGAACACATGTCTGCATGGTAGAAGGGCAACCTGTATTTCATCAATACCACAAATCTTACATAACGTACGTCCATCCTGAGATTGAATGTTTACGTCATCATCATCGTCCACGTCGTCATCGTCGTCGGACGTACAGCCGGCCTCCATCTGTGCCCGTTTAAATCTAGGAAACCGTGCGCATATTTACATCTAGGAAACCACTTTGCGTGTTCCTCTAACGGATCATCATTCGGTAACAAACCGTTTAGTCCCCCCGCGCATGTAAAGCACAAGGTTTGATCTTCTAGACCGGTGTAAAAGAATCTAGACTCATTGAGACGCATCGGGTTAACAGTATCATTTGACAATCCTTTCCAAGTACGAAACGAGCGTAATCTACGACGATACGGCGTTAGTTTGGGGAACGCTTTTTTCTCGATTGTGAGAGTATCTGTCCAGAAGTAAACACCGACCATGGTGTTGTCTGTAGAATAGGTCTATGTTGTTTGTTGCTCGTGCTTATATTGTTCTCTGTGTAGGGGTTGAATCCGTCATCATCCCCCTCTACAAGTCTAAGGCTGGTAGGGGTTACCACATCACCGGGGACAGAGCAAGGATAATATAAACGGATACGACATCACAAGCACGAAGAGAAGGTTGTACCTAGTCTGCATATAGACACTATTTAATATAGTATGTCACTAAGAGAAAGGGTTGTTTACCCCTTGTTTTTACGCCATTGGACATACCAGCTACATTTTTTGGATCTGTTTTTCAATTTATTATTATCAGTTATTTCGAGTCATGAATGATGTAGTGAAGACACTGATGAAGATCGCCCCACAGCAATCGAAACAGTTCTGTCTCAGTAAGCTTTTACAAATTTACAAAATTTAAAATTCATATAGTCATAAACTAATGTTAAAGTGATTAGTATTATTTGGAATAAATTTTTCTATTTGGTTGTATGGCCTTCTTTATGATTACTGTTTCATTACTTTTGTCTGCCTTTATTGATATTACTTCATTAGCTCTTAGTTTATTTTTGATGGTTACTAAAGAGTTTGTTGTGACTTTTCATATTTTTATTAATTTTAGGTTTTCTTCTATTCTCTGCATGAAATGATATAGTCGTTTATTTTCATGTAATGAGAATAACACGTATAGTAATAACAATTCAACTGACGTCAGCCAGTCTAGACCGGAGATTATGTACCATGGACCGGTTTTCACTGTCTTTTAGAACCTTCCGCAATACTTTCAGTGGAACCTTTTTGTGCGCGGAGACAAATTAATTGTTCGTAAACCGGTTTAAATGAACTGCTTGGTTATATCTACAAGAACAATGATTATGAATTAAACAGCTCATTAAAAATAGTAGTAATAAATTGGAGGTTATATACGAATACTATATAAATAAATACCCACACGCAGTACTCGCAAAAGAAACACACACACACACACACACACACACACACACACACACACACACACACACACACACACACACACACACACACACACACACACACACACACACACACACAATTAACAAACTGCTGTAAGGTTTTTGACGACATTGTCATAATTTTCAAGAGTCTGTAATCTATTAGTGACAATAAAACACTAGAAGTAAACACTATAGACAGTGCAGCCGTAACCAAACCAGAACTTTTTAATAACGGCTCCTGTCGATCGAACCATTAAAGAGTCAATTTTTGTTGTCCAGTGTGGGAAACCTACAACCCCCTACACACGTCCCGACCATATCACCCGACATAACTGAACTCCCCGACCATCCCTGTTGGGTTGAGCTCTACACACGTTCCGACCAAGATTACCGTTAGTAGCTAACTTGTTCTCGTGATGTGAAGTTGTGATCTCGAAGTGCTCTGGATTTGTTTGCCAATGGCACCACATTTATCAAAAAAGCAAAAAATTGGTTTAGCTTTAGCCGTTATGGTTATTGCTGATGAAAAGAAGGAGAAAAAAAGAAATTTATGGGCGAAGAAGTGGTTAATGGAGCGGAAAAATGTTTCCCACATGAACCTACTTCGGGAACTTGAAGAAAATGATTTCCGAAATTATTTGGGAATGGATGAGGATTGTTTCCTACAGTTGCTAGCTAAAGTGAAACCTTTCATTGAAAGAACAAATACAGTGATGAGGGAAAGCGTAAGTGCTGAAGAACTGCTTGTTGTGACACTCCGATATTTAGCAACTGGGAGGTCGTTGGAAGATTTAAAGTTTAGTGCTGCCATATCTCCGCAACGGTTATCATCAATTATACCAGAAACTTGTGAAGCGATTTATAGCGCTCTGAAAGAATATATAAAGGTAAGTAAAAACGTTCCTTCATGACATTATATAAGACGATCCTGTCCAAATATTTATTATTTTTTCTTAATATTCTCGGCCTTTCAGATTTTCTCCCCTACCATTATTATATCATATTATTGCACTGAGAAATCTAAATATCATATTTTGACTTTTCCTTGTTATTCATTATATGCCTCATTTCTCCGATCCCTGTTCGAATAGGTGTCACATTGGACATCCCACAAACAGTGGTAAGTTTTTAAGTTCTCCAGTAACGCTTCGATCATAGTTTTCTCATCCGCTGGAACTTGAGACATTTTTGGTACTTCAAACATGATAAGCACTGAATGGCTACCTGGAGTTACCTGATTCGTCGTGTCGGTTGGCCGACAAAGCTACACACGTGCCAACCCGGCAGGTTTCTAAGGTGCGGGTTATCACGTTGGCCCAACCAGATCGGTTGGCCCGACTGTCAGGTACAACTTTTTCTGTCGGCCGACAAGCCTACACACTGACCAACCGTCGGGTCCAACATTGTTGGACACGACAGTTGGATGTTTTTGTCGGGGCGTGTGTAGAGGGTTTAACCTAACATCCACCCAGGTACGGAAAGCGAGACAGGTACACAAAGACAAAGCATAAGTCTTTCACTAATGTATTATGTTTGAACAAAGAATAGAAACATGAAGTGGCGTATATTAACTTACTGACAAAGCTCTCTTAACCTAACCTAACCTAATGAATCGCTGGCGACTTTTCGTGTAATGACCAGTGACAATCTGGTAAATCATCTGAATTGATTAATGACTTCTTCACTAGCTCTTTGTGTGTTAGCATTGGACAACAGAGTGCTATGTACATCGTCCTTGTATAAAGAGCGGACCAATAAGAAACTGCAAACACAATTCGTTAGGTATAGGCTAAACTAAATATTTTAAGTACGGAGATGAAATAATTTATGCTTAGTAACTGGCAATAAAATGACTGTATTTGGTGAGCTTAGTTATGGTGAGGTCTAAATATTTTATTTTCCTTTTCTGTTTCAGATGTGAGGTTGAAGTTTCCATGGATTTTATTTATGTTACTTGGAATAGGGTTATATTTTTAAATTATAAATTAAAGCTTAATTTACCTAGACTTAGGCGTTTTCTCTTCTGTTTGGGTTAATTTTTCTTTTCTTTTCGTATTAAGATGCAGACTTTATCACGTAGGTACTGTCTATAGGGGAAGGTCTGGTGGTATCGGTCACTTTAACTTTTTTCCATATAACGTTTTATTTATGAACTTAGAATAATTGACTTATTTGTCATTCTAAGCTTTATACCTTTACCCAAGTACCATTAAATACTTTTGTTTCAAAATATAAAAGAAATCTTCATTTTTCGCAAATTTGAAAATCTTTCCATTTTTGGTATTACAGGTTATGGAGGATGGTGTCGGATAATCATGTTGTCCTGAATAAAGGGACTTTTAACTCATTTTAATTATATATTCATCCATAAAATATTCATAAAAATTAATCTATTTTTGAAAAATGAACTATAAAACACTTTTTTTGTCATTTTTAAAGTTTTAGTTATGTTTTTGTGAAGTAGAAAATTAAAAATATATTTTAGGTTAGGATGAACATAAAAACTTTTAGTCTATTCTTATGTTATAATTTTTTTCGTACAAACATCGCACTAGTAATAAAGACAACTTCCTTCTAAGTCGGTACAATTTTCGTGAGTCTAGTCCTTGGACACTCGGGACTGTACTCATTCTTCGGCAAAACTCTCGCCACAAATGATGCAGTGAGTGACGTCGTTAGCCTTGTTTGGGCTAACTTCGTAATTTATGTTTTAAGCTTTCTTAAAGTTGTACTTTTGTAATATTTTCTTAGTTTGTTTTCCACAACTTTCATTTTCACTGAGTGTTCCACAACTTCGTCTTAGATATAGCTCTGAGTCTGTCCTCTAGTTAGCTTCTTGGAACACTGTATTTTTCACTTGCTTCCTTTAATGTAATTTGTTTACTTAAAACTTGTACTATTGCTCTATTCATAGACTCAGTTTTCCTCTTATCTTTCCCATTTTTCTCTGGAAAAAAATCCTTTGATTTGAGCTTTTACTGTTAAACTTTTCAGATTCCTTTGTCCGATACCACCCGAACGGCAATTGACATGGATTCAACTATAGAGAAGTTAATGGTTTGTGTAGGTATACATTTAACCTATAACCTATAGAGGAATATAGTGAGTTCATGATGGTAAACAAAATACATATAAATACTCACATCTACTGAAGTTATAGTCTCCCAAACCTAACTTTGTACTGTAACAAACCGAATAAACAACAAAACAAGGCCCTAAAACTAAACGACGCAGCGATATCAGTCTATATGGTGACAACTGCTCCGTTTTCCTTAAAGAAATAATCTGATGGCATGGCAGATGCTGCCGTTAGTCGTATGCTGGTTAATCATGATTTGTCCGATACCCGAAGACTTTCTTCTATTAGGAAATAAAAAACGAATAGGCTAATGGAACTAAAATTTTTCCTCGTTTCCATTCAAATAATAAAGAGGACTCTGGTGAAAAATATACTGCTATTGTATTTAGTACTCGTCCTTCGTTTTTATTTTCAAACTAAGAAACACAGTTATTAAGATAAATTATATTGAGAAATAGAAAAACAAAACGCCATTTTACCATTAAAATAAGCAACTAAACTATTCTTTCTTTTCTTAACTAAATCTGTTTCCTCATTTTGGAAACAATATACAATTTTCTTTTATTTTCATTTTATGTTTTGTATCATTATCAGTATTATTAGCATTATCTAAGTATTTATTTGTAAATGTTTATTTAAAATACGCTTAAAGTAATGGCCATGAAAGGTATTTCCTACCATGATTGTTTCTTATAGCTATGGGATGGGTTCAATAATTCGTTAATAGGACACAAGGGATTTTAAATGCTTCTTCTGCTGCTGGAACGTATTTCAATACTTTTATTTTAACAGCTCATTTCAACTTTATCACATTTATTGCTGTCGTGTTTAGATGGACTCCACCTTCTTGTGCATAAATGTGTGTTTCTAATTCCTCAGAGTTTTATTTATCAGTTTAAAATAGAATTAATCACGGCCTTTTATGAATGATTTGGATTTATGATATTTACTTGAGGATTTCCAATGCTCTTAAAGATTTGAGATGGAATGCAACAATTTTAAAAACGTTTTTTTGAAAGTAAAAAAAACTGAAACCGGTAACATTTACGGTAGGAACCCACCTGTTGGGCATAATATAGAAACGGGACACAAAAACCTTTGCTGTAATTCCTTCCTATTGTAATCAGATAAGAAAATATATTTATTTACAGATGTCTAAATTTTCAAAAGGCATATAACAGTATGTAGTTCAACTTTTGACAGATCTACAGACCTGACAAATGTATAACTTAAACATGCATGCATAGGCCTATTGGTAAAAAAACACACAAATTTAGTACAAAATTTAAAAAATATGTTAATTAAAGTTCTAATAATGATAAAATAATAGAATTCAAATTCAACACACACACACACATACACACACACACACTGTAATTGTAGCAACACTGTTTTCTTGAAATCACTTATCACGTTTCCTGCCATCACTTATCACTTTTTAGTAGTATATTTAACCAGATTTTGTTTAGCAGCATTTGGAGGTGTAGGTCAAATTTTTTAGCTAGAAATGGGTATTTTTAGTCTAGAAAACATCAGGCATTGTCGTCATCCCTTATATGGGGCATAAATCGCAGCCCGTCGCAACCCTTAAACAATCCTATTAGCACGCTTCCGTAAACGCCCTATTTACATTTGTTGTTATTTATACTATACATCAACAAGTATTAATAAGTAACAAAATAATTAATCCTTTTCCAGTCCAAGGGTCGATGTCTTGAAAATGACCTGCGAGTACCTCCAACGTCTCATTCCCTTGCCGAGGCCCGCAGCCCCTTAAGTGTCTACTCAAAAATATGACCTGTATATTGCAGTGACTCCATTTTCAACAATTCTGGATCTGTTCGGAGTCTTGATTAGGTTATAAAAAAGTTCCTGTGGGTTCTAACGGTAATATTCTATATCAGATTCACTGCGCTTAGACTCCAGTTCTTTGTGGCCCCGGTAGAGAGTTGGTTTACTATAGTTATGCGACCCTGGACACTGGATGCCAGATCTTTCTTACAAATTGTCAGTAGATTTCTCCTACATATATTCACTTACATTCATAGACTAGACAGACTACATTCAAGTGTTAATCATATATTCACCTACTTATACTAATCATATCTAGATTAATAATATTTTCCACTTGTTCTTTTATAATAGTTATACTATACTGATCCGATGTGGTTAAGCCCCCTTCTGCTATAGCGGTCTTTTCCTTAGCCTTGTATACTGATGGTGTAGCGAAACACCTAAAACCTTGTTGATTTGGTTATGTATTCGTGGTAAACATTAAAAAAAGCGATCGTTACTTATTCAAACCAAGTTATAGGCTATGCAATAAGGCTAGCCATAGCTTGAATCATTCAGACAGTCAGAAAAGAAGGGTGTTTGGTGGCCCTCGAGGTGATCCTTCTTTGGTATGATCTACCTTATATTGGAAATATTTACATATAAAATGGTTTAGGTACACATAAAACAAATGTGTGTCAAAACATCACCACCTTATCGAGACAAGTGTTAACAATACAGGCTACAAGGGTTGCGAAGTCCACGGGCGCAACGCTTAGGCAGGTTTTGTCATTCCACGCTTATCGCTTACAGTATTTAGTTTCAGTTTTCTTTTACTGTTTCCCACTAGCTATTGCAAAGAAGTATCATTTCGGTACATGGATACTCAAGCCAGTGTTGGTTATGCGTTAAACTGGGTCCGCATTAAATGTGCCGTGATGCGCCGTGTTGCGCCGACCTGGTCGAAAAGAAGCTGCACAAACTTTTTTAATGAATAGGGAAAATCATAAGCATTATATTTATTGTCAAAATAATTATAAATAATTAAAAAAATTAGCTGTTTATTATAACAATAGTCAAATAAATAAAATATAAATTAATTTTATAAATCAAAGCCCGTTGTCTATGTGCCGATTGCATCTCACTTTTATTCCACTGACTTTATTGACAATACCGAAAACATTATACAATACATAAATCGTCTCTTTCGTAATCGCGTCTCTTTCTTTGCAGAAACAGAGCAAAACATTTAAAGATCATGTCCACATCAAACTATTACAGTATTATCATTTAGTTAATTAGAGCTGTTTACACTTTAAACACGACACTGATCGTGTTTTCTAAAGTGTTGGGTTTTAACTTTGCACTGCAGCCCAGTCTACCCTAGTGATCTCAAGGTCAGAGACACAGTCAAACCTCACGCACTGTACAATAGCATTTGACGAGGGCAAGTGGTAAATTTGATAAACAAAATAAGCGTACAAACCAGACTCCAATTGTCGCCCCAGGTCATCTACCCCTAAAGTATCTCCTAATAACTTTCAAGGTTTTCGATTTTCCCTGTCAAAATGGGTAAAAAAAGAGTTTTCCACTTTGCAGTGGTCGCTTTGCCTTTAACTGTCGTAGTGAAAAGTTCGATTTAATCTTTACTTCAGTGTGTTTTGTGTTTAGTGAATATGGAGGTGTTTTCTACTACTTATCTTATTCAGGATCTCTATTCTACATTTAAAAAAATGGATTAGATTAGAACAAAGAAATCAGACTCTAAGATCAAATAAATCAATTAAATTTTAATATAGATTAAGTTTAAACATTTCTGTAAAACTAAAAAAACTTTTTAATCAAAAATATAAAAAACAAAAAAACGACGAGGCTACAACCTGATTTTAAACACTCCAAAATGATAGCACAACATATCTATTATTTTCCTAATCCAAAGCCTGGAAAAGTGTGATGGAAATCAGATTTAATTGATAAGATTTAAAGGATCTCCAGCCCCGAGAAACTAAGCGACATCTATGTTTAGCTGAGAGATAAACTCATTTATGTAGCTCAATGACTTCAAAAGATCCGTGTACGCCTAAAGGTTGTACGCATTTTTCGCCAGTCACAATGTTTGACGTCATAGCTTACCTTCACCATTTGTCAAAGCTTAATCATGTACGCATCTTCCGCAAGATTCTTAGCGACGCATATTTCGTTTTACGCATCTTTTGCGTATCCCTGGCGAGAAAGGCAGAAGGATAGTTCCAGAAAGTGCTGGTTTAAGCCATGCCTGAAATGAAAATGCGAAATTTTACTACACGCAAAATAATCTTAGTAAAAAATATTACAATAAATCACTCTTTAAAACTATTTATAATACGAAATTCTTAAAATAATAATCTTCGTCTCTGTTAAATATATTTTTATATATCAGAGTACATTATTCTAACTTTCCTGACTTCAAAAACATTGTTCTTCGTTAACGCGTTTCGGATTAACTCCATTATCAGAACTTTAAACTGTACTCTTACATTATCAAAACTCACGTATTTATTTTACCTATTTATCTTATTTATTGTTTAAATAATACAGTTTAAAGATTTAATCATGTAAGAGTGCATGTTATACATAATTTATTATCAAACAAATAATTTATTATCTATAGCAATTGCTTAAAACGATAGGAAGAACTACATTTTTTAAAGGGTGGATGCAAAAAAATATTACTGGACGAGGAACAAGGAAAAGAAAATTAAAAACTTCAAGTGCACTAAAGCCTAAAGAGGTTCTTCAACCAGTAAGTTATCATGTTCATTTGCAATTTAAATTGTAAGTCTCAAGTAACATAGGCAACCGTCACAGACAACCTATTTTATTGTGGGTAGCAGTATTATAAGGAAAATCCATGTCCACATATAAAACAGTGTCATGTTATTGCAATATCTTTTATAAGTATTCATGATATTAGATATGTGTTTAACAAGTCAATAGTTTAACCTTTCTCTACACTGACATTCTACCTCTCAATTTAGTACGCGAGCTTGTTTAACAGAACTGAAGATAGTTTCAGTTATGTTACGACTTAATACGAATATAACACACTAGTGAAATGTTTTAAAGGCACAATTTTTCAAATATTGTAGCTTTTATGATTATTTTGTTCTCTTTTAAAACAAGGAGCAATAAAAGTTTAAGAAACAACTGTTTTATTTCTTATCGATTACTGCATTAATATACGAAGAGTTAACTATTTTTGTCATAAAATTTTAAAAATGTGTCAGAAAATGAAAACTTCATTTTCTTTATTTCAACTCACCTGTTACTAATTATTTGACATTCCATATTAAAATCGTATAGGTTCCTATAAGGAAATTAATATCAAACTTTGTTCAAAAAACATTTGTAGCAAGGAATAAAATATAAAATTAAAAAATTATTTCTTAAGCAATGTATTAAAGTAATTTCCGTTTATAAATGACATCGGAAATAGAAATTTCTCAAAAATGATTTCTAAATTTAAATTTGAACCACTAAAAATTGAACTTCATTGTATGTATTTTGATATGTATAAAATAAATCTGTATTACAAAACCTGAATTACATTTTCAATTAAGATCATCATTAAAATTTATTTTTTCTTCAACAATCCAGAAATTTGAACTGTAGATAAAAATTAACATGTCAACAACGTTTTTTTTCTATTTTATGTTTTTCAATTATTTTTTTTCAAATGCCAAAAAGGAGTTGAGTTTAGAACTAAGGGCCTGTAAGTGGACTAATATTTTCTGTGGTCACTCACACACACAAACACACACACGTGCACTTACACACGAACACAGACCCATGCGCGCGGTCATAATCAGTAGCATATATTGTCGCGATGAGTGAAAAAGAGCAGCGACATTATTCATGTATTGCATTAGCTTCTGCTACTTACCTTGGAATAGTCATACTCAGTAGCTTTTATTGTCGCGATGGGTGAAAGGAGCGGCGACATTATTCGTGTATTGCAGCTGGTTCTGCTACTTACCTTGGCATAGTCATACTCAGTAGCTTTTATTGTCGCGATGGGTGAAAGGAGCGGCGACATTATTCGTGTATTGCAGCTGGTTCTGCTACTTACCTTGGCATAGTCATACTCAGTAGCTTTTATTGTCGCGATGGGTGAAAGGAGCGGCGACATTATTCGTGTATTGCATTAGCTTCTGCTACTTACCTTGGAATAGTCATACTCAGTAGCTTTTATTGTCGCGATGGGTGAAAGGAGCGGCGACATTATTCATGTATTGCATTAGCTCCTGCTACTTACCTTGGAATAGTCATACTCAGTAGCTTTTATTGTCGCGATGGGTGAAAGGAGCGGCGACATTATTCGTGTATTGCAGCTGGTTCTGCTACTTACCTTGGCATAGTCATACTCAGTAGCTTTTATTGTCGCGATGGGTGAAAGGAGCGGCGACATTATTCGTGTATTGCAGCTGGTTCTGCTTCTTACCTTGGCATAGTCATCCTCAGTACCATTTATAGTATTGTTTTCCAGCTAGTGTAGCATATTTAGTAATAGTTCGGGATCTATAGCGGTTGACTATGGACTGAAAGGGTGACCCATTTTGACTTTTGATTGTTGTTGGAGGCACATAGAAGATGACAAAAAACGATAGTGTTGTCTTTTTAGCATTTGCATAGATTTTGGGAAAGGGGCGCATTCTTTAAAACTGCTCAAATCTCTTGAACTAGACGTGTTAGAAACATGCTGTAAACGGCATTTTATGATACACACCTTGTTCTTTAAAACTGTTATAATAAAAAAACCCGTATTCGTAACATAATGTAAGTAATTAACAATTTTATTTTAAAATGTATACTTTGAACTTGAAATATCGTAATAATAATAATAAAACACTTTAATATGAGCTAAAAATGTCTTGAATTAATTTAAGATTATCAAATAATAGCTAATATTTCAACCATTTAAACGTGCCACATTATAACTAAATATTTATACATATAAAAAGGTACTATACGATTTTATTTCTTACTTTTGATTAAGAGGAATTCTTTCGTGTGAGAATAAATTCTCCAACCTTGACTGTATAAATTGATTGTTCTTGAAAGTTTTATATAGTCTACTATACATACGTAATTGGAAATGAAGGAAACACATAGGCATATTTTGTTTAAAATTAAAAGAAATACCTATAAGATATTTGATTTGACTTGTATATATATATATATATATATATATATATATATAGAGAGAGAGAGAGAGAGAGTTAATTAAACAACGTTTTGCAGATATTATGAGCCAGCATACAATTTAATTTTCCTCAGTA
>JBAIZL010000001.1:166453897-166498897 GCA_036971475.1 Prosapia bicincta | reverse complement strand
TTGTTTTTTCTTGAGCGCATCCAAGTTTCCAGTTTGAATCGTATTGGGAACTGCCTCGTGACCACGTGCTCGAATCTTAAATCTGGCTGCAAACGTTAATGTCGATATGGGTACACCTCGTAAATTTCACTCGGCGCTCCACCTCTCTGGATGTGATGTATTTGCCATTTAATAATTTATTACTCTTTTATGATTGATCTGACTAGTTTTTTTAACACCGACTAAGGGACTTACAAGTGGTAAATTCTCATGTCTTTCACCATACCTAGGAACCCAATGGACAAATATATTTCTTTCCAATATCTGCAAAGCTTCCATCAGGTCTTTCAATTCAGAGGTCCTAAATCTATAGTCTTCAGGTATTCTCTGTTTATCCATTTGTATGACATACTTTGAGTGGTTATAACACATATGAATTTATCCGACATTCGCAGGTTACTACAGCAGTATTAATGGAAGTAGATAACATTTAATGGTTTTCCGGTTATAGTACTCCGCTCCTTGTGTACCCTGCTTTAAATTTTTTTACCCATCTCGTATATATTTGCATAGCCATTGTACACGTAGTTAGCCAACATTTCCAGGTCACCCTGTTTCAATTCTTAAAGCTGACAAGCTCTGCCCAGTTTTGAAGGCAAATCTTCTATAGTTGTAAATTTGATTTTCTGCCATAGTGGTTCGTCAGTGTACTGAGGAATCAATTGAGGAAGGTGGTTTTCCAAATTTTCTGGTTTTATAAGAGCAACTTTGGGTGGTCTTACCCCGTGATAGATATAGATATGGTCGGTTGTTCGGCTATGACCATAATCTTGGTTGCTTTATCCAAGTGCGCTCCTCAACGGCTTCTATTCACAGTTCGATCTCCAGCCCAGGCAGACTCCAACCACAATAGACTATATTAGTTGTAGTTTATAACAAAGATGACATAGCCTATATATGATTTCGCAGCACCGCCCAGACCTCGCAACAATATTCTTAGGTCTGACTATAGCAGTGTACGGACATATTCTTAGTGTGACTGTATCTGCCCTAAATCTCTTCCTACGACTATATTCATTCTATTGGGAATCGATGGGTTTGATTTGATTATCCATCTTGCCTTTTGCTTCACTACCACTCGTAAGAAATTTGTTTATCGTCAATCGAAGGAATTTGAGGAATTTGTTAGTAAACAAATTCCTATGGCAGTAAAGAAGACAAGAGGGGGGAAGAGGAGGAAGTGGTAATGGTACTAGCAGACGTTTATCAGGAGTATCCACGAATCTACGAACAGCCTTATAAACTACATAACTAGGCCCTACTCCTAATGAGCAAGATGTAACAGAATTAGCTATGGAGTTAATAAAGAAATTATAATATTTGCAACAAATTGTATTAAAACGTTAAAACTTCTCCAAAAGAAAGTTTAAATAACAATTACAAACTCAATAGAATCCTTTCCCAAGGCTGAGATTTTTTAGTCGCGAAAATAGAACACATTATTTTAAAAAAAATAAAAGACATACACAAGACTCACAAATTACATAACATCACAAGCTAAGCTTAAAGAATAGTTATACATTATTTTAAGTTATAAAATGCACGCATAAGCGACAGAGCAATTGCTGTGATGAAAAATCCAACCAGACCTTATAGGCTACTTCTTATCTCAGATAGATGATATTTTTAATGAAATGCTTAGAAAGTTTAAAAAATAAACAAAATTATTAAAGACCGGGAAAGAGGCAAAAGCGACTATCATTACTTTGACTGGCTTCTCTGCAGACCGGATGTGAACTAGCCACGCCTAATATGAGGCGTTTATCGTTTCTCGCGGGCTCTAGTGAAACAACACATAAACAACAATCGGAATGCTTTCAAGGTCTCTAGCTTCAAACTGAAAATGTAACTGAGGTTATGTTCATGTGTCAAAAATATAATTACAGAAGTAAATAATGCTAATCCGAAGGAGTTATAAAACAATGTTACAAAATAATTTGAGGTGTGTGATTTATGGCCACCAGCCAGTTTTGTTATTAAAGATACGGAGCAGTATTTGATACATAGTTATGGCAATAGCATGAAGAAACCTTGTTTTAAGATAGAGAGAAACATCTAGTGTGGAACTGGAGTACCGACTTCCATGGCAGCTGTATGTCATTACAGCTCCACATATGGAGACTGGTAAACATGGATGTTGCACGCAAACCTCTCCTTCAGAGTAAGAGAAAATAACTGCTCTATCTAAGAATATATGTTGGGGCAATGTTGGAGCAATGATTGTTGTTGTGGTAATTCATTTACTTTTTGTTGTGAGTAGGTGTGCTATTAGGAGACTGCGAGGCACGCCGAAATCTTGAGTAAGCTTGGTAAGTGCGCGCCTCTGGGAAGGTAGCTTATGAACAAACTATGACTTTCCTTTTAGAATCAATTATTAATGACTTTATAGTCCTTATATAACTGAAGTTTAGTATCAATTTGCGAGACAATTATTCATAGCACGAGACGCTGTTGTGTTTACTGGTTATCTATAAGTAGTTAAGGGTTTATTTGACTCACACGATAAAAAAATTTAGTTATCAATCTTGACCAATTTTCAAGTTATTGATTATTCATAGTACGGTGCAAGGATGAGTTACTTGGTACACCTATACCACTATTTGCGGGTGGAGTTGGGTCAGACGATAAAACCTTATTTAGTTTAACCCGCTAGAGCAGGGGTTCCCAAACCTTTTTGTACCACGCGCCTCTTCTTGAAATGTATAAATAAATGATATGGGCATATTAAAAGATACAAATACTATATATATATATATATATATATATATATATATATATATATATATATTTAAATCAATTTATTCATTTATACATACTTTTACAAGACTTTTTAATCCAAAATGAAGATTTGTTCAATGTGGCGCTGTTGCCACATTGAACGGCAAACTTCGTGTCACGACACTTTTGTATTGTTATTCTTTTCAAGCAGTCATGTTGATATAATTTCAAGTTTACAAAATTTGCGCAACCTTTACATATATTTCTTTTATAAAAGCATACATTTCATTTAAATATTCTGAACATCATGGTCAATAAGATTACCTTTGTAAAATAAATTTGAGGTGTAAATTTAGTTTTAAATTTTGATAAATTGTGTACTTTAGGTTTAACTAAATTAGAATTTATCTCACTATTTTCCAACTGGCCCCGCGCCTCTCCTGACTTGCCTTCATGCCCCCCAAGGGGGGTGTATCCCCTGGTTTGAGAACCCATGCGCTAGAGGGTTGCAGTTTTTATGTTGTAAATCTTGAGGTCTTTTTATAATATTATTTGGCAAAAAAACACTATTTACTGATATTTTTCAGAAAACGGGGTTTGCGCTAGATCAGTGCGTTATTCAATGTTGTGAGTCAGGGACAAGAGTGTTGCTCCGGCGTGTTGTGTTATTGTAAGTCTGTCGTGTTTTGGTTTTTTTTAGTGTGTCATTATTTACAGAGTAGTTGTTAATTATGTGTTTAAATATAGTATGCTGTGATTCACGGACAAGATTGTTGCTCAGATGCGTTCTATTATTGTGAAAACTCTACCCAAGTAAGTAGTAGTTACTTTTTGCCAAGTGATAAAAACAATTGTTAAAGAGTGAATGAGTTTAGCCACAATTTGCAAGTTATTCACATAACGGGGTACGGTAGAGTTACTGGTGGCCTGTCATTAGTTAGAGGTGTAATTTAGTTATACGATGAAACCGTGTTTAGTTAAACCTGACCAACTGTAAGAGCGTTTTTGGAAGTTATTTATTTATTCATAGACATTTCGGACACTGACTTCATACTACTATTTAATTGTGGAGTTGACTCATACAATAAAACTGAAGTTTGGTATCAATTAAGTATAGATTTAAAAAAGGAATCGTTGGTTACGACTACATGGGAAGTTTCAACTTTAACCTTTGACTGAATTCATTAAAAACTATTGAAATATAAATTGTTATTAAAGTCCAATTACATGACGGTGTCCTGCTGACATCTAAATTTCCTTTAAATCCACTATCGTCAGTATACAATTACACTGAATATTGTACTGATTACAATACTACTGAACTGATTACTGATTACTGTCAAAACTAATTACATTTTGTCTCATCTATTATTATAGATCTAAGACACCCATATATCATTACCTGAGTAGGCGGGACTACGTTCGCTATACAGTAAGATATCAACTTAAGAAAGCCAACCCAATTAGTCAGATTTTATGTTGCTTCTGCTTCCACAAGTCAGTAAGGAGTTGATCTTCAATTCATTTTATGTATAGCGTAATCTCTTTTTTGGTAGAGATTATTTGAATTTAGAAAAGTAAATACTGACTAGCTTGCGGAAAAGGAATAGACACAAACTTCTTCATGAGTAATATCTCAAAGTTCAGTGAGTTTTAGGGAGTTTACCGCAGTAAAACCCTAATTAGGCCTCATATTTCTTAAGACATAAAAATGAAAAAATCTATTTAATATAGTTTTTAAAAACGGTTGAAATGTTCTCTACCAATGAGCATTACAGCGTTAAAAATAATCAGGAATAACCTAATCATGATCTTAAGTTTTACAAATATATTTCCCAAGTGTCCCTGGTCTACTCCGCAAATGGAAATACTTGCATAAAGACAGGCTTTTAAAAACTTAATCGGCAATTTTTGAAATTTTTAAAACATTTTTTTACAATTTCTTCTATTAGTTCACAGTCCCTCTTTATTTCTTGTTCAAATTTTCAATCGTTAATAAAATACTTTTAATGCGTCCATACAAGTTCAGATACATTTTTTTAAACTTGTAGTGGATGGTAATTGATGTTAATAGAGTTTTTTCAAATAATAACTCACTAAGTAAATTTAATGAATTAATTATAGTTTTATATTTGAGAAAAACATTTTACTAAAAGGGCAAAGTAGTTATTCCGTCCTACTTGGCTTAAAATAAGTGATAACATATGGTTTCATAGAGCAGATGATTTTCAAATAATAATTCACTAAATAAATTTAATGAATTAATTATAGTTTTATATTTGAGAAAAACATTTTACTAAAAGGGCAACGTAGTTATTCCGTCCTACTTGGCTTAAAATAAGTGATAACATATGGTTTCATAGAGCAGATGATTTTCAAATAATAATTCACTAAATAAATTTAATGAATTAATTATAGTTTTATATTTGAGAAAAACATTTTACTAAAAGGGCAAAGTAGTTATTCCGTCCCACTTGGCTTAAAATAAGTGATAACATATGGTTTCATAGAGCAGATGATTTTCAAATAATAATTCACTAAATAAATTTAATGAATTAATTATAGTTTTATATTTGAGAAAAACATTTTACTAAAAGGGCAAAGTAGTTATTCCGTCCCACTTGGCTTAAAATAAGTGATAACATATGGTTTCATAGAGCAGATGATTTTATGTTATAGGTTGGGTGGTAGAACAGCTATTTTAAAATTTTTCGTTCATATTACTAGTTTATAGTCAGAAATAATATTATGGAACGTGCAAAACAGTATAATAATCAGTTGTAGTTAGGTTTTCTTCAACTGACGGAGTATTTGGCGTTCGCTTTAGTGGAGTCGGTCTATCTAGACAGGATCGACAGCAGTGTCGACAAGAAGCTTGTCTTTATGGTGTATTTTTAAAATTGTTTTAGATATCATCCAGGTATTTTTAGGACTCGTCAGCTAAGTGATTTTTCAAATATAGATGAAATTTGTTAATTAAAGAAGAATCATTTTAATGAAAAATCTATGACGTTTTCATTTCTTTAAGGGGTCTAAAACAGTAAAAAAAAAACTAAAGTAAAAAACTTGTCGAAATACTGAATAGAATAATATGTTGTGGACAAGGATACGATGGCGTAGTCGTGGTTGGTATGAGTGATGTTTATAACGGTGTACAACGACGAATAAAAGACATTTCCACTCGTTTACTTGTTACATTGTGCTGCGGAAAAATCTTGACCTTGTCTGAAGATTGCGGGAACAGTTTGATTAATTGCTCAATATTTTAGAACTGTTCAAAATTCCAAAACGCTTTTTTGAAATAGTATTGTTCAATAGTGGGATCTGAAAACCATGTATCGGAATGTGTCTTCAAAAATTACATTGAAAACATTACATCCCTCTGAATGAGACAGGTTTGATGCAGTAAGTGATTTTAAGAATAGGTTAGCTATATAGATTAAGTAGCTATACAACTCAGTCATCTTTATATAACTAGTTATGAAAATAAATATAAAGAAAACGCCATGTTATTAAAAAGTTAGCTAGGATGTTTGAACTTTGTGATTCTTTCAATTTTACATTCCGTTATAGTAGCTTTACATTGCATCAAAGTGATGGAGAGTGATGGAGTAGATATGTTATCTGTAAATAAGTGATTAGATAGTGCCTGTTTTAATCCCATCGAGATGGGTAACTGAAGCCGGAGATACCACAAGTTTTGTAATGTCACGGAGGAGGTGAACTGACCCGCCAGGCCACGGTATGATGCGCCTTACAACAATATACCTTCGTTGCATCGAATTGTTACGCCTAAAACAAATCAACTTAAACGACACATCCGTTACTCCTGGAGGACTTTTGGACTTGCACAGAGGACGACGCAAGCGTCTGTGCAGTACGTCGAAATTGTGAGCTTAATTTTATTGTTTCTTGAGCATAATATTTGTAGGCCTTAATTTTTCGTAAAACAAACTGTTGCAAGAATACATTCTATGCTCTAAGAGCCTTAAAATAAGAACTTTTAAAACACCCTGTGTTTGTGATGTACATCTTGAGGTTTTTTTAACAATTATTTTTATTTTTATTGATATCTCTTACAAAAAACCAATAGTCTACATACTGATATTTTTCTACAGATGCGTGTCTCACTAAATCAGTGAGAAATTGCTAAAAAATATTTTAATGCTAAAAATATTTATAAGTATTGTTTTTACCAAGTGATATCAATAAGAATAACAAATAATTTAAAGCGTCGTTTTTATCGGTTCCTTTTGTAACGATTTCGCTTTCTTTGGGAAAGGCGAATAAACTAGATTGAAAAATCCTGAAGTTTGTTACAGTGTCGAAGCACCATGCGGCCGCCTAAAGTTTGCGGCGATCAACCGAGTAGTCCCTACATGAGGTGCGGCTTAATTTAATTGATTTTTGTCAAATGCTTTTGAATTAGTGAAAGCGGGAAAAATGTTTGATTTAAATTCTATTTCTTTAACAAATTTAACAACTGTGACGAAACGTATGTGGTTAGATTAAAACGCAATTGCACAAAACAATTAATTGTTTATTTCATTATACATGATTCAAGTGTGGGGCCTTCTACACTGACATGGCTCCTTCAATTTAAAGTTAAGGTCGTCATCTTTATTTAAGTGCTGCCTTTAAGGTAAAAAGCATAAGGTGAAAAAAGTAAAGCCACGAGTCATAACGATTTAAGCATAATCTTCATTTGGAAAACAGTATAGATACTTTGTGCAGTCAAGCAGTTAACAGATTTCCAAGTGAGCACACACATTTGATTCAAAGATATTCATTTTTTAAATTTGCCGTGACGGTCGCCCGTTTGTGACGTACCGCCTTAGTGCGCTCGTAGCTTAAGAAAAACTACAAATAAACTATTGAATATCGCCAACGACAGTCAGACCAAAGGGGAGGCCTGACCGAAGGAAATATGAAACAAAAACTCTTGTTTCGAGGAGGGCAATTTTACGAAGAAACTGTTACGGGAATCTTAATATGCCGGTCCTTGGCTAAAATCCAAATTTAACGAAAGATGGAAGTGGAGAATTTCTATCTGCGACCTTATGAACACAGGCCTTAAGTTTTCTAAATCAGTGATTCGAAATTGAAATTTTTTATAATGGAATAACTTAAAAACAGTTTTAAAGGCGGCTCAGAAAGAATCCATCGTCAGGGAACACCGAAGGACTTTTCAACCCAAGCGCAGTGATAGTTCTGGGGCAAGTCAGAATTTTAATACCAATATAACCCCATTTATTACATTTTGAAAAACTAATAGTCAGCTTTACTTAAGTAATTATAACCAATTAGTCATAAATAATTTTAAAAAAAAAATGTAAAAATAAGCAAATTACTTCCTTTGGAACCATAAATTCAAGAAATAGCTTTTGATAGATAAATAACTATTTCAGAGATTTGTAAAAGAAAGAGAGATTTGTTTAATAAGTATCAAATAAAAAATTAATTTGATATTTTTTTTTTTTGAAAGAACAGAAACCATAAAATAGAAATATAATTGTCGGCAATAAAGTAGGAGAAATTCATACATAGAATGAAAGTTTTAAATATAAAAATTATTAATAAATTTATCACAAGCCAGTTAAAACAGGAAATATTTCAAGAACTTATTTGTAACATAAATTAATTAAATTTAGCCAAAGAAATAGAACGAAAATATCGTTAAAAATCTTATAACTATTTAGCAGTTACTTAAGTGCATATAAAAAATTCTGTGTCCATACGAAATATATTCAGCAAACGTGTGGATCCAAAGTTCCACCACCTGAATGTAATTAGTATGAATTAATTATATTACGTTCAGAGGGGGGAGCTTGGATCGACCTGTTTGCTGAATAGGTCTATATTAGAAAAAAAACTAGATTAGTTTTTAAAAGACAATGAATTTAAATTGGTTCTGAATTTAATAATTTATGCATATCTGATTGCTGAATCTAATGTAAGAAAGATTGTACTTATTGTTTGGGTTCCTGGAACCCTAAAACTGTTGTCCGGTTAACTGTTTCACTGCACTTTTACACAAAAATTAACTTACTTCCCTATTTTCTTTACCATCTGCCTAATTCATTTCTCGTCACACTTTAAAATTTCTACACATAAATAACTAACAAATTTCTACACATATTTACCTTTTTCAAAACATTATTTACAACTTTGTCACCTCCCAATACGTCTGTACTCCTCGAAGTTCCTCCAAAACTTAGTCTCTTTGCCCAATTATTCTAGTTTTTGCGAGCCAGCACAATATCCACCCTTACGTATTTCAGTTATTTCGGTGGTTCTCACGCAGCTTTGACAAATTGTTCTCACACGGTAACAGTGTTACTTTCCTATGCTATTCCTGGTTTCCAGAAATACTTAACCCTTACAAATATCTGCAGGCTTCATTTGTCAATAGGTTCTCACGGTACTAGTTAATTTATGATTACAAACGAAATATAACTATGGTTAAGCGCTCTTTGTCGGTACTTAAGTAAGCTATTTTTGGCCACTCCTTTCTTAATATTTCTACTGATTATTATTATTCTAAATGCTAACTGAATTTATACTAGATGCCTCATATGTTTATGTTATAGTTTGTGTGTGTGTGTGTGTGTGTGTGTGTGTGTGTGTGAGTGAGAGAGAGAGTTTGTGTGTGTGTGTGTGTGTGTGTGTGTGTGTACATTTACATAGAACTATCAAAAACATTCGTAGATTTGAGAGCTGTCATTTTGCTTATGTCAAGGACTACTGATAAGGCCGAGCTGCAGCCATCCGTGCCTAAATCTGTGTCCGCAGTTTGAGGGTCCCTTAGGTAAGGCCAACCGAGTGTGGATAAAGGTCCCATTGCACCACTTGGACCGAACTCATCAGACGGGGTATTGAAAGTACGGAAAGTTGGCTCTGTTTTCGGCGAGGCGATCCATCAACCAGTTCAAGATATATCTGTACCATGGGTCGGGGCAGACGTAGTCTTTTTTTGAAAATGACGCTAGTCTCCCGATCAGAGGTGTTCTATGTTTGAGGTTTGGATCCTGGCACAGTCTGCAGTGTTTCCCATACTGAATTAGTAGATCCCTGAAAACTCTACCTTTATCCTTTTTGTTCCTCATTCTTCTTAGTTACGCAATGTTTACTTTTCAAACTTTTTGACAGGCATAGTTACGAACTATTTCTAGTCTTCAGGATCCGAGGTTAAGGCGTAAGATCCGTAGGCCTATCTTCGTTCAGGTTTCTCTCTCGATCAATTGATTTTTTAAGATTTACAATAAACCCTAAAGTAAATTCAGTCCATAATAAATACAAATTGTGGTTAAAGACAAAAATTATAGAAAAAAACAAGTCTTAAGCTAACAGCCCTTCTTTTTTCCTTAAGACCCGTCTGTGGTTCAAATACATATTTGCATTCCTCTTTTTGTATTCTTTGTTGTTGGAATAGATATCCCTAAGCAATGCATTTGGAAAAATATGTAGACAAAATAACGTTGTACGCTTTTTCCAACTTATGTTACTCACATAAAGAAAACTCTAATCGTCAAATCATTTAATGTTTGTAAAAAAAACAAAAGTGTGGTTAATTTGAAAAATATGGTTTATAAGAAAATTGTTTTATTATATTTTGTTGCAAATTTGGTGAAGTGAGTAGATTATTTTCGAAACTTATACAAAACACCAATTCACTCTGAACTTCCTAATTTAATTAATTTTAGTTTATACTCACAATTTATACAATTTTAACTATCTCAAAACTTCGGAAAACCTACCATATTACTGATTTTTCCCGAAGTTTTTTCAACTCAAATTTATTGATTTAAATGAACCTGGACTCGACCTATTATGCTTAAACCTAGTAAATGTGTGAATTGTAGTTAAAATAAAAATAATAAAATCCGTATTGTAAATATTTGTATAAATTTACTTTCGTTTCAGTTTACTAAAAAATACTAAAAATTACTAAAAATAATATTACTAAAACTGTTCAATTAATTTTACTAGATTTAAACATAAGTAGAACAGGGCATAGAATAGCGCGCCCACCCCTAAACTCGGCCGCTACGTAACCTAGGACTATAGGGGTAGTTTTGGATGATGCTCAAGGTCATCCCGGCCGTGACCCCAGACCAAGGGGTGGTTTTGACCACGTTCAGGGGGGTAGGGGGTAGTTTTATCGAAAAAAAAAAACAAAATCGGCCGCTACGTAACCTAGGACTACAGGGGTAGTTTCGGATGATGCGGGCGGACGTCCTGACCCTGACCGTAGCTTTGGGGGTGGTTTCGACCACGTCTAGAGGGGTAGGGGGTGGTTTTTCGAAAAAATTTAACTTCAAGCCACTAACCTAAGCTAGCCAAAATGCATCCAACCTAACCCAACCTAAGTGTTGGGGGTGACCTCGGCTACGTTCAGGACCATCTCCGGGGGCAGCTCCGGGGGTGGATTGGGGGGTGGGGGGTAGTTTTCGAAAAAATTTTGGAAAAAAGTGCCTTGACCGATAGGGTATGTCTAGAGTGTATTATCGCGTCGGTAGGGGTAGTTTCACCTAGGGGTAGTTTTTACAAAAAATATGAAATTGCCGAAAATCAATCGGTTGGATCAACAGACAGTACGGGATATGTCTAGAGTCCAATAAGGAACGCTGCGGGGGTAGTTTCACCTAGGGGTAGTTTTTACAAAAAATATAAAATTGCCGAAAATCGACCGGCTGGATCAAATGACCGTATATGGTATGGTTAAAGTCCATCTTGGTGGGCTGTACGGGCGGTTTCACCTGTTTTTAGATCGCCAAAAATAATCGGGGTCCTAGGTAAAATCCACCCAGGCACCAGTTAAACCCGCCAAGGTAGAGCCAATATGGAGCACGCTATCGGTTAAAGCCAAACCGAGCCCGGCCACCCGGCAGCTAGGCCTTAGGTAAAGCTAACACGGAGCTAGCCCTCGGGTAAAGCCATCACGAGGCCGACCCCTAGGTAAAGTAACCCTGGAATAGCTCCGGTGGTGGGGGTAACTTTGGAAAGATTTAACGGTTATCTGATGACGTATCAGCGCTTGAGCGAGTCTAGGCAAGTAGTAGGCATACCCTAACTAGAGTGTTCTACCCTAAATAAATTGGCTGATGCAGGGCAAGGGGCAAACCCCCAGAGTTAACACACTATCTTGGATGTAGACCCACCCAAACCTCAGGCATAGCATCCCTGCAGCGGGGAGTTAGCCAACCCAAGGCAGGCCCTTAAGTAAAGCCTCTTTGGAGGTAGACTTTAAGTAAAGCTACCCAAGAGTCTGGCCAGGATGGTTGCTATATCAATTACAACCCATCGACCAAGACAAACACCTCCACCAAGTCCTAGGTAAAGCCATCCAGGTGTCAGACCATAGGTAAAGTAACCGAGGAGTCGAGCCTGAGGTAAAGCCAGCCAGGCCCTAGGTAAAGCTACCATTGAGGCAGACCATCGGTAAAGCTACCATGGAGTCGGGGCCTAGGTAAAGCTACCATGGAGTTAGACCATAGGTAAAGCAAACACGGAGCAAGGACACAGGTAAAAGCCATCTCGAAGCCAGCCGATAGGTAAAGTAACCCTGGATTCAGGTATCAAGTGGGGGTGGTTATCAAATAATATATGAAATTACCAAAAAAATGATCGGTTAGATCAAACGACCAACGACCTACATAGAGTTCAAATAGTCAACAAGTTGAATCAACCAATCACAACGCGGGGGCCCGGTAGGCCTACGTAAACGGTCAATGTAAGACGAGAAGGCCCATATAACGTGTTAAACCAATATATATGACAGCCCACATAATGTGTTAAACAAATATGCAAGCCTACATACATACTATGCTAGGCCGACACACTATGTCGGTAAATCACCGGCCAAAGCCTATATGAACTGAGATAGTTTCACCTCATATATCAGGCAGAACCACGGGCAGGCAACCGTATAATATGGGGAGTACTATAAGGTATAGCTAAACCAATATATACGATAGCCCACATAATGTGTTAAACAAATACGCAAGCTTGCATACATACTATGCTAGGCCTACATACATGAATCCCTAAATGCGCCTACTATGTCTGTAAACACAGGCCAAAACCTTTATGACCTGAGCTATTTTCACCTCTTCTATCAGGTAGATCCTGGCAACCATATAATATGGAAGGTACTATATGGTACATATACCAATGCATAACCTATCAAGCCCACGTAAAGGTTTAATATATTTGACGACGTATCGGCGTTCGAGCGACTCAGGTATTAGGCCCTCCATAACTAGAGGGGCAAGGGTTATGATTGTCAAAATTTGTCTATGCTACAAAATAATAAACAAAGCAATAAAACCCTGTCGTTTCAGGGAATACGCTTGACCGTGTGTTAGACATGTACAGACATGCAGAGATAACGCATTATCTAAAAACCGCAACGGCTGCCGGCGACCACTATAGCAGGCATAAAAACCCGCACGGCTGTGTCGTTGTGAATCTAGGCACGTGTTTATGCTTTGATTACTGTATCAAATTACTGTGTACTGTCGGCATACCAAGGCCTACATATATAATCAGAAATCAGTGTAAATAATCAAATAGCCTCAATGGACATCTCCTATAGCTGTAAATGTATCTAGATATAAAGGTATATATGGAGAAACACTAATAAAGAGGCCTATCACAAAACGTGAATAAATATATGTTATAAAACGATGCCAAGCCATCATGCATGCTATCATACATAGGCTTGTTTAGCCAACACACGTGATAGGACACATAATGTGTTAAACAAATATGCGTGTAAACCTGCATACATACTATGCCAAGCCGACTTACACGGGCCTACTATGTCTGTAAACCACTGGCCAAGGCCTATATGATCTGAGCTATTTACATCTCGTCTATCAGGTAGAACCTGGCAACTGTATAATACGGGAAGTACTATATGGTATAGCTAACAATGCTAACCTATATGGTATAGCTAACCTATCACGCCCATGACGGTCAACAAATATTACAATATAATTTAAAAAAAAAAGTCGCGCAACCTATATACATACAATGCTAAGCCAACTTTCAGGCATATATACTATGTTAAACCAGCATGCAATATACTCTAAATAGCCATATATACGCTGTTAAACCAATATGCAGGTTAGCCTATATACATCCTGTATTAGGCAAATATCCCCGTTACCCGCACAGGCCTATGTTAAGCCAGGATGAATGATAGCTTATATAGTGTGTTAAACAAATATGCTTGTAAACCTACATAAATAATATGCTAAGCCTACACACTGTGCTAAACAGATATGCGTGTAAATCTACATAAATACTATGCTAACCAGCATGGATGCTATCCTACATAAGCTTATATACTATGTTAAACCAGCATGCAATATACTCTAAATAGCCATATATACGCTGTTAAACAAATATGCGTGTAAACCCACATAAATACGCCAAGCCAATATCCGTGCTATAATAGATAGGCGTATATACTATGTTAGGCCTACATACTGCGTTAAACAAACATGTATGTAAGACGACAAGGGCCTACAAATTATATCCAATGCATAGTTTAGCTAAAGGGCTATCACACACTATCCTAAAAGCGGCCCGCAAATTACCACATAATACCTGATACATAGCTTGGCTAATCATTAACACATAGTATGACCCAACACATAATATTCGGTGCATAGCCTCGTTAAATAAGCATAAACCCCCCAAAATTGGCTTATCAATTATGTATGGTCTAGATATAGTCACACATGTCATTTCAAAAGTCAGCCGGAAAGAAACACTACCCTGGTATATAATATGTTAAACCAGCATGCAATATACTCTAAATAGCCGTATATACGCTGTTAAACAAATATGCGTGTAAACCGAATAAATACTATGGTAAGCCAACACGCATGCTATCATAGATAGACGTATATACTATGTTAGGCCTACATAATGTGTTAAACATATATGTGCGTAAGCTTGCATAGATATTATGCTAAGAAGACACGGGCCTACAAAGTATAACACATTATATCCGGTGCATAGTTTAGCTAAACGGCTATCACACACTATCCTACAAGCAGCCCACAAATTACCACAAAGTACCTGATACATAGCCTGGCTAATCATTAACACATAGTAGGCCCCAACACATAATATCTGGTGCATAGCCTCGCTAAATAAGCATAAACTCCCCAAAATTGGCTTATCAATTATGTATGGTCTAGATATAGTCACACATGTCATTTCAAAAGTCAGCTGGAAAGAAACACTAGCCTGGCTAATCATTATCACATAGTAGGCCCCAACACATAATCTCCAATGCATAGCCAGGCTAATGTTCATCATGTAGTACCCAATGCATAGCTTGAGTATGGTTTAACAAACAGTATCCAAAGCATAGCCTGACCAAGGGATATCACAAAGTATCCGTTGAGTAGGCTGATTACAAACCAAATAGTACCTGTTGCATAGCCAGGCTAATGCGTATCACATAGTACCCGATGCATAGTCTGACTAGGGCTAGCACATAGTATCCGAGGTATAGATTGACTAATGGTTAACACATGGTATCCAAAGCATAGCTAGGCTAGTGAATAACTAGTGGTTAGTTTGACTATCGTTAACACACACACAGTATCCGATGCGTAGCTTAGCTAATGGATAACACATAGTAACCTATGCTTAGCCTGACTAGGGCTAACACATAATATCCGACGAGTGGCGTGATATAAGCTAACACACAGTATCCGGATCGAATATGACGTCATCCAGGGCGAAGACGGCGGCTATGCTGATACCGTGATGGCCAGCGCAGGCTAGATCAAATAGCCAACGTTTCAACTAAACTACTGTCTTACGCTAAGTTTAACCGACCAACATACGCGAAGTTCAAACGAACAACATTTACACCAAGCTCAAATAGGCTACGGCCAGATCAACGTTTCATCTATTCAACGTTGAAAAACTTACGCTAATCAACCAGCAAACTGACACCTGGTTCAAATGGGTTATGGTTAGTGAAGGCACCGGCAAAAGCCTTAGGCCTTAGACATAGCTACCAACGCATACCAAAATAGCTATGCAGAAACCGTCAAGGCCATTACACATATTGTGCAGGTATGTTCTCCATCAAACCGAGACGTTAGACACCATCTCTGTAAAACAGCTAACAAATTATACTCTACCACAATAGGTATGTCAAAACTGTTACCGGCTCATAATCTAAGACAGTGGTTACGTAACGCCCTTTATCAATTTAAGACCTTAAGAGATATCTTCGTAAAGACAGCTACCCATCCATACTATATCACAATAGTTACGTTAGAGCTACCGCTGCTCACCCTACCATAATAGCTACATACAGACGGTTAATATTGCATAAACTATCACAAGACTTATGTAAAAACAGCTATGCATAACCTGTCACACAATAACTGCGTAAAGGCAGCTAACAAGGCCTACCCCATTAAAATAGCTACGAAAAGATAACATCCAATACATACCCTATCATATTAGCCGTGTAAAGACAATAAATGCGTAAAGGCAGCTAACAATGCCTACCCCATTAAAATAGCTACGAAAAGATAACAACCAATACATAACTTATCATAATAGCTATGTAAAGACAGCTAAAGATGCATAACCTAACTCAGTAATGATTGCTATTAAATAATGAACCATTACACTAGCCACGTAAAGACAGCTACCAGCATCACAATAGCTACGTAAAAACAGTTATCGATCCGTGACCAAGATAATACTTACGTAAGATCTATATCAGTGCTAAGACAATAGCTCCGTAAGGAAAACCTACCACTTCATGAACTACGACAACAGCAGGGTGTGGACGGCTACCAATACATTACTTATCACAGCTACCAACACATAACTCGTCACACTAGCTAAGTAAATAGCGCCACGACTGAATAGCCTATCACACAGGCCAAATGAGGGTCACTAACTAAACCATCACAATATCTCTGTACATGGTAGATGGCGTGATGATCCTCATCGTTATCGCACACCTAACAGTAGGTTAGGTTAGAAGCACTCTGGCTAGCTTAGGTTAGTGGGTTGAAAATAATTTTTTCTAAAAACTACCCCTCTAGACGTGGTTGAACACCCAACAGTAGGTTAGGTTAGAAGCACTCTGGCCAGCTTAGGTTAGTGGGTTGAAAATAATTTTTCCTAAAAACTACCCCTCTAGACGTGGTTGAACCCGCCCCCAAGGCTACGATCAAGGTCACATCGACCGCCTGCATCATCCAAAACCACCCCTAACTTTCAAAGGTTGGTCGTATCTCCATCACGGGCATCGCTGACCAGTGGTTGTAGAAGTTAGGGGTGGTTTTGGATGATGCAGGCGGTCGATGTGACCTTGATCGTAGCCTTGGGGGAGGGTTCAACCACGTCTAGAGGGGTAGTTTTTAGGAAAAATTATTTTCAACCCACTAACCTAAGCTGGCCAGAGTGCTTCTAACCTAACCTACTGTTGGGTGTTCAACCACGTCTAGAGGGGTAGTTTTTAGAAAAAATTATTTTCAACCCACTAACCTAAGCTAGCCAGAGTGCTTCTAACCTAACCTACTGTTAGGTGTGCGATAACGATGAGGATCATCACGCCATCTACCATGTACAGAGATATTGTGATGGTTTAGTTAGTGACCCTCATTTGGCCTGTGTGATAGGCTATTCAGTCGTGGCGCTATTTACTTAGCTAGTGTGACGAGTTATGTGTTGGTAGCTGTGATAAGTAATGTATTGGTAGCCGTCCACACCCTGCTGTTGTCGTAGTTCATGAAGTGGTAGGTTTTCCTTACGGAGCTATTGTCTTAGCACTGATATAGATCTTACGTAAGTATTATCTTGGTCACGGATCGATAACTGTTTTTACGTAGCTATTGTGATGCTGGTAGCTGTCTTTACGTGGCTAGTGTAATGGTTCATTATTTAATAGCAATCATTACTGAGTTAGGTTATGCATCTTTAGCTGTCTTTACATAGCTATTATGATAAGTTATGTATTGGTTGTTATCTTTTCGTAGCTATTTTAATGGGGTAGGCATTGTTAGCTGCCTTTACGCATTTATTGTCTTTACACGGCTAATATGATAGGGTATGTATTGGATGTTATCTTTTCGTAGCTATTTTAATGGGGTAGGCCTTGTTAGCTGCCTTTACGCAGTTATTGTGTGACAGGTTATGCATAGCTGTTTTTACATAAGTCTTGTGATAGTTTATGCAATATTAACCGTCTGTATGTAGCTATTATGGTAGGGTGAGCAGCGGTAGCTCTAACGTAACTATTGTGATATAGTATGGATGGGTAGCTGTCTTTACGAAGATATCTCTTAAGGTCTTAAATTGATAAAGGGCGTTACGTAACCACTGTCTTAGATTATGAGCCGGTAACAGTTTTGACATACCTATTGTGGTAGAGTATAATTTGTTAGCTGTTTTACAGAGATGGTGTCTAACGTCTCGGTTTGATGGAGAACATACCTGCACAATATGTGTAATGGCCTTGACGGTTTCTGCATAGCTATTTTGGTATGCGTTGGTAGCTATGTCTAAGGCCTAAGGCTTTTGCCGGTGCCTTCACTAACCATAACCCATTTGAACCAGGTGTCAGTTTGCTGGTTGATTAGCGTAAGTTTTTCAACGTTGAATAGATGAAACGTTGATCTGGCCGTAGCCTATTTGAGCTTGGTGTAAATGTTGTTCGTTTGAACTTCGCGTATGTTGGTCGGTTAAACTTAGCGTAAGACAGTAGTTTAGTTGAAACGTTGGCTATTTGATCTAGCCTGCGCTGGCCATCACGGTATCAGCATAGCCGCCGTCTTCGCCCTGGATGACGTCATATTCGATCCGGATACTGTGTGTTAGCTTATATCACGCCACTCGTCGGATATTATGTGTTAGCCCTAGTCAGGCTAAGCATAGGTTACTATGTGTTATCCATTAGCTAAGCTACGCATCGGATACTGTGTGTGTGTTAACGATAGTCAAACTAACCACTAGTTATTCACTAGCCTAGCTATGCTTTGGATACCATGTGTTAACCATTAGTCAATCTATACCTCGGATACTATGTGCTAGCCCTAGTCAGACTATGCATCGGGTACTATGTGATACGCATTAGCCTGGCTATGCAACAGGTACTATTTGGTTTGTAATCAGCCTACTCAACGGATACTTTGTGATATCCCTTGGTCAGGCTATGCTTTGGATACTGTTTGTTAAACCATACTCAAGCTATGCATTGGGTACTACATGATGAACATTAGCCTGGCTATGCATTGGAGATTATGTGTTGGGGCCTACTATGTGATAATGATTAGCCAGGCTAGTGTTTCTTTCCAGCTGACTTTTGAAATGACATGTGTGACTATATCTAGACCATACATAATTGATAAGCCAATTTTGGGGAGTTTATGCTTATTTAGCGAGGCTATGCACCAGATATTATGTGTTGGGGCCTACTATGTGTTAATGATTAGCCAGGCTATGTATCAGGTACTTTGTGGTAATTTGTGGGCTGCTTGTAGGATAGTGTGTGATAGCCGTTTAGCTAAACTATGCACCGGATATAATGTGTTATACTTTGTAGGCCCGTGTCTTCTTAGCATAATATCTATGCAAGCTTACGCACATATATGTTTAACACATTATGTAGGCCTAACATAGTATATACGTCTATCTATGATAGCATGCGTGTTGGCTTACCATAGTATTTATTCGGTTTACACGCATATTTGTTTAACAGCGTATATACGGCTATTTAGAGTATATTGCATGCTGGTTTAACATATTATATACCAGGGTAGTGTTTCTTTCCGGCTGACTTTTGAAATGACATGTGTGACTATATCTAGACCATACATAATTGATAAGCCAATTTTGGGGGGTTTATGCTTATTTAACGAGGCTATGCACCGAATATTATGTGTTGGGTCATACTATGTGTTAATGATTAGCCAAGCTATGTATCAGGTATTATGTGGTAATTTGCGGGCCGCTTTTAGGATAGTGTGTGATAGCCCTTTAGCTAAACTATGCATTGGATATAATTTGTAGGCCCTTGTCGTCTTACATACATGTTTGTTTAACGCAGTATGTAGGCCTAACATAGTATATACGCCTATCTATTATAGCACGGATATTGGCTTGGCGTATTTATGTGGGTTTACACGCATATTTGTTTAACAGCGTATATATGGCTATTTAGAGTATATTGCATGCTGGTTTAACATAGTATATAAGCTTATGTAGGATAGCATCCATGCTGGTTAGCATAGTATTTATGTAGATTTACACGCATATCTGTTTAGCACAGTGTGTAGGCTTAGCATATTATTTATGTAGGTTTACAAGCATATTTGTTTAACACACTATATAAGCTATCATTCATCCTGGCTTAACATAGGCCTGTGCGGGTAACGGGGATATTTGCCTAATACAGGATGTATATAGGCTAACCTGCATATTGGTTTAACAGCGTATATATGGCTATTTAGAGTATATTGCATGCTGGTTTAACATAGTATATATGCCTGAAAGTTGGCTTAGCATTGTATGTATATAGGTTGCGCGACTTTTTTTTTTAAATTATATTGTAATATTTGTTGACCGTCATGGGCGTGATAGGTTAGCTATACCATATAGGTTAGCATTGTTAGCTATACCATATAGTACTTCCCGTATTATACAGTTGCCAGGTTCTACCTGATAGACGAGATGTAAATAGCTCAGATCATATAGGCCTTGGCCAGTGGTTTACAGACATAGTAGGCCCGTGTAAGTCGGCTTGGCATAGTATGTATGCAGGTTTACACGCATATTTGTTTAACACATTATGTGTCCTATCACGTGTGTTGGCTAAACAAGCCTATGTATGATAGCATGCATGATGGCTTGGCATCGTTTTATAACATATATTTATTCACGTTTTGTGATAGGCCTCTTTATTAGTGTTTCTCCATATATACCTTTATATCTAGATACATTTACAGCTATAGGAGATGTCCATTGAGGCTATTTGATTATTTACACTGATTTCTGATTATATATGTAGGCCTTGGTATGCCGACAGTACACAGTAATTTGATACAGTAATCAAAGCATAAACACGTGCCTAGATTCACAACGACACAGCCGTGCGGGTTTTTATGCCTGCTATAGTGGTCGCCGGCAGCCGTTGCGGTTTTTAGATAATGCGTTATCTCTGCATGTCTGTACATGTCTAACACACGGTCAAGCGTATTCCCTGAAACGACAGGGTTTTATTGCTTTGTTTATTATTTTGTAGCATAGACAAATTTTGACAATCATAACCCTTGCCCCTCTAGTTATGGAGGGCCTAATACCTGAGTCGCTCGAACGCCGATACGTCGTCAAATATATTAAACCTTTACGTGGGCTTGATAGGTTATGCATTGGTATATGTACCATATAGTACCTTCCATATTATATGGTTGCCAGGATCTACCTGATAGAAGAGGTGAAAATAGCTCAGGTCATAAAGGTTTTGGCCTGTGTTTACAGACATAGTAGGCGCATTTAGGGATTCATGTATGTAGGCCTAGCATAGTATGTATGCAAGCTTGCGTATTTGTTTAACACATTATGTGGGCTATCGTATATATTGGTTTAGCTATACCTTATAGTACTCCCCATATTATACGGTTGCCTGCCCGTGGTTCTGCCTGATATATGAGGTGAAACTATCTCAGTTCATATAGGCTTTGGCCGGTGATTTACCGACATAGTGTGTCGGCCTAGCATAGTATGTATGTAGGCTTGCATATTTGTTTAACACATTATGTGGGCTGTCATATATATTGGTTTAACACGTTATATGGGCCTTCTCGTCTTACATTGACCGTTTACGTAGGCCTACCGGGCCCCCGCGTTGTGATTGGTTGATTCAACTTGTTGACTATTTGAACTCTATGTAGGTCGTTGGTCGTTTGATCTAACCGATCATTTTTTTGGTAATTTCATATATTATTTGATAACCACCCCCACTTGATACCTGAATCCAGGGTTACTTTACCTATCGGCTGGCTTCGAGATGGCTTTTACCTGTGTCCTTGCTCCGTGTTTGCTTTACCTATGGTCTAACTCCATGGTAGCTTTACCTAGGCCCCGACTCCATGGTAGCTTTACCGATGGTCTGCCTCAATGGTAGCTTTACCTAGGGCCTGGCTGGCTTTACCTCAGGCTCGACTCCTCGGTTACTTTACCTATGGTCTGACACCTGGATGGCTTTACCTAGGACTTGGTGGAGGTGTTTGTCTTGGTCGATGGGTTGTAATTGATATAGCAACCATCCTGGCCAGACTCTTGGGTAGCTTTACTTAAAGTCTACCTCCAAAGAGGCTTTACTTAAGGGCCTGCCTTGGGTTGGCTAACTCCCCGCTGCAGGGATGCTATGCCTGAGGTTTGGGTGGGTCTACATCCAAGATAGTGTGTTAACTCTGGGGGTTTGCCCCTTGCCCTGCATCAGCCAATTTATTTAGGGTAGAACACTCTAGTTAGGGTATGCCTACTACTTGCCTAGACTCGCTCAAGCGCTGATACGTCATCAGATAACCGTTAAATCTTTCCAAAGTTACCCCCACCACCGGAGCTATTCCAGGGTTACTTTACCTAGGGGTCGGCCTCGTGATGGCTTTACCCGAGGGCTAGCTCCGTGTTAGCTTTACCTAAGGCCTAGCTGCCGGGTGGCCGGGCTCGGTTTGGCTTTAACCGATAGCGTGCTCCATATTGGCTCTACCTTGGCGGGTTTAACTGGTGCCTGGGTGGATTTTACCTAGGACCCCGATTATTTTTGGCGATCTAAAAACAGGTGAAACCGCCCGTACAGCCCACCAAGATGGACTTTAACCATACCATATACGGTCATTTGATCCAGCCGGTCGATTTTCGGCAATTTTATATTTTTTGTAAAAACTACCCCTAGGTGAAACTACCCCCGCAGCGTTCCTTATTGGACTCTAGACATATCCCGTACTGTCTGTTGATCCAACCGATTGATTTTCGGCAATTTCATATTTTTTGTAAAAACTACCCCTAGGTGAAACTACCCCTACCGACGCGATAATACACTCTAGACATACCCTATCGGTCAAGGCACTTTTTTCCAAAATTTTTTCGAAAACTACCCCCCACCCCCCAATCCACCCCCGGAGCTGCCCCCGGAGATGGTCCTGAACGTAGCCGAGGTCACCCCCAACACTTAGGTTGGGTTAGGTTGGATGCATTTTGGCTAGCTTAGGTTAGTGGCTTGAAGTTAAATTTTTTCGAAAAACCACCCCCTACCCCTCTAGACGTGGTCGAAACCACCCCCAAAGCTACGGTCAGGGTCAGGACGTCCGCCCGCATCATCCGAAACTACCCCTGTAGTCCTAGGTTACGTAGCGGCCGATTTTGTTTTTTTTTTTCGATAAAACTACCCCCTACCCCCCTGAACGTGGTCAAAACCACCCCTTGGTCTGGGGTCACGGCCGGGATGACCTTGAGCATCATCCAAAACTACCCCTATAGTCCTAGGTTACGTAGCGGCCGAGTTTAGGGGTGGGCGCGCTATTCTATGCCCTGTTCTACTAACATAACTTTTTCCGAACGTTATAGTCAACAAAGTCTACGGGTTAAGTAATTAATTTTCGTGTTATATTAAAATTTGAGCAACAATATGTGCTCTAAATATTTTAATAATAGGAGAATGATTGACTTTTCCTTTTATATAATTTTCTAAAAGTTAAAAAGTAACTTTTGTTTGGTTAGTAGGCTCTAAATTTGAAGTAAATGAGTCTTATTTTTTTCATTCAAATTCAATGTTTATAAATATGAATTTCTTAAAATAAAAATTAGCCAAAATAAAACCCGCTTGGAATTTTATTTTTATAAACTTGACAGATGTGCCAGATTTTAACTTTTTATCTGGTTTGAACCATCAGAGCAAATATTCGTGAGCAAGTATCGTGATTGGTTGATGGAAAATACAATAACAATTACCCTACCGCAGCAATACGAGTATAATAATATAGTGTTGGTGTATAGTGTACATGTACATAACCTATATAATAAAGTGCAGTAAAACAGACAGCCCATTTCACTGCTGCGAAACAGTGTGGTGGGGGAAAGGAGTGGGGATGGCCTTTTGCCAGCTGTTAGAGTCTACCAACATATTCTTCTCGCTTGGAAGTTTATAGTTGGCTTTCCGCTCTTGGATTGGAATGTTAGTCAACGTAACAGCAAACTTGAATTTTCTCGTGGCTGCATGTACGTTGATTAGCATGTCCTATTCATAAACAGTTTATGTGATTAGAAGTGATAATAAATAAAGAAGTGAATAAATTTGATTACAATTAATTTCGTGCCAAAACTCGAACTGGTTAAGTCGCTGTCGCTCTGTTTAGTGATCAAACTGTTTGCTGTTAAACCTTGAATTAATTTTGTATGATTAATTAGTCTAGTGTTGAGATAGTGGTGGGAATTACCTTTTTTTATAGATATTATAAGGTCTAACCTTTGTACTATTACTAAACTATCATGTGTTTAGATTACTAACTTTAGCCATGATCAACAACAAACTATGCATACTAAACTTTAAGGAGAACAAAATACTGAACTTTAAAGTTTTCTTGCATAGAAATGATTGGTTAGTTACATTTTTAAATTTCTATCTGTGACAGTTTATTTGCAAAAAAGGTGTATTATGAATTTATAAATTTTCAATTTAAAAGCAGTCGTGTTCATGCAAAACACCCAACGAAATAAAATACACCATAATTTTAAAGTAAATATTAAAAATTATAATAAAACATTTGAGATAAAAGAACATTTTCAGCTAACTTTAGAAGAGTGCTTTTATTGTGTTAATTCAAAGGCAAGCTAGCAGTGTTGCGGTGCTCTGGAGCTGTTTTCAAATCTCACTACGGTTATTTCCAGCTGATGACCTTAACTCCTTGATAGCAGGGAAAAAGGTAATATTTTAATAATACTTACTTTATAAAATATTTAGATTACTCAATATTAGTCTGCCGAATTTAGAAAAAAGTGTAAAATTATTGTAAACAAAAAACAAGACCCAGACTACACTCTAAAACAATAAAGCTTTGTTCAAGTCAGTGTTTGGGGGAAAATACAAATCAGACAATTGATTTACAAGGCCATAAGTTGAATACAAATGTAGGCCAACTTGTTCTGACCATTTGAGATACTGGAAACTTCCACATATACATACAACACACACACACACACACACACACACACACACACACACACACACACACACACACGCACGCGCGGGCACGCACGTGCCAGAAGACATAATATTATTATGCATTGTTTGTTTATGATAACAGAAATTTTAGCGATTTTTTTTATCCTTGTTTTTTAATATTTACCCATGTTTAAAAGGAAATGAAAGATTTATTAGTTAACTGCTCATTTTAAAGTGAACAATTGCAAACAGCCCGCCCACTAGGTAATGTGCATCTTGGTGTAGATATCATAGATATTTTTAATACATACATTTATTGAATTTTATTTCAACGTTTTTTAAATTTTATTCTATTTTGCCTATGGTCTAACTCGACAGTCAAATAAACACCATGTTTATCAAAACCATTCATGAAAATAATAATAACGTCCAGGATACAAGATTGACCATATTTTCATAGTGTAATCAGTAAGTCGACTAAATATTATCTGTCGTATGTAAGATAGGAGTATAAATTGAATGAAACATATTATTTCGTAATATAATGTTTTTTTTTGTTCCTGTGTGATTGTTGACCTTACAATTAAACCAGTGTTAAATAACTATGAAGTACAAAACCATTTATTTATAAAATCATTGGGCAGTAGTTTAAAAAGTTTATGTGTTACATTACAACAAGCAACGGTAATTATTTACTTTAGCACGTAAGCGATTTCGGGCGAAAAATTTTACCGGCCGATGCAGAAACTCATAAAGAATAAACAAAAAAATAATAACACTTTCGCTGACGTCCCAAATATTCACAATTTTGAAAAAAAATTATTACACCCTCCACTCCCTCTACGGTCACCTAAGATCACACAAAGTCAATGTTTTACCTTGATTTTGTTACTATGAAGGTTAATTTTTTATCACATTTTAGTTGGGACTACGTTTTTGGGCGCGCAGTAGCAACAGCTCAATGTACTACGTTTAGACATGAATATACCTATAAAGTATCCAGTCAGGATAGATGTGGTTGTAATTTTATACAACAAAACTATGTCGGCCTACCTATATTAAAATATTCATTAAGAGTTTCTGCATCGGCCGGTAAAATTCCTCGGGATATCTCATACTTTACATGTGTAGATTTGTTTTGTATATTTTAATGTAGGCATATAGTAATGTTGTATAAAATTACAACCAAATCCATCCTAACAAGATACTTTATATGTATATTTTAATATAGGCATATAGTAATGTTGTATAAAATTACAACCAAATCCATCTTAACTAGATACTTTATATGAATATTTTAATATTGGCATATATTAATGTTATATAAAATTACAACCAAATCCATCTTAACAAGATACTTTATATGTATATTTTAATATAGGCATATAGTAATGTTGTATAAAATTACAACCAAATCCATCCTAACAAGATACTTTATATGTATATTTTAATATTGGCATATAGTAATGTGGTATAAAATTACAACCAAATCCATCCTAACAAGATACTTTATATGTATATTTTAATATAGGCATATAGTAATGTTATATAAAATTACAACCAAATCCATCCTAACAAGATACTTTATATGTATATTTTAATATACGCATATAGTAATGTTATACTAAATTACAAACAATTCTATCCTGACAAGATACTTTATATGTATATTTTAATATAGGTACATAGAAATGTTGTGTAAAATTACAACCAAATCTATCCTGACTGGATACTTCATAGGGTATGTCTAGACGTAGTACAGTGCGCTGTTGCTACTGCGCACCCAAAAACGTAGTCCCAACTAAAATGTGATACAAAATTAACCTTCCGTGGTAAACAAAAGTTTAAATAATAACGTACGAGTATATTTTTCGAGGCATTTTGCTAGTTTCAAAGTAAAACAATCAAGGCAAAACATTCATTTTGTAAGGTTTTAGGTGACCGTATAGGCGGTAGCGGGTGTAATAGTTTTTTCTAAAATTGTAATAATTTGGGACGACAGTGATAGTTTTTTAAAATTTTAAAAAACTATTCGTTATAAGATTCTGCATTGGCCGGTCCCCGACGAAATAGCTTACGGGTCTAAAGTAAACATTACCCAAGCAAAACAATTATTTAAGACGAAACTTTATAAATATTAAGAGACATTGATGAAGATCACCACGGAGCGATTGAAAACATTCTGTCCCAGTAAGTTTTTACAAATTTACAATATAAATTAAATTTCGAATAGTCGTTAACTAATGTAAAAGCGATTAATTTATAAATACGTTAACACGCTAGTATGCCGTTTATAGTAGTTCGAAAACTATTATTTATGTATTCTTCTGCTGCATCTACGCTATGAAATATTCAAACTAATAATTTTCTACAATTTTAATTTAAAATTTATATTTATGAAATTGGATGGATTAACTTAAAAAATGCACTAAAACCTACCCAATTAAACACTGACTTATACGGGGATTTACTGGTAGTCACCACCCCTCATTCGCCCTGGTTGGGGAAGGGGTCTACTTTCAGTTAGCGACCTCGGTCATCACCATTATTTCTCCCTTTCTTAGACTTGATCTTTATTCTCATTCATTCCTTTTCGCTCTTCCTCTACACGGTGGTGTAATCGGTAGACAGCTTCCACGGTACTCGATCCTGCCTCTATCTTCCTATATACTCTACTAAGGGGTTTTGGACATTCTAGGGAAGTTGAGCAAAATTTTAAAAATTAAATGCAAATGTGTGCCACTCTATCGCTTAAAACTAGACACAAGTTGAGAAAATGAATGAGATAAATTTGTTTTTAATTTTAAAACATTCAAAATTTAAAAAGGATTCAATGAACATTAATTTTAGGTACATTTACAAAGTAGTATTTATTTGGGAGTTCAGATGGACATGCATCTACGTCTCCAAAGGAATGTCTTGATGTACTACTGGTAACGTAGACCCTATGATCTCCTAAGAGAGTGGGCGTAGCTGCATAAGTACCCAAACTTCTCAAGTCGTCGTTCTTAAGCCAGGATGTTTCATATCCTTACTCTAAATATATGTATCTCAAAAATTTCTTCCTTTCCTTCATAAGCGACAATAGTAACATCGGTTGATGAAGATAAAACAGAGCAAAAATATATTTTTGACGTAGCTGATAGTTTTCCCTTTCAAAAAGCGGGACTTCAAAGTTTAGGATTGCTTCGATTGTAAGAATTTTAAGGCTACCTGTAAATGTTATTGTTGGCTATACTATATCTTGTCATAACGCATTGCAATGTGTTACTTGGCGACGTCTAGCAGTGCTCAGGACGTCATTGAATCAAAACATTTTATTCCAACTCGAAATGTTGCCTTTGGTGCGTAGTTATGTATGTACTGGTCAAAAGAATTATCGCTTGGTACAAATCTAAAGATAAACAGTAATAGTTTACCACTTTCGATTATTTTTTGTTATTGACATATATTACTTAAAAATATATTCTAAACATTTATTTAAAACTTTAACATATATAACTTATATGAAAACCATAATAATAATTATTACTAGCTTGGAAACCTAGAAAAATTAATAAATCCTCGTTCCGACGACAAAATTTTAAGAATTTGAGGAAGAAAACACCTAACCTCACTTCCAAGACATCCCAAGGGCATAAAATCATTTTATTTTTGTAAAACTGAGTACTACATTACAGTATTGTTATAAAGTAATTGGTTAGGATAAATTTAGTTTTATAAGAAAATAATTACTAATCTGAGTTGGGATATGGAGTGAATCTCTGCTTTCTTGTTCCTTCCGGCGCCGGTAATGCAAAGTCGTATAATATAAAAAATTCACTTTTCGTCACTTCGCGTGTTATCAAGTTATCTTGTATTGGTAAAGTTTATTATTTTTTTAACAATAAATCTAGCTTAACTAGATATTCTGTAGCTATATTTGAATGTAACTATCTAATAATATAATACAATATGCTGCAGCACTTGAATATTTAAATCATACAGAACTGTTTATGAAGTCAAGTTATCAAAATTTTAGATTTTGGCCGGTTATTTGCAGGTTTTGAGCTATTATATGTTCAAAATAAGGTTTTCTGTTATAGTGAGACCTTCCTACACAGTTGTATGTGTCTTAAACGTCTGGGTAGGGCTCTGATGTTTTTAGAATTTTAGCACTATTTATGTTTTCTGACTTTTAAAATCATTTTCTCCTTATTTAGAATGTATTTTTAAGTAAAATATGTGAAAACCAGAAACTTCGAAGGTGGACTAACGGTAAAATATAAATTACCATGATGGTAACTGTAATAAAAAACTGAGATTTATCAGAGAGAAATGTATTATGAACATCTGAGAAACCTTTGCCTTGGACAACGTTCATGGCAACAAAGTTCATGGTATATTTTACCATGATTGTAATGGATTTTGGAGTTCAGGGATATCTAGTATCAGTAGTTGTGGGTTGTATACGCGTAGACACACATTATCAGCTTTTCTCGTTTTATTGCTTTTTGTAAATCTTTTCATAATTGTATGTAAGTTTCTTAATATCTGGTAATTATTTTTAGAAGAAAATTCACTTACCCTAGAAATCTTTTATGAAATAAATGTAATAGTTAGATTACTTTCAAGGTGAATAGAAATGTAGCCCATTATAGCCTGACGGGAGGGATAAGGCGAGGTAGGTAGGAACCATCCCTCGTAGTTGGGGGAGAATCACGGGCTCATAGAGAAGATGCTATTTCCTATTATACCCAAAGAGTTAGAACGGTTTCCTGACGGGAGGGATAAGGTGAGGTAGGTAGGAACCATCCCTCGTAGTTGGGGGAGAATCACGGGCTCATAGAGAAGATGCTATTTCCTATTATACCCAAAGAGTTAGAACGGTTTCCTGACGGGAGGGATAAGGTGAGGTAGGTAGGAACCATCCCTCGTAGTTGGGGGAGAATCACGGGCTCATAGAGAAGATGCTATTTCCTATTATACCCAAAGAGTTAGAACGGTTTCCTGACGGGAGGGATAAGGTGAGGTAGGTAGGAACCATCCCTCGTAGTTGGGGGAGAATGACGGGCTCATAGAGAAGATGCTATTTCCTATTATACCCAAAGAGTTAGAACGGTTTCCTGACGGGAGGGATAAGGTGAGGTAGGTAGGAACCATCCCTCGTAGTTGGGGGAGAATCACGGGCTCATAGAGAAGATGCTATTTCCTATTATACCCAAAGAGTTAGAACGGTTTCCTGACGGGAGGGATAAGGTGAGGTAGGTAGGAACCATCCCTCGTAGTTGGGGGAGAATCACGGGCTCATAGAGAAGATGCTATTTCCTATGATACCCAAAGAGTTAGAACGGTTTCCTGACGGGAGGGATAAGGTGAGGTAGGTAGGAACCATCCCTCGTAGTTGGGGGAGAATCACGGGCTCATAGAGAAGATGCTATTTCCTATTATACCCAAAGAGTTAGAACGGTTTCCTGACGGGAGGGATAAGGTGAGGTAGGTAGGAACCATCCCTCGTAGTTGGGGGAGAATGACGGGCTCATAGAGAAGATGCTATTTCCTATTATACCCAAAGAGTTAGAACGGTTTCCTGACGGGAGGGATAAGGTGAGGTAGGTAGGAACCATCCCTCGTAGTTGGGGGAGAATCACGGGCTCATAGAGAAGATGCTATTTCCTATTATACCCAAAGAGTTAGAACGGTTTCCTGACGGGAGGGATAAGGTGAGGTAGGTAGGAACCATCCCTCGTAGTTGGGGGAGAATCACGGGCTCATAGAGAAGATGCTATTTCCTATGATACCCAAAGAGTTAGAACGGTTTCCTGACGGGAGGGATAAGGTGAGGTAGGTAGGAACCATCCCTCGTAGTTGGGGGAGAATCACGGGCTCATAGAGAAGATGCTATTTCCTATTATACCCAAAGAGTTAGAACGGTTTCCTGACGGGAGGGATAAGGTGAGGTAGGTAGGAACCATCCCTCGTAGTTGGGGGAGAATCACGGGCTCATAGAGAAGATGCTATTTCCTATTATACCCAAAGAGTTAGAACGGTTTCCTGACGGGAGGGATAAGGTGAGGTAGGTAGGAACCATCCCTCGTAGTTGGGGGAGAACCACGGGTTCATAGAGAAGATGCTATTTCCTATGATACACAAGGAGTTAGAACGGTTTCCGGACTAGAGGGATAAGGTGAGGTAGGTAGGAACCATCCCTCGTAGTTGGGGGAGAATGACGGGCTCATAGAGAAGATGCTATTTCCTATTATACCCAAGGAGTTAGAACGGTTTCCTGACGGGAGGGATAAGGTGAGGTAGGTAGGAACCATCCCTCGTAGTTGGGGGAGAATGACGGGGTCATAGAGAAGATGCTATTTCCTATTATACCCAAGGAGTTAGAACGGTTGCCTTATACGGGAGGGATAAGGTGAGGTAGGTAGGAATCATTCCCGGTAGTTACGGAAGAACAAAGGCCTCATAGAGAAGTTGTTATTTCCTATGATACCCAGTAACCTTTGACTAATATTCCCTGTCAAGTATAAAGACAGGTTCTAAATACACCCTCTTGTAAGAATAATGATTAGGAGGGCTAGATAGAATTAGGCAGGACGTGATGATCCCCTGATACTAGGAATAGGAAGAAGTTATGGCATCTCGTGAGTAGGGTGCTTACCTGAACTAGATTGAATTTATCAGGGTCAGAAAGAGTTTACGCCCACTTCTTTTAAGAAGAATGGAGTTTAGACAGAATTGAAAATTATCCCAAAAGCAGGCTCGTTTACCTGAACTAGGCCATCTCCCAGCTGGAATGGAGGTCTCTCCCGCTCCCCAGCGTTCAGTAAAACATTAATACTAATTTTTTTTTATTGTAAACAATTGGGTTTCAGAATTTTCAGAAAATCATTATATTCTCTGATAAAATACTAGAGTTTATACATTAGGAAAATTTTGAAGGACAGAAATAAATTCACAGTAATGCGTTGAAAATATCAAAATGCTATTCGCTGGGTTAAATAAACAAAGTCTTTATTTTGCTAAGTGAAACTAATGTGATTCAAAGCATAAGTTACTGAGCTTGAAGGTTCATTCTGTTCAAACGACACTAAGTATCCTTGCTTTGGTAAACTAATCCAAGTCAAGTTTTTTATTGTAAGTAAATTAGTCCAGTTCAAGTTTTGTGTTTAGGTGAACTAGTCCAAGTAAGGTTTTATGATGTAGGTGAATTAGTTCAGGCCAGGTTTGTACTTAGGTGAACTAGTCCAAGTAAGGTTTTGTGTTGTAGGTGAATTAGTTCAGGTCAGGTTTTCTGTTTAGGTGAACTAGTCCAAGTCAAGTTGTTTGTTGTAGGTGAATTATTAGTCCAGGTCAAGTTTTGTGTTGTAGGTGAATAAGTCCAGATCAAGTTTTTTGTTTAGGTGAACTACTCCAAGTCAAATGGTTGTGTTGTAGGCGATCTAGCCCAGATCAGGTTTTGTGTTGTAGGTGAACTTGTCGAGGTTAGGTTTTGTGTTGCAGGTGAATTAGTCCAGGTCAGGTTTTGTGTTGCAGGCGAACTTGTTCAGGTCAGGTTTTGTGTTGTAGTTGAACTAGTCCAAGTCAAATGGTTGTGTTATAGGTGAAATAGTTTAAGACAAGTGGTTGTGTTGTAGCCGAACTAGTCCTGGTCTAGTTTTATGTTGTGGGTGAATTAGTCCTAGGTGAACTAGTCCTGGTCAGGTCTGGGATGTAGCCTGATTTTAAGTTAATATAATCTCCTGGGTAAGTAATTAGTTGTAGTTTTCTTGTTTGTTTTCTAATAAAATGCTTATCTGCATTTTCCCGCCATCCCCCTAAAAGTCCATGAACATCAAAAATATTTACCAGTTAAATAATTTAATATCCCTTGGGAATTAATTTGTTTAAGTGATCTCATTTTATTTTCTCTTAGGCCGAACTATTTTCTAAACAGTTTGGTCTTTTATACTCTGTGTAAGGTTTGCTTTAATTGAATTTATTTACCGATTTATTAGATCCATTGGTAAATACATCAGTATGCCATCTGTATTTACCTGCTCATTACAACAATCAGGCGGCTGAGTGGACTAATGGATAGAGCACTTGGCTGCTACTCAAAATGATGTAGGTCAAATCGCTGTTTGGGGCAAAGAATTTCTACAGCCGTTTCCAGCCCTTAGGTTGACTAGGTCTATAAAAATGAGTACCTAGAAACAATCCTAGGATAAAAACGGGAGGTTTTAAAGCGTAGGGCTATCCTATCCACATTACCTTCCTTGAGGATTGGATTGTCTATGAAGGCAACTCAACCTAGCCTCTTCAATTGTTTGGCATCATAAACATAGCAGACACCTTCGTTTATAGACAAAAATTTGTTACATTATCGAAAGGAATATAATATCGAACATTAATAGAAGATTCTTTACTCTACTAGAGAAAAGAATTTGAAAAAGCGCCTTCTGTTCAATGTCATACGATAGAAGTGCGAACGTGAAATCCTTGGAAGTTCAACAACTAACTAAGTATTACGTCGGTTTTTAAATAATTCAACAAGTTACTAAATCAAAGATTAAATTGAGAAAATTACTGAATACACTTGGACTACTTCAAGCCAGTTGTTGTGTTGTATTTACGAACTTGGGTCTTATTTGTTTTACTAGAACCTACATTAAATTTAGTTATTTGTGTGTGTGTGTGTGTGTATTAAAAGATAAGTGGTGTGATATGTTTGTATCATACTTGTGTGCAAACGATTAAAGTTACCAGCGGCAGTGTCAGGGACATTTAAAATTATGTCAAGATAGAGGTAATTTAAATTCGTAAATACCGTTGTTGGCTGAATCAATAAATTTGTATATACACTTAAAACATTCTAGTATGACTGGCCTGAAGATCGAACTTTTCAGAGTTTTTAAGATGTTATTAAATAATCTTTATTTGGATATCAAGTGATCAGGTAATATTAGTAAAGTTTGAAGGGGCGTTTAAAATAATTGGCGTTTGACGTGGTGGGTAGATTAGGTTGAAGTTACGTTACCATTGAAGTTACGTTTAACATAAATAATAAGCCTGAGGTATATATGTTTTCGAATCTCAATTTAACTACTAAGAAATCGCTTGCCTTACAAGTTACTGATTTCAAGTGGTTAAAAAAAGTATATTAAACAAGTTGTGCAATATAAAGTTTAGAATTTATTCTAGTTTCCCGTTATGTTAGATTTTACTTAGTTGTAACATATTGCAGCAATTAGAACATACTTTTAAATTACAATAAATTTAAATAGTTTTTGTTCAATATCTTACTAGACAAATTTAGAACCTTAACTTAGTGGAATTCTCTTGTGTGATTGGGTTTAATTTATCGTTGTATGCCTGTCGTGTTCTCTTAACCTTGTCGATATCTCTACCAGTTTCGCCCACGTAAAATTTCCTGGAGCTGAACCGTACACTCCTGAATCTTGAAATATGCAGTGTATGTAAATCTTTTTTACGTGCTTCATATAGCTATAGGTAATACGAAGTCCGCATTATTTGAGTAGTTTCAAATTTCGCCTGTGGATCGTTGTGGATATGGACGGGCAGCTAAATTTTGTGCCCATTGCCTCATCTACGCTTGTAGGTTGAATTTGTGTGTGTAGGCTCAATACATAGTAGGCTATGACTGTCGGAAAACGTCAATCATGGTTCACAGCTGTCTGATAGAATTTCGTAAATCCTCCTAATGGAGTGAAACGTACACAATTTGTTTCCACAAATATGATTGTAGAAACGTATTACCAATGATATTTTTCAATGACTGCTTCAACGAGTATTAATTAAGTTCAAACAAACTTCTTGATAATATATTTTACAACTGAAACCTGCTTTGAAAGTAGTGAAATGAAAGCTCCATAATATGCGACAAAGCATTTGTCTCCCTAAATACGCGAACGGCAATTTTCTATATTTAGTATTTTTCAAGTAGTAACTGCTACATGTAATCGGTTATTTTACCACACGTTAACGGCTTGTTAGTTGATAGAAATTTGTAATTTTGTCACTGTTAACCAAGAGCAATGGCTTAACAAGTCACACTTTTATTCATATATGCTTTACACATGCATACATACCTACTTATCATTGTATTGCTTTAAAAAACAGGCGGTTAATAAATGTGAGCCCAATTTTAATATTTAGACAGAATCTAAGAGAATTCATTACATTTATTTTAGGTTAATAATCGAGGTGGTTAGAGCCAGACTGAGTCATCCTCGCAATAGTCTAAGGTCTAGGTAAAGTGCTAAGGTTCAGCAAAATTCATTAAATATTTTTTTTTGCCCATTGGGTGCCCTTTTCTGGGCAAACAGAACCCGCCCGGTTATCTAGGAGGCACCGTCTCACATACGTATATAGTTAGTATCCCTAAAGCTTGAGAAGGAATCGGGGTGATTGCTCATGTACCCAGCTGATAAGCTCTGTCCATGAAAAATCAGGAGATAGTGAAATGAAACAGTAGGGTAAGTGTCGCGCTAAGAGCTGGACGAAAAAATCTGGCAAGAAAAAACCCTCCCAGGAAAGTTAACGTGATAGATCATTCAGAAATCCTAGGGGCTATTGATATCCTTTTGCCAAGAGATAAGGAGGGTAATTGCCTTACAAATACCTTGTTAGTGAGGCTACGGTAGGAATGGCATGCACTTCTTCTGCTGCCTACTCGAAACTTAAATTGCATGTTCGGCAAAATTAGTGCTTCCGATGAGGATAAGGGTGTGCCCCAGCGTCACCTGAAACAAAACTGTGAAGCAGATTAATAATAGTAAGCACATTCTATTTACAGCTTTACAAAATAATACTTAACTTTTTTCAACCCGGGTCGGGCCCCCCCAAAACATGCCTAGCCCTCGTGGCAGCCAATCTCTGGCGAGCTACGTCTCACAAGGACTTGCGGTTTGTATCCCTACCGCGAATGAAGGAGACGTGATTGATTGCCCATATACCAAGCTCATAAGCTCTTTCCATGGAGAATTAGGAGATAGTGAAATGAAACAGTACGGTAAGTGTCGCTCTTAGAGTGGGATGAAAAAACCTGGCAAGAAAGAAACCCTGTCAGGAAAAATCCAGCGACAGATCATGGAGGAACCCTGGGGGCTAGGATATCCTTATTCTAAGGAGTAAGGAGAGGTATTACCTTTACAAATACCTTGTTAGTGAGTCTATGACAGGAATGACATGCACCTCTTCTTCTGCTGCCTACTCGAAACTGAAAAGGCATGAAAATCAAAATTAGTACTTCAGTTGGGGGTAAGCTGCAACCCTGTGGATGTGCCCCTGCGTCACCTAGAACATAACTGTTAAGTAGAATATATTAGTATGTATTTATTATATGCATTTTATGTTTAAAGCTAGGCGGTCAGTAGGGAGAGCGGCCGTCTGTGTGATTAATACATAAGATCCAATAAGTTACAGTGCTGCTACCCATTAAAAAGGAGTAAAACTGCAATTAGACCACTCTGCAGTAAAAGGTACATGACACAGCACATATGTTTGTTCTTTACTCAATTTCATTAAAAATGTGGGTGTAATTCAATTATAGTAATTGTTCAATAATAATTTAGACATTGGGCGCCTCTTTAATTTCTCTGCATATTCCAATTTCGACTAAAAAGCAGAAGAAATACATGTCTCTCTATCAATAGTCTCACTAACTAAGGTATTTGTAAGGTAACCCAATAGTATAGGGAAACTTCAGCCCTTATATTAAGATTATTTGATTCCATCTTATCGTCTGAGTTGACAATGAGACACATCTCCCGGAACAGTAATAAATAAAAGTATATGCTACTATAGGCAAGTGTAACATACTGACATATCTTCAAGGATCTATCGAGGTGGTTTTCTTAGAAGGTTTCTTTCTTGCCAGATTTTGTTGATTCTGCTCTTTACAAGACAACCGTTCTGCTTCCGACTATCTACAGAAAGAGCTCAGTAGATTGGGAAACGAACAGTCCTGAGTCCCTCCATCGGTATTGAATACTAGGCTACATGTGCATGTTAGATGGCGGGAGCTCATGAGCGTTGTGCTGGCTCTTATACCAGTCTCCCAGAGAATTCTCAGTATTGATAGATTTTAAAGTAATCTCAAATATTTTAAAGTAATTTTTGAAATATATTTCAGATCGTTTTATTTTGATACTGTTACATATATTACTTTCATTTTTGCCGGAAACCTATATAAACTAATTTAGGCAAACAAAGTCACTTTTCTACTAATCTTGCACTGGTGTAATTCAGAATTGATTTATTTGGAACGTTAATGATAGGTAATGTGGGTTGGATCCGAAATCGAGTGAACAGGCAAGAAGAGGAAAATATTAGCATCTCCAAGTATCTCCAGTTCTCGACGCTGTCACTCGTTGCTTTGAAACTGTTGTCTCTTCGAACAACACTCGTAACATTCTGTCATTTTTTATATTACATCCGCGTTCCTGTCGCAGATTGTATTTTACGTGAATTAATTATTTATTAATAAGTAATAAATATTTATAGTATTTATGGATATAAATATCCATAATTATTTTCGCATTTTTTTTGTTTTGTTTGTAGAATAAGCTAAGATTAATGTGGGGTTTTTAGTTTTAGCCAATGTCTTAAATTGTAAACGTAGATTATCAGTTTACTTATTTCTAGTGGTAATTTATTGTTCCAGTGGTTGTTTTGCATATGTAGCGATATGTCCATATGTTTCACATTTAACGTTAATTATTGTATATTTACGCTAATTTTTCTAGTTTATTTTCTTGTTCATGACTTTCGGAGAACGTTTACGCCTGAACTGAACAAATCAACGACTGTTGAACTTATAAATTCTAGGGTTTTCGAGTAAACAATAAGTTTGGCAAATCGCTAGTTTTATTTATTAAACGCATAGAAACAAGTACATACATATAATTTCATAAATACTCTTTAACTGTAAATTTATCCCACTATTTATTTTTACTCGACGAAATCATCCACATATCTTCTGAAATAAAGCTAAAAAACGACAATTAAATAAATTGTAAAAACTAATGTTCAGTGTTCTTGCCACCTGTACAATCTGCAGCCTCATCTCAGATGATCTTTTTTGTTTAAAAATACAGTAGTAAATGATAAAATTACTTTACCATATTTTAAGTTAATCTAATCTATGATTAAGTACGGGAAAAAGACAGATGTTATTATATTTGTTGTTGGAGGCAGTCCGCAGAGCTTTGCCCAGGGGGCCATAGGCTAGAACTTTGTCCCGTGGTCCGGCTCAGCTTTCTGAGATCTTAGCTACAGTTAACTACAAATTTTCAAATTCCTCACTAATCTACAGTAGTGTACTTATGCAAAATTACGATAATATTTAGAATTCTAGATAATTCGGTATTTTATGAAAAATAACGTAGTTAGGATGGATTAAATTTTACCTTCATTTTGAGGGAAATTTATTTGGTATTATACTAGAACGAGTGTCATTCATTATATAAAGTAAATGTTATTAATATTACTTGGAGTGTTTAAAATAGTAGGCTTAGTATTACTCCCGTTTTATACGTTCGCACAACACTAAAAACTATATTTAACTCTTGAATATCGTAGTCATTACGTTCGGCGAATCACTTTAATATTAGTTTATGACTATCCGAACTTTAAACTAATGTTAAAGTGATTAATTAAGTTTCACCGAACGTAATGGACTACAAAATTTAAGATTAACGTTTGGATAGTCATAAACTAATGTTAAAGTGTTTAACTATATCTCAGGTATAAAATATGAATTTATAATCCGGTGTATAGACAAAAAAATCTCTAAATATAATATCCATATTGATTAAACAAATAAAATAATAATACATTATTTTGCATAATCGATTAAAAAAATTCCAAAATTTCTTATGAAAGCCATGATTTAGACAGAAGCAATTATCTATCCAAATAGGCTATACTGGGGGAAAATCTAAAAAAAACTAATTCAAACATCATATAAAAAATTGTACTGCACCATATTCCATGGAAAATATTTACGTTTATTTTAAAAAGTAATTAATAATGTCTGTTAATCATAAACTTACAAATTATAAATACATTTTTACTAACATTATTGTAAAGTTGCTAAACAATCTTGTCGATCAAGCAAGTATTATAAGGTAGTTGTTACCAGTAATTTAAAGTGAATTTATATAGAAATCCCATTTGTTGTAAAATGTTGACTTACTTTTCTACATTAGAAGAGTGTATAGTAGTTACATAGCTGCCTGCTAAATAGGAAGGGGAGATAGGCCACTCCCCAAACACCGTCATCCGTTCAGTCTCTTTCTTCGTGGCCTCCTGGTAGCTTGGATTTTCTTTCCTCTGTGGATTTTGATAGGTATATTGGCACATTTTCTTTATTAAATTATGTTAGTGTGTGTATATATATAATAATTTTAACATTATTAGTTTAATAACTTCTAAAACATATTTTGTTACTTTTAATCTAGTTTTAAGGTACACTATAAACTCAACCTCCTATATTAAATGCACATTTTATAAAATTTTTTATTTTCTAGAATGTTTATTATCTAGAATGTTAGTAAATACACAAAAGATGGGCGAAAATATAACGCTCGATTTATTATCCGTCAGTAATGAATCATTATAAATATAACAGGTTTAGAATTTAATAAATATGGTCTTTTGTAGCACATATGATTTAATTTTGTAAAAATATTTTATTAGATAATTATTTTCCTGAAGATGCTGGTACTATTTAATCGGCGAAAAGCTTTGAATAAATATATTAATTAAAAGTATTCTTGTTTTTGAAATATTTTTAATTTATATATATATATATATATATATATATATATATATATATATATATTGTATTGCATTTGTTGAATACATCGTTTCATGGATATGAATATTTAATTAAAATTATAGATCAATCAATATCGACGGGCAAAAACCTGTAATTGAAATAATAACATTCTTATAAACAAAAACCACGGTTGATGCGTGAGTCAAAGACACGTATCTATTGACTCACGCGTCAACCGTGTTTTTGTTTAGCAGGGTCTTCTGAGTGTACACCTCATCTACCTGGACTTGAAAAATGTAATTATTACTTTCATTAACTGTCAAGCTGAAACAATAAGCCGGTTCAAAATTGCAGACATTTTCTGTTACAGCATAAATATAAATAATATTTGAACTGGATAAAGTAGATAAAACATATATTTCTCTAGCCGAAGGACTTATCATAAAGTTGAAATTATTTATATACTCTTCTTCATTTCTGTTTGGAATATTTCTATATGTCTGAGTACAGTTTTCTGCCATTCCTAACGTTTCAATAGTTTCCTCTGTTGGCTCGTTCCAGAGTAACCCTATTTTCAAAACTTCAATCGTATATTTTGTATGAGTGAAGTTTTGAAAATGGAGTTATACCGAAACGCGTCAACAGAGGAAAGTATTAAATCGATAGGAATGACCGAAAACTGTACTTAAACATATATCATTATAAAGGATTTATTTTTTCAGTTATAAAATTTGATTCCAAGTTGTATTACGTTAAAAAGTTATTTACATTGTAGAGTCTACATAAAGAGCCGTTAAAAATCAGTTTGCACAAAAATTACTTAAATTAGCATTATAGACAGTTTTCGAAATATTGCTCGTTGTGACTTCGGCGTAGTCCAGATTGCATTCATAGAAAAGACCTTGCTACTCTAACCGTCTTAGGAATGTATTTTTTGCTTTGTACAACATTCAAGACTCTCTGTAAAACTACCTATTTTGTTTCTGGTTTAGTTTTGTATACTTCCGTTTTTACATATTCCCACAGATAGTATTTCATTTGAGTAAGGTTTTTCACTAATATACTCGTACAGATAAGCCAGTACTCTTTTACTGTAATGAATACGTAACTAGATAAATTCTGAATATAACTGAAATAGAACTGAGGCTGTGGTGAAGAAGAGAAGCAAGGGTGCTAGATAGAGCACTTATGCCTCACAGCTTTTAGGTATTGGCGAAGCGAGGATGGTTCGGATGCCAGTTGTAACACTTGTACCTCACAGCCTCTAGGTTTGAATAAAAAGAGGGATTAGGTTGCTAGTTGGAACACTTGTCACTCACAGCCTTTAGGTATTGGCGAAGAAGAGAGGCTATTTGGAACACTTGTCGCTTACAGCCTCTAGGTATTGGCGAAGAAAGGAGGAAAGGTTGTAAGTTGGAACAATTGTTGCTCATAGCCTCTAGTTAGTGGTGAAGAAGGGAAGCAAGGGTGCTAGTTGGAAAAATTGTCAGTCACAGCCTCTAGTATTCATTGATAATTCAGTAGGTGAATTTGAATAGTGTAAGCCAATAGGCGTCTCTTCAATGCTTTTTTATTAAACACGTTAAAAAATATTGTTGTTAATAAAACTAACATATTCTTTGGTTAACCAAACTATGTCTAAAAGAATACACAACGACGTATTTCACTCGTTCGCTCCGCGCGACCCTCGTAAAGTGCAAACACACATTCGGACTAACTTTTAGCGATTGTTTTTTTTACTCGGGGAACACAAAATTAAATTTCTCCTAAAATCGAAAACTTTTTTTATTGGACGCAATTGTTTCCTCTAACATATAACGCAGTGTATTTAATTCAGGCAAAGCAATCGAGGCCTCCCTCTCTTCTCTCTATATATTTGTTTTCACCCATTATAAACGATACACACAAGTCCTAATAAAGACTGTGTATTGATCGCAAAAGTATTCAATAAATTAACAGAGAATAAAGCTTAATCATTATACTACTAGAAATTCTTTCACTTCGCCACAGCTACACAATGACACTGACTGACGAACTAGAATTCGACTTAGAATTGGCAACAAATCCTGCAACAAGCCCAGACAGAATTCGTGCAAGTGGTGACGACCCCCTACCCATCCACCGTTAATTGATTGAATATAGAATCTCTCTCTCTCTCTCTCTCTCTCAATAATAAGCTGATATACACAAACTAAACAGTGGATTAATTGTTCCCTTTAACTCCTATATAAGTGTTTCTCGTATTACTGTGATGCATTGTGTCTCGTCTGTGAATAGAACTAACTCATCAGCTTACGACTCGCTGATTTGAAGAGATATATATTTCTATCCACATAAGTCACAAAGACAACCTTGTTAGCTGTTACGTAGCCAATGAGCCAATGAGCAGGGTTAATTCGTAACATTGAGCTCAATACTCTTCTTTCATTATTAGTGTTAATTCTCAATAATTTTACAAATCATAAAGAAACTGCTAGCAAAATCTAAATGGTGATGGTGGAATCTAATTCTGCATAAACGTTAACATTCCATACAGTTTCGGTTTAAATAGGCTGATGATTTTTTCATGTAAAATAAGACAGTCTTTAAAATAGTCGGAAATAGTTTTCAAGCAATAATATTTTTTATAAATCGGAATCTTATAACTGTCGGGTGAAATTTAAAAAGTATCAAAATTTATCTTAATGTAGAGGTAAAAAATTGTTCTTATTGCATTAAAAACTTCGAAAACTGGAGCTTTTGCTTTAAATATTAAACAAAAGGGATTTTCCCCTATATTGATACAACAGTTTTTCTTGTTAGATAAAAAAATTATTCTTTTGAAGTTTATCCTGAAATAAACCCATGACGACTTCAGTGTGTTACCAAGAAACAACATGTGTGTGTGTGTGTGTGTGTGTGTGTTTAATAAAACGACCATATTTAATATATATATATATATATATATATATATATATATATATATATATATATATATATATATAGCTTTAGATGATATTTTTATTGTTACACATTTACTGAACACAAACATTTCATAAACACGAATATTTTATTTTAAATAGTTTGAAGCGTTTCGACAATCTACGCTGTTGAAACTATAAAATAGAAGTCTATACACTTCAACCGAAACAGTTTATTTTACGTCTTACATTGGTAACTGTAGTGGGTCTAATTATTCGCATTATTGTTCCAAACAATGGAAATAGTTTTATTAATTAAGATTATTACAACAGTCAGTTTAATCAGGCATATTGTTAGTACTGATGTTCTTTATACGCGGCAACTAAACTGCCAGTCACATGTTATCTCGCTGTAGCTAAATTTCCAAAATAAACCTCTTTTGGTGACGTGATCTTCTTAATCGTCGTCTGGTGAAGTTTATTTACTACCGCGTACCGTCACCACGACACCTTATATTTTCGCAACGAGCTATCATTTTATAACCAACAATCCTTCTGAGTGACTGTGTTGAACGAATATCTATGCAAATATTTTCCTGCAGTTATTTTTATATTTATTTAGGTTTGCTTTAGGCTATATTTCCTATATTCTACTTACGTTTCTAGATTTCCCTATTCCATATCCTCGCTAGCCTCAGCAGTATTTGGCGATATCACGTAAGCAATGAAAGTAACTCATTGATTTGACCAGTGTCCCTACTGAGATTACCCACTCAGCAAATGTTATTGAGCTTCGTAGACATGCAAGAACCAAGGTTCGTTTTAGAGCTAAATTATAATTTAGACTGACACTGCATCAATCTTGTATTAGAATTAGTACGTAAGAGAGAACTCCACTACTCGAGAACCGAAGGGGAGTTTGATGAAAACCAAGAGGTTTTCGAAGGAAACCCAATAGACACCTGAAATTGTCGCCTTTGATTAGTGAGAGAATGGTGTCTTGTTAGGACACAAAAGTCACATTAAAAACAGAAATTTTGTAAAGTATGGTATGTGTTATGTGTATAAATGTGTCTACAGATATTTATTCGGTTAGAAAGGACTGTTTAGATGTGAGTTTAGTTTTGTTTTGCCCGATGTCGCGTGTGGAAGAGCCTAAGAACACTCTGCAGCTTTACTTAAGTGGATCACTACATTATATATAAACAGATTCCAGCATACAGTTGAATAATTAAAAACTCTCAAATTATTTCAACGAGTTTATTGTCATACATGTTTCAATAGCGATGCTTTCATCCTTAGTGGTAAATGAAATTAATAGGTAGGCCTATATAAACATAAAATTATTATCTAAAAATTTTTATGTGTTCTACACTTGAGTACTCTTTTAAATTCAACACCACACTTTATTATCTACAATGTTGTATTTATTTGCATGCTGGGAATATTTCTGAAATCCTGATTTCCGATTAAAAAAATATTTTGTTTTACACTGGTGGAATTTCTAAGTCTGATTTCAGAAGAAAAATAAAAATACAATGACAAAATCTGATGCCAGTTTTTTTTCCTGAGGAACAGTGTGTAACTAATGAGCAACTTTAAAACAATAATATTTAAAGGGAAGTGAAAAACCTGATAATTACCGAAATTCAGATTAGGCAGCTGCTTAAAAAAGGAATTTTTTGGCTCCTGCCAGAGTGTAACGGATGGGAAACATGTAAGGCCTACTCTAATTAGTGATTGTTTCAGATTGTCATTTCTTAAAAAGGTATCCCAAAATTAAAATTTATTTAGAAAGAAGACCCAATGAGTACTCTGTTAATAATTTGTGTTTTAAACATATACCTAAATTGAATATCAATAAGTTGTGCACTGTAGGTATAAGAATATACAATCCAATATTTAGTTATATAAGAGAAAGAATCAAGATTTAAAAAATTTTTCAAACCAAGTATAAAGATGTTAAGATTACAACACCAAGACTCATAACATAAGAGGGATCATAATAACAGAGTTTTCTATGGTTTTTTGATATATTATGTATTTGTATATTCATGCTCTTATAATGAATAAGAACTTTTCATGTTTTGTTGTGGTAATTTGATCTAGCACTGAGGGTGATAGCATAGCTATTGAAACATGCATGTAAGTTATAACAATTTGTTCAACTGTATGCTACAATAATCTCTCACAAACTTAGTTCCAGTTTTTATGTAAACAGATTATTGAAATATAAAATTCAAGAAAATACTAAATTTTTAAAACAAACAATAAGTACTTATTTATAAATTTAATAGAAAACCTATTCGACACGTCTTTATTTAAGGTAATGCAGTGCTTATTTTAGGGTAATA